>CM053625.1:1676598-1694435 GCA_028646595.1 Phalanger gymnotis | reverse complement strand
AATGGGGTGACGGAGGGGAGGGCAGACTGGGGAACAGGGCAACCAGAGTGTATGCCATCTTGGAGTGGGGGGGGGAGGAAATGGGGAGAAAATTGGTAATTCAAACGCCTGTGAGAATCAATGCTGGAAACCAAACATGTCAAAAATAAATTAAAAAAAAAAAAGAAACACAAAAAAAAAACCCACAAGTCTTTTGATTTCACATCCTTCCACTGTACCATCCAAAAAGTTTGACAAGTGTGAACTTTACTAATTCTACTACAGAATAAAGGCACCTAAATATACATACAAAAATAAAAAATAAAATAACTTCAAATTAAAAAAAAAACTGGAAACAAAGGGAGCTGCCTCATTGATGGGTTAACAAATTGTTCTATTAATATAATGGAATATTACTGAGTAAGAATTTTTGATTATGAGGAATTCAGAGAAACAAAGGAAACTTTATATGAACTGATGCAAAGGGAATAGGTAGAAACAGAATAATGTATACAATAACTACTTTAATGTAAACTAAAAGAATACTACAATGAAGCCAGTTTTGGCCCTGGAAAAGAGATGAGGCACCTCCTTTCAGTATAGAGAGGTTGGTGGTTATGGGTACCGAATACTGAAAATTCTGTCAGATTAGGAAATGATGCCTTTGGTTTTGATGGTTTTTCCTTGTTACATTTGGGAAAGGGGTTTATTTCCGGGAATGACTATGATGTAAAACAAAATCGCATCACTATTTTGCTAAGGAAAGATAGCAAAGGCCTCCAGATGCTCCTTTTGGAGATGATATAATGTTCATTTCTCCAACACTGAAGTCTCCTAAATGAAACCATATTTACTCAAAATAGTTTAGCCTAACTATCCACACAGAGAAAAAACAAATGGATGTGAAGAACGTCAGCTGTCCAGATTGTGACATACAGTTTGATGGACAATCCCACGGAGTTGGTCCTTTAATACCATATTTTGCAAACACAGTAAATGGCCATTGAGCTGGGCCGGGTGAATGAAGCTGGACTGTGCTTGGGAATTCTAAAGCTCTGAAAGCTGCCAAGGTCCTCCCTGAAAGAAAAAGCTCATCTTTTAAATTGTTGTTGCTGTGCATCCTTTATTTTCAAAGAGGACTAAGACATCATGGGGTGACGTGTGTAATTGGATTTAATGAGGCGGAATGGCACAAAGTCATCAGCTTCACTCTCTCATCCAGGGCTATAGAAGTCCAGTGGCAAGACAAGAGTTAGGACTGTGGCAATGGCCTAGGGATGCATTGTCTTAGATGCGTGACCAAGCTCCAAGTGTTCCACGGCACTTGCACGAGCCACCCCAATGGCCTCTCATCTTCCCATCCACCGGGAGAAGTCTTCACGTGCCTGGGAGTTGGCATCCTCCTAACTCACCAGTGGGTTTCAGGCCTGTCAGTTACTCAAAACCTGGTTCAGCCTGCCTGCCAAGAACGGTTTAGCAGGTATGGCTTCTGTACATGCTACAGCTTCTTGGAACCACAGGTGAGAGCTGGGTGACAGGTGGACACCAAAAGCGGATGAGCAGCTCTCACACCAGCGGGCTAGTCTCCTCTGACTACCCCATACACCCCCATCTTTTAAATAATATTCTACTGCTTATGCTATACGCAGCAAGTCATAGAATACACAGAGTACTGAGTCTCAAACAAAACAAGTTGAGGGTCATTCAAATGGCAATGGAGAGACGCGTTGCTGGGGTGAGTGTGCTGGTAGCGAAACATTACAAACAGCATTCTCTATACAGGAAAAGTGATGTCACCAGAAAAGAAAATGGGCCAAGCGTGTTGTAAGAGCCAAGGACGGCCTACGTTTTCTACGGGGATCACAAAATGTTGAGAAATCTTGAAGAAGACCAATGCATTTGGCGTTCGCCCTTTCTGCAGAAAAAGGCAGAGATGGATAGGTTGGAATCAGCATCGCTGGAAGGCACTCATGTGGATGAGAGTGCAGTTATATTGAAAAATAAGCCAGGCAGCTCAGTGGACAGAATGGGGCCTGGAGTCAGGAGGACTTGAGTTCAAATTTGACCTCAGACACTCGCTAGCTATGTGACCCTGAGCAAGTCACTTAACTTTAATCCACTGGAGAAGGAAATGGCAAACTACTCCCATATCTTTGCCAAGAAAATCCCATGGACAGTACGGGCGTGCTATGGTCCGGAAGAGACTGAATGACTGAATAACAACATCGCAAACCCCAAAAAGATGGCAACAGCTGAAGCATTGGAGGAATGTCTTGAAAAGAAGTAGACATAAAAGCTTACAAATGTTTGTCCGTGTGTCCACAGAGGATGCCGTGGATAGGTCATTCCTGAGGCCCTCCCTGACTTTGAGGGACTCCAATCTCTGGTACTGACTGTGCTCCAAAAGGGCAAAAGATGGCTAGAAACTTTTCCTTTGAGGCCCAATGGGTAAGCACAGGTAGTTCCCATTTTCTTCTGCCCCAAGATTTTCATTAATTGTTCTGTTTCCTGGGGTAGGAAGAGAAACTGTACGCCTCCCACAACTTATTACACTCTGGAAGAAAGACTGGAGGAAAAAGGTGAAATATCCCAAGGGGCTGAATGTGTTCTGTTGGTTCATTTTTATATCGTTGTTACTGTTCAGTTGTCCCTGACTCTTGGGGACTCCATTTGGATTTTTCTTGGCAAAGACAGTAGAGTGGTTTGCCATTTCCTTTTCCAACTCATTTTACAGATGAGGAAACTGAGGCAAACAGTGTTAAGTGACTTGCCCAGGATCACACATCTAGTAACTGTCTGAGGCCAGATTTGAACTTAGAAAAATGATTCTTCCCGCCTCCAGGCCTGGCACTGATCCATCATGCCACCTAGTTCAGCATAAAAGTCGCTGCTCCCAATACAGCTCATCCTCCCAAAAGTCCAAGACATGCCATACCGATAATAGTCAACTCAGGATTCGAACCAAGGCTCACAAGCACATCCGATTTAGTGGGAGAAATCCCCTGATCAGCCCTTCCAGAAACACTGCAGTGAAGCTGACGATGGACATGGATAGTCTTGAGAGCAGTGTGACTTAGAGGAGGCTGTTACAAATAGTCCAGGTGAGAAGTAAATCAGATAAAGAGAAGGGAAGAAACTTCGAGGTGCTGTAAACACTTTACAAATAATCAGCTGCTAGGAAGCAGGCTGGAAGAATGAGCAAGCATCCAAAGGATCCCACCATGAAGAGTTATTATGGGGCAAGGGTGTTCAAGAGACAAATGCAGAGGAAGCAAATGACTCCAAATCATCCGCAGGCAAGGGCTCAAAGAAAAATGTAGCTTAGGGACAAATTCACCTAACGTTTCTGTAAGAAATGAAACAAGGGTTTTTTTGATTTTAAGATGTTTTATCAATAAAATGAAAATGCTAGAGGCAAAAAATAGAAAAGAAATGAAAGCTAAGGAAGAAAGAATTGGAAAGGGAATTAACAGCTTGGAAAAAGAAGTACCGAATCTTGACCAAGCAACAGACTTGTAAAAATGAGACTGGAGGGGCAGCTAGGTGGCACAGTGAGTAGAGCACCAGCCCTGAAGTCAGGAGGACCTGAGTTCAAATTCGGCCTCAGATACTTGACACACTCACTAGCTGTGTGACCTTGAGCAAGTCACTTAACCCCAATTGCCCTGCCTTCCCCCCTGAAAAAAAAAGAAAAAAAAATGAGACTGGACTAAATAGAAGCTAATGTTTCTGAGACAACAAAGGAAAACAAAAACAAAACAAAAACTGAAAAAAAAAAGACAAGGTAAGGTATCTCATAGCAAAACTACAGATCTGTAAAACAAATGAAGGACAGCAAACTTCAAAATCATGGACTACCTAAATGTTATGTCAATAAAAAAAGAGCCTAGAAATCATATTTCAAGAACTCTTAAAAGAAAACCACTTAGATCTCTTAGAACCAGAGGGTAAAGTAGAGATAGAAAGAATTATTAAGGTTAAGGAATTATTTTCCAGGCTGGTCTCCCTGATCAATCTATTTGCACCCTTCCTTCCAACCACTTCTAACATACATCACCACATATTGCACCTGCCGTTTAGGTAAATGCTAATAAACACTCAGAGTGGCAATCATTTAGCCAAGTCTTCTCATGATCCAACCTGGACGTTTCTCTAAATCACTGAGCCCTCGCCCTTCAACTCTGAATTATGAGAAGACAACGAAGGGCTAACAGTGGAAAAGAGAGGCGAGAAAACAGTTTTGAGAGTGAGTTAAGGGGATTCTTGGGGCAAGACTGGAGAGGCCTAATAGAAGGAGGAAGAACAGACAAAGATGGCCAGCAGAGAGTTAGGAATGTAACAAGCAAAAGAAAACTTAGCACAAACAAGCAACTTAAAAATAGCTGCTGGATGTTGTCTTTTTAAAATTACTTTCTGTATTTGAGGCTAAGTGACAAGTGAAATCTCCTCTGTAATTTCCTAAGTGTTCAGTTTAATGAATTTCCTGCAAATGGCTCCTCTGTCAGTGGACCAACTTGAACATTATGGGGTGGGGGTGGGGGGTTGGTGATCAAGGCCAGGATATGGACATCAGCAAATAAGTTGGGTCTAGAAATCAAATGAGCAGAAAAAAGACAGCTGCACAATGAGATTGGCTCCTCTGCCCTCAAGATGATGGAGAAATATGGGTAATTGAGGCAGTAGGAAAGTAGATCGCCCTCCCTCTGACGTTACAATGGCTTATCGTGTCTAGGTATCACAGACACCAGGCAGGGGGACGAGGAAGGAAGATTGTGCATCGAGGTTAGCAGAGTGTGGGGGGAAGGGGAAGGGAAAGAAAACCAAGGTGGGGCGGGGCTGGAATCAGAGACATCCCCAAATAGGTCACTTTATAGTTTTGCTTCAATAAGCTCTAAGAATGGATAAGATTGCAGATATTCCTAGACTCACAGAGTGTTAGATTTGGAAGAGACAGATGTTCTGATGCAAACTAACTATTTTTACAAATGAGGAAATTGTGACCAACAGACATTAAGTGACTCGGCAGCGGATGCAGTGGCAGTGCTGTGAGTAGAGCCCCAGCTATCTTCTGAGTCCTAGGACAAGGGCTCTTTTCAGCTTACAACATGATTGTGAGGCCTGGAGGAGCATTATTTGTTATTTACTTATTCATACCTCCTACCAAAATTAGTTGCCCGCCTATATCATAAGACTGTTGGGAGCAAAGTACTTTGTAAACATTTAAATGCTGTATAAATGTGAGCTATTATTCCAAGTATTAAAACAGATAAAGAGAAATTGTATTCAATTTGGTGAACATTTTATTAAGTGTCTACTTCTATGTAAGGCACTATATTCAGGACAAGCGTGCTTACTTATTCACAATTCCATTAAGGCCATATTCCAGAGTCCCAAATGTTGTATCGATGGAGACGTTCACACCGAATGAAAGATGTGGTGTTGCCCATGTAAGATGCATATATCCACATGGGATGTCTAAATAGACAGGCAACTCAAGGAGAGAGCACTGATAAATATCTCTGGAATATTTCCTGCTCCTGTCCAAAGGAGATCGAGATTCCTGCTTTGGGAGGAACAGGAATAGTTCCACAAGACAGGTGCTTTATTTTCCTCTGAGAGAAAGAGGCACAGACTAGAATTATATCTCTCTGCCTGCCCTACATATTGCTGATCTAGAAAAATGACTGCTCAGAACAAAAATCTGGTAGATTTTCTGGTTGTAATTTCTTTAAGAGGGAAGAGGAATTCTTACCTTACACTCCCCAGTGGCTGTCCCCCTCCTTTGATCTTTCCTTTCAAACACTGTATACAATATATAAAAAAGAAGTACAAATAATGAATATCATGGAAACCAATTTGATCCAAGCAGATTGCCACCAGAAATAAGATTAGTTATATGCAGTAAAATAAGCTAGAAAATAAACAAGTGAATGAATTCTTTAAATGAACCAATCATTCAAGAGGAAATTCTCCAGAATCTCCAGAGACGCAAACTGAAAGTCAAGGACATGCTTAGGCGCTGGCTTCCCCTACATGCCTTCAGAGAGTCTTTCTTTTTCTCTTTCCTGGAGCCAGTCAGAAGAGTCTGGAACCTCAACCAAGTGTCTCTCTTCAAAAGGTATGAAGAAGCTTTCCTCCAACGTTCTTCTCACAAGCTTTGCCCCTCACGCAGTCACAAAGTATCACACCAGCATTCTCTCCAACAATTAAGAAAGTCTCATACGAACTGTTCTGGGCTATGTTATCTGAGTAACAACTTGGAACTGTTGGTGAGCTGGTGGGCCGTGCATTTGCTTTCATCCTCCCTCTCTGAAGGGGCTCTTCTTAGCTCTGGACCTATGTATGCAGAGCAAGGTTTAGTCCTAGAAGAGCTTGGACTCTGAAGGGAGGGATGAGAAGTTTTTTTTCCTCAAACTCTCTTTTTAACACTCCTACCCTGAAACCCTACAGAAAATAAATTGTATAAAGCTTAGATATAGCTCATGTCTAAGGTCTCCTCAAATCAAGAAGTAGAAAGGCACTCAACATACAATGTTAATCAGATAGAGGACAGCTATTTATTCCTTCTACACAAAAGAAATATTCTTCGAGAAGCTGAATCTTAACATGAAGCATTTTTTAGGACTTATGATGAATCTCTATTTCACCTTCTTCACCTTGGCTCTGCACTGTCCAAACAATTCCCTCTAGATCCATGTCTTCTGGCAAGCCAGGCCAGAGGTTGAGTTCATCCACCTCCCAGTGGTCATCTTCTCCAAGAAATTCTGTAGGAATTGCTAGGGAGTCCCTCCTGAAGTGCAGCCAGCCCAAACTGAGGACCCAAGAGCTGCCATCATCTGTAACCTGTAAGATTGCTTCCAGGTCTGGAAAGGTCCACCTCAGGATTGCTACTCAGTCACCTAAACTCAGGAAAGAAACACAAAGCAGACGAGGTGGCCAGGGCTTTGAAATCCAGTCTCGAATTCACCGAGGCCAGCATATGTATTGGTCGCCACATGAGAGCTATTCTGTCATATCAGCTGGTCTGGGGGAAAATAAGTTATCCCTTCCCCACCCCTTCACAGAGAGGCTTAAGGAGCTCTGACAGACTGGGAGGAGGGAGAGCACTAGAGGAAGAAGGGTCTCCCTTCAAGGTCCCTTGAGTGGGTCACTCCCCCTGGCTCAGCCCTCAGTCCTCTTGAGGTAGATACTCCCTTGCAAACAAACTATCAAGGGACTAAGGAAGCAATAAGGCAACAACTTCAACATTCGAAAATACTCCGATCCTTCGGTGAATCGCTGACCACCGGCAGATGAAACCGATCATCGAAGGTTCTGTAGGATGGCCCCTGTGGCCTCGTCCCAAACGTGCTTAAAATGATGCACACTCACAACCAACGCTATTACAAGTGTAGCATTTTTAAAATTGTTTATTCAATTTGATCTTTTTAACGATATGTTTGGTTTTTACGTCACGTTCTTTTCCAAAAACTTCCTCTCCCATCACTTGTCCAATTAGCCATCCATTGTGACAAAGATTAAAAATGAAAGAGAAAAGAAATAGTTCATCAGAATTGATAAAACAAATCTGGCAACCTATGGAATATTATGTATCCATAGTCCTAACAATAAAATTGGGATGATGATAACGTGTTCCTTCTTATGAGGATCAAGAGAGAAAATATTTGCAAAGCACTTAGCACAGCGCCGGGCATACAGTAGGTAATTAATAAATGCTTAGTGCCTTCCTTCACATTCTCTTCAATGCGAGGAGATGCAGTTTCACAGACCTCTTCCTGTACCACATTTGTTCATTTTAATTATGCAACATAATCTTGCCACATGGCAAGGACTTAATACAGGCCTTTTTCATTTATTTCAGTTTTGTTTAGATTTGCTTTAGTCATTGTTTATATTATTTTCCTGGTTATGTTTATTTTGCTCTGTATTAGTTCATATAAATCTTTTTGTATTTCTCTGAATCCTTCCTATTTGTTCTTTTTGTGGTTCAATAATATCTACTACTCTCATATTATTTCACAATTCATTTAGTCATTCTACTTTGTTTTCAATTCTTTGCTGTCATCAAAAGAGTTACTATGAATATTTTGGTGTATATAGAGTTATACATCACTGAAGCTGCGGAAGTAGATAACATCACCAAGGGAGAGAGTACAGAGGATGAAGAAGAAAAGGGCAAGTACAGAACCTTGAGAAATACCCAATGTTTTAAAAAATTTGAAACTTAACAAATGCACACACACAAGTATTTCCATATATATTGTAGGGAAAAAGGAGAGGCTTGTACATGAAACCATGAGTCTCTTTCACATAGATAAAGTGAGCCTGGGGTCTATGAACTTGGTTTTTACATATATTGCAGTATAACTTTTTTCCTTTGCAATGCTATAAATACATATTTCATAAATTTAAAAACATTCTAAGAGGGGATCCAGAGGCCCCTCCCCCCATTAGACTGTTAAAAAAAGGTCATGACCAAAAAAAAGAGGAAGAATTCCTGTTATAAAGATTGCTTTCCTTTTTAAGTATACAGTAATCTCAACATGTAACTTCATAGTTTTACTCCTTGTCTTGATTCTTTCTGGTCTCCCTTTTGTTCTTTTTTAATTTGGGGGGAACTCATCTGCGTCCTACCCCTTGTTCCTAATAACTCCCTCCTCCTCCAAATTGTGGGTAACAGTTGAACAAATTACAGTATTTGAATATTAGTAAATAGAATTGAACTTAAAAAATAATAAAAAGGATGGATTCAGAGAAAGCAGGGAAAAATTATATGATCCAATGTGGAGTAAAGAGAGCAGAACCAGCATATAACAGTATAACAGTAACACCATTCAAAAGCAAAGAACTTTTAAAGCCTTAAGAACTTTGATCGATGCAAAGACCAACCACTACTCCAAAGAACAGACGATAAAGGAACATTACTCAGCTCCTTACAAAGAAGTGATGAACTGACTCAAGGTACAGAATGAGACATATCTTTTTAGATAAGTGAGAATTTGTTTTGCTTGATTATACATACTTATTACAAGAGTTTTGTTTTTCTTTTCAATGGGGGTGGGCAAAATAGAAAGTCAATGCTTTTTAATTAAAAATAAAATTAAAAAATATGTGCATAGTCAATTAAAACAAATTCCCATGTTGGTTCTGTCCAAAAACGTATTATGATTCTGCCATCTGCGATCATGTCTTTGTCAGGAAGTAGGGAATGTGTTTCATCATCAGTCGTCTGGAATCTTGGATGGTCAACATATTGATCAGAATTCTCAAGTCTTTCAAAGTTGTTTTTCTTTACAATTTGTTGTTATTGTATAAATTATTCTCCCAGTTTTGCTCACTTCACTCAGCATCCTGACATACGAATTTCCCCAGGCTTCTCTAAAATCATCCCTTTTATAATTTCTTATGGCAGAATAGTATTTGATTATATTCCTATGCCATAATTTGAAAGAAGCCCAGAAAGGTAGAATGAGAGGCAGTTTGCGGAAAGCTTTAAATAAATGCCAGCCCAAGGATATTGTATTTTATCTTAGAGGCAAAAGAGAAATATGAAGGATTTTGAGTAGGGGAGCCATAGCATCATAGCTGTTATAGGAATATTAATTTGGCTGCTCTGGGGAGAATGGATTGGAAAGGGGAGGGACTGGAAGCAGGGAAACCAGTTAAGAAACATTTATCAGGAAAGGAGAGAATATTGAGAAGCTATTGACAAGGAAACAAACTCATGTCCATCTGCTTGACAGACAAGGCTACTGGAGAAGAATGTTGCACACGTTGTCGGATGCCATCCCTGTTTTAATGTATCTATTTTTCTTTGTTACATGAGATCAGATCGTTCAAGTGTAAGATGAGAGGTGTGTTAGACGTGTCTTACCCAGAAAAGACAATGAGAAAAATTTGCACAGAGGGCCTGGCCTAGAATTAAGAAGACTCAGCTTCCTGAGTTCAAATCTGGTCTCAGACTCTCAGTAGCTATGTGAGCCTGGGTAAGTTGCTTAACCCTGTTTGCCTCAGTTTCTCATCTGTAAAATGAGCCGGAGAAGAAAATGGCAAACCAATCCAGTGTCATTGCCAAGAAAACCCCATTTGGGGTTACAAAGTCAAAACTTTTTTTTTAAGCTGGATGAAAGGGTGGGTGGTCCACAATGTTAAAGGCTGCAAAGAAGTAAAAAAGGGTGAGGACAGAAAAAAAGACAGTTGGAAAAATGACCCATCCCCTAGCCAATGGAATCCATGGGGGGGGGGGGGGAAGGAATGAGAGAGAAAGACAGAGAGATACAGAGATACACACAGAGACAGAGACAGAGAATGTGCTTGAATAAGTATTTATTAAGTACTTACTAAGTGATAGGCACTCACTGCTATATGCTAGGAATGCAAAGCTAAACAAAGAGAAAGTCCCTAACCTACAGTCTGATGGAGAAAAACATCACATAAAAAGAATCAGTAAGAGGGGTGGGGTGGGGGGACAAGGTAAAAAGTACTCTGGAGAGTCAGAGGGTGAACTAGGGTCACTGGACCCAGATGGCTCTGGAGGAGAAAGTGAGGCTGGCGGCCTTGCACAGCCCTCCCTCACTCAAATCAAAGTCAACTGCAAGTCATGTCATCATTTCCCTGATGTCTTGGTCCTCTTTGAGAAAGGGCAGACACAACAACAACAAGGTTAGGTGTGAGCATGGCTAGTGTGAGTCCTTCTTCAAGTGGAGGTTCTGAAGAATCCAATAAGAATGGCAAAAATCAAGTCTACCTTTTTTTGGTGGGGGGAGGGGGCCCACACCCCTAGGTGTGGTACGTAGTAGGCTTGTAAAAGATCAGTCACTCTATCACCTGCTCTCCCCAGTTCATGGCTCCTTCCCTCATCTGGGTTTCCACTTACTCTCTGCTCCCTTTTTTCTCACGCCTTCCCTGGTGGGTGAGTCTCCAGGTATTGATTATCCCAGGTTTTATAAAGGGTTCCTCTTTTCTCCTCTCTCCCTCCAAAGGCATTATGATAACGAGGTGTGAAATACCTTAGAGAACGCTGTTTCTTTGATAAGGTAAGAATTCCTTGCCTTGTCCTAAGTGCTTATTGTGCCAGGAATAGCACACTGATAATGACTGAGTCATGGCTGGGATCCAGGCTTTAAAGTAGATTGGAAACTAGAGAAACATGAAGAGAAGAAAGGGGGTACCAGAAGCTCTGGAATTCCTATATGTGGAGATGCTCTAAAGGGAACTGCCTTTCCTCCTAAAGGAAGAGCCATGTGACCCTTCCAGGGAACCACTTACCCCAGGGAAGTATGCAGCCTCAGAGATGGCAGTGGAAAAAAGTAGCAGGCAAATCAAGGTGCTCCTAGGCCAAGGTAGGTGCTACTGGAATGTGAGCTGAAGAGCTTTAATGGCAGAGTATTGGTGGAATTCTGGGACCAAGCCACCTGAGTAGTAAGGAATAGGGCCATGATGCAGAGGAACAAACCTAGATCTCATCCTTTACTGGTACAGTGAGTCACGTAAGTTGTTGAGGTCTAGACTCTCTATTGTCCCCAAATGTATACTTCTAATCAGGAATCCCATACAAAGTAATACCATAAGGATGGAGGACTGCATAGGTCCTTGGGAAGTGGAACTCCCTGAAGGAATAACTTGCTTAACTGTCTAGCAACCTCAAGTTCTTTCTGTTTTGGACTGGGCTTTACCCATTTATTTACTGACTAAAGTCTTATTGCTTCCTGGAAAAGGCAAAGATTCATTAAAGGGGGAAGAGGAGGTACCCGAATGCTTATGGACTACCATATGAATACTTGGTGGTTTTATCGGCTGGTTAGAAAAGTTTGTTTTCTATTTCATTGTTATTTACTGATTACTTACACAGGAAGTGAGAGTCCTTTACATTTTTTGTTGTGAAGACCTAGATGGGAGCCAAATTCGGATGTTTCCAGAGCAAACCATGGATAAGGGTTCACTCCAAAGGGAACCATTTAGAAATCCCCCCAAGACTGAACTCAATTCATATAAACACAGACTTTATTTCTGGGCCATAATTTACATACACGGAAAAACAATTCATCCTATTCCCCCTACAACTTCTCCAGGCAATTTTGCACTCTCAACTGTATCTTAGTTGGAAGGGAAAGAAAGCAAAACATATCTGATGCCAAAGCAATTTCTCCCTAAACAGAGCACTGCAGGACAATTACTCACCCAATCTGCCCTGTTTTATAGTTCTCATAACCCTTCTTTATGAACACATGGTGCCAGCCGATGCAAGCATCAATTACAGCAGCGGCCCCTCGGCCCATCCCTGTTTATCTGCAAACCAGAGCTTACATCTACTAGCCCAGCATTGGTCGTGTGGCTGTTCTAATTACTGCATTTATGCAAGCTGCTTTCCAACTGGAGCACGTGGCCAGCTCCACAAAAATGGCAAATGATCTATGATTGCTTCTTCCTCGTGAGGACTCCCTCTAGCCCCCCAACTCTTGGTTTTTCTCTGTGATGAGTTTGGGGGTCTTGGGTGGTTTGAAGGGAAGTAAGGGAAGAATTGGGAGCCAGTGGAAGGTTTCTCTTTTCCATTTTGAAAGTACTAAAATGTTTGATCATAAAATATGCTGACAGATGCCATGGGTAGCAGCTGGTACCCCGGAAGTGGCTGGTGAATAGATGAGTTGAGCTGGCCTCCTGGGTGGAGAGGGGAGGGGTGTCCAGATCTCAGAGAATTATAGAAATGGACTTAAGAATATCCATACCAGACTCTTTCTCTGATTCTCAGTTTACCCATCTGTCCAGTCAATACACCAATTCATATTTTTTTCTGTTTTGCCATGGAGACCTAGATGTCAATTTTTAATGTTCCTACCTAGAGCAAACAATGTATGGAGGTGACGAGCTAAAAAGGGGACTAAGCTGAGTTAAATAGTAACCTGTCCATGAAAACACAGACCTTTATCTCTGGGTCATGTTTTAAAGCACAAAACACTCATTACACACACACACACACACACACACACACACACACACACACACACACACACACACACACACTCTCAGGACAGGTCTGTACTCTGAACTATGTCTTAGTGGAAAGGAAAGTAGAACACATCTGATGCCAATGCAATTTGTCCTTAAAAAGCATAATTACTCACCCAAGGTGTGCTTGTAGGCAGTGAGTCCAGCTAGCTGTCATTCAGAGATTATCAATAAATCAATTGGCAATAAGCATTTATTAAGCACCTACTACATGGTGAAGTTGCGTTAGACATTGAGATTACAAAGACAACATGAGGTAGTCCCTGCCGTGAAGGTGCCTACATTCTACTGAGGTGACACAGAGTGTTCACACTCTGTGTGAACAGCAAACAGCGGATAGCTATTTTCAGTCGTATCTGACTCTTCATGATTCCATTTGGGGTTTTCCTGGCAAAGATGCTGGAGTAGTTTGCCATTTCCTTCTCCAGCTCATTTTACAGATGAGGAAACTGAGGCCAACAGGGTGAAGTGACTTGCCCAGGGTCCCACGGAGGCTGGATTTGAACTCGCGAAGATGAGTCTTCCTCATTTCAAGTCCAGCACTCTATCCGCTGAGCCACCTAGCCACCTTTTAAGATAGGTATACAAAATATATAATTGGAGGTGACTGGGGGTAGGGGTAAAAAGGCACTAACAATTGTGAAATCAGGAAAAGCTTCTTCTTGAATGAGATAGCACTTGAACACAGAACTCTGACCGCATTGGCCAATTCGATGTTGGTTAAAAAAATAGAGAAGTCAATCAGTGGAGCAAATTAGATATATAACCTATAGAAGCAGAAGAACCCAGTAGCCCAGTGTTTGATAAATCCCCAAACCCCAACTATTGGGGTAACAATTCAACAAAAACTTCTGGGAAAACTGGAAATCAGTCTGGCAAAAACTGGATTTAGACCAAGCTATTATACCATATTTCCTAATAAGTTACAAATAGATACATGGGATATAGACTAGATTTGTGATTCCATCGGCATAAGGAAGTGGCAGATAAGGAAGTTTCCTCTACCAACACAGAGAGGGACTTTCTCCGCAATTTATCAGTTTACGGAATTGCCAGTGATTTCTCACTGGGATTACAATCTGCCCGAGATCACAAGACCAGTAGGTGTCAGGTGCCAGACTTAAAGCTGGGGCTTTCTTGTTCTGATGCTACTTTTCCATCCACTGTGTCATGCTGCCTCTGAATTGATAGATATAAAAGGTCAAATCATAAATGAATCAGAGGAGAAGGTAGGAGATAGACCCTTTCATGGCTATGGATAGGGGAAAAGGGTAGAGGGATCACAGGAGACAAAGATGAAAAGCTTCCACTGCAAACAAAAGCAGTCCGGTTAAAATCAGAAGAAAAAGAATTAATCGAATTTAGAAAAACCAACAATTTTGTGGCAAGTTTCTCTGATAAAGGTCTGATACTGAGGTGACTTTTTAGGCATCGTTCCAAATAACTTTCCAGAATGGTTAGACCAGCTCTGGTCAACTCAACCAACAGCATATTACAGTGCCTGTCCTCCCAAAGCTCCTCCAAAAATTGTTATTTTGGGGACAGCTAGGTGGTGCGGTGAGTAGAGCACCCACCAGCCCTGGAGTCAGGAGAACCTGAGTACAAATCCAGCTTCAGACACTTGACACACTTACTAGCTGTGTGACCTTGGGCAAGTCACTTAACCCCAACTGCCTTGCCTTCCCCCCTCCACATAAAACAAACAAACAAAAATTGTTATTTTCCATTTTTATCATTTTTGCCAAGGTTTGTGGAAACTTGGACTTGTTTGAATTTGGATTTCTTATATAATTAGTGATTTGGAACAGACCAGGAAAACAATTTATACAGTGACTACCCATCATAAAGTAAAATAACCTTGAAAGGCTTAAGAACTATGATCATTGAAATGAGTGATCTTAACTTCAAAAGACTGACCAGAAGGGCAAAGAGACGTACATTTTCAGAAAGGGCCAATATGTTGATTTGTTTTCATTCCCTTAATTGGTAGGTCTCCACTCCTTTGGTCTGGTTCAGACAGCTCATTCATTTTGGTCTTGGGAGACCAAGGTATGGAGTTATTAAGAATTACTTTGCTTTCTAACAATATGGGAGAAATTAAATTATCCTTCCATACCCATGGGGAATGTGAATTCCCGGAAGGGGAGATCTTTCAGCTTGTTTGATTTAGCAGAATTCCCACTGCCCTTGACGAGGATACCTTTTTGATCTAGCATTGCCATTTTCATGGTGAATGGAGTAGGGGAAAAGAATAGTTTTATCTGAATCAGGAACTAGAAATTGTAGACTTTTTAGCGTTACTCTAAATAAAGTTGTTTTTATTGCTTTTCATTACCTTCAAGCTTTGCTCTGAATCCTCATCCTGAGCCTGAATAACTAACTTTGACCAGAGGTAGGCCCGGCCTAGATTAATTGTCCTCATCCCCTGCAGTGCTTTGCATATCATAGAACACGGTGCAATGTGGACAGGGCACTAACTTTGAAATTAGAGATTTAAATCCGGCTTTATCACCTTACCCCTTTGGATCTCAGCTTCCTCATAAGTAAAGTGAGACTGCTGAATCTCTGATTCCCTCGAGCTCTAAATGTGGGGTTGGATAATTAATAAGTGTTTAATTCATCCGAGACTGGATATACCATAGGCGTCTCAGACTCATCATGTCAATAACAGTACTCATGCGCTTTTCTCTCAAACCCAACCCTCTTTCCAGTCTCCCCATTACCATCACTACACTACACTACAATCATATGAGTCATACAGGTTCACGATTTCGGTGTCATTTGGGACCCCTCACTCACATTCAATCGGTGACTCAAGCTTTCAATCAATCTTGTTTCTCTCTTCACTCTGTCTCTCATATAGGTTCCTTTCTCTCCACTTTCACAACCATCATTCTAGTTCGGATCCTCATCACCTAACACTGGGACTATTTCACTTGGTTCCCTTGCCTCAGATCTCTTCTTCACTCCAATTCACTCCTCCACTTGACTACAGAGCGGATACATAGGTCATCCTCCCCCCTCCCCCCAATAAATAAATTTCAGTGGCTCCATATTACCCTCAGTATTAAATGTAAAGTCTCTTCTTTGTCATGTAAAGCTCTTCAAATAAGGTCAAATGAGATAATATTTATAAAACAGCACAGTGCCTGGCACATAGTAAGCATTTAATAAATTCTTGTTCCCTTTCCCCTTCCACTTCTTCACAACCTGGCCCCTGCCTACCTGACCAGCCCTCTCACACCTCATGCCCATGTACACACTCTACGATACAGCTGCCTTGACCTATTTCTATTCCTCAATCGGTCAACGAGATTTAAGTGCTTAGCATGTGCCAAGCACTATGTGCACTGGGGACACAAAGTCTCTAACCTCAAGGAATTTACATTATAATGGGGGGAGACAACATAGAAATAATTATTTATATACAAGGTATAAATAGAAGGTAATCTTACAGAAAAGGTGTTAGCACTGGAATGAGAGGGTGGTTGTTGTTAAGTTGTTTTCAGCTGTATCTGACTCTTCACAATCCCGTGTGGGGTTTTTTGGGCAAAGACACTGGAATGGTTTGCCATTTCCTTTTCCAATTCATTTTACAGATGAGTAAACCGAGGCAAACAGGGTTAAGTAAGACTTGCCTAGGGTCACACAGCTAGTTGTAACTGAGGCCGAATTTGAACTCAAGAAGATAAGTCTTCCTGACTCCAGGCCTGGCACGCTATCCACTGCACCACTTAAATGCTCATTATAATAATAGCTAAAGTTTATATAGTGCCTAAACGCTTTACAAATATTATCTCATTTGAGCTTTACAACAACCCTTGTTTTTGTTGTTTAGTCATTTTTCAGTCATCCTACTCTCTGCAAGGGTTTTCTTAGTTTTCCATTTCTTTCTCCAGCTCATTTTACAGAGGAGGAGACTGAGGCCGAGTTAAGTGACTTGCCCAGGGTCACACATTTAGTCTATGTCTGAGGCCAGATTTGAACTCAGGGAGAGGAGTCTTCCCAATTCCCATCCACTGAGGAGGTGGAAGGGGAAAAAAGGCTTTTTCTAAATTGTGAGATTTGAGCTGAATTTTGAAGGCAGCGTGGGAAACCAGGAGGTGAAGATGAGTAAGGAGAGCATTCCAGAAATAGAGGATGACGAGGGAAAAGGCACTTAGGAGGCGGAGCGTTGCATCAGGACCAACAAGCAAGCCAGGGTAGCTGGACTTTAGAGTTTGTGGAAGGGCTAAAATATAGGAAGACTGGAAAGGCAGGAAGGGACCGAGCTGTAAAGGGCGCTAAGTGCCAAACAGAGGATTTTATATTCAATCCCAGAAGTAACAGGAAACCGCTAGAACTTACTGAGTAGTTTGAGGAGGGGGGTGACGTAGTTGGATGAGTGCTTTAGGAAAACCACTTCGGCAGTTCAGGGAGGATGGATTAGAGGAGGAGTTGGGAGGCAGATCCACCCATGAGAACCCTACTGGGATAGACCAGGGGTAAAGTGATAGGGCACGCACCAGGGTGGCAGCTGTGTGAGCAGACAGGAGGGGACAAATAGCAGATATACTGCAAGGGTACAAGCAAGACTCAATAATAGATTGAGCAGCAAGTTAAGAGTCAACACCGAGGAGCAGGTAGGTGTCCAGACCTGTTGGCTGGGTGTTTTAACAATCCAGCTAGCAGCTGTTGTAGGGGTAAAGACCAACACAAGCCCAACAAGCACACTACCAGCATGCTGCAAAAGCCCAGGTTCTTTTGATCTGCTTTACTAAGGAAAATGACGTTAAGGGGTTAACAAGCTTACTTTAATTCAGCACACAAATACCATTCACTTAGTTCAGGGGAAAAAGCCAGCACCCTGAACT
>CM053625.1:1645304-1676098 GCA_028646595.1 Phalanger gymnotis | reverse complement strand
GCCTGGGGCTTAGCACCTAGTAAGACTCAATGAAATACACTGAATTAATCAAAGGAAAAAAAAGCCAAACTCTTCAAGGATCCCCAATATACTGGGTGATTCTCAATAAATCACTTAACCCCCGATTGCCTTAAAGAAAAAAGGTCGACATCAAGTATGGTGCCAGTTGTCAGCCTGAGTGACTAGATGAATGATAGTGCCCTTGACCGTAATAGAGGAGTCTGGAAGAAGGGACAGTTTGTCTACCTATTTGGAATGAATAACTAAACATATTGTAGCATATGAATATAATGGAATATTATTGTGCCGTAAGAAATAATTAAATGGACAATTTCAGAGGAAAGTAGGAAGACTTTTGAGAATTTATGCAGAACAAAGTGAGCAGAAGTAAGAGGAGAGCATTTATACAGTGATAATACTGTAGAAAAAAAAAACCTTTAAAGTTTAAAGTTCTTAAAGAAGAAAAAACTTTTTAAAGATTTTAGAGTTCTCATCATCCTGATGATAAAACATGAAAACTGAAAGAATGAAGATGAAACAACACCATTCACCTCCTGCCAGAGAGGCGAGGAACTTAAAATGTAGAAAGAGATAATTAATTTTCAGACATATCTAATGTGGGAATTTGTTTTGCTAAACTTTACATTTATATTCGTTTTCTGTTTGGTTTTTTAAAAATTTGCTTAGCTGAGGGGTAGTGGGAGGGACAGGTGAATAAAAGCAATATTTGTTACTTGAAAACTTAAAAAAAAACAAGAGAGGAGGGCATGGGGAAAAGATAATTGGTTCTTTTTCATATATGTTGCATTCGAGACACTTAAAGGATATATAGTTTGAGGTGATGAGGCAGGACTGGAGTGGGGCAGACAGGTAGATCTGGAAATTGAGAGATTAAAATTGAACCCATGGGAACTGATCATAAATTGAGATAATTCCTGGCACAGGATATTGTACATCAGGGATATCCTGGTAAATGTTTAATAACCAGATCTGGAAAAAAAGATGTTCACACAACATACTTTTACATTTAATCTACATTATTAACATTTTCTCAAATCTAGACAATGAACAAAACAATAATCAAGGGCTGATTTGTAGCATTTGCTGATTTCTGAGTTGTAAATGTAAGTTTAACAATCAGCTCTCACAAGCCAATCCAAGCCAGCTCCATTCCTCATCCCTGAGTCTTTGTCCTGGCTGTCCTTCCCGCCTGAAATGTCTCACCTGTTCCATTTAGTTCCCCTGATTTCCTTTCGAGGCTCAGCTTAAAAGCCCTTCCCTTCCCTAGCCCCAGGTTCTGGAGACTTCTCTAAGATGATGTTCCAGCTGTTCTGCCTATATAGTGTGGGTACTTAATTATTTAGGCTGTGTCCCCCTTAGATTGTGAGCTCCCTGAGGACAAGGGCTGTTTTTTGCCTTTCTTCATATCCCAGGTATTTAGTATAGTGGCTAGCACATAGTAATTATTTAATTAATGCTTGATGGGCTGAATTGACTATAGCCATTGTGACTTGAAAGTTAATAGTTTTTTAAGCCTCAGTTTCCTCAGCTGTATAATGGAGATAATCATAGCACCTACTTCATAGGGCTGTTGTAAAGACAAAACAAGAAAATGTACATAAAGAACTTTGCAAATCTGATTACTATCTGTGTGGCCTTGGACAAACCACTTGATTTCTCTGAACCTATTTCCTGGCCTGTAAAATGAAAGGGTTGAATTTAAACATGGGTCCTTAGTTTCGTGTGTGTGTCATGGACCCCTCTGACAGTCTTCCAGACCTCTTCTTAGAATAATGTTTTTAAGCAAGTGGAGAGAATGCTAAATTTCTGTTAGAATTAGTCAGTCAGTACATGCAAGGCCCTGTGCTGATCATTGGGGTTATAAAGTCTAATGGAGGAGACAACACACAAACATACAAATAAGAAACATATCGGACATATACAGGATAAATTGAAAACAATGGACAGAGAAAGGCATTAGCATTAAGGGGTATCAGGAAAGGCTTCTTGTAGAAGAATGCATCAACATGACTGAAATCTGAAGGAAACTGGGAAAGGAAGCTAGGCAGCGCATATGAAGGAGAGCTGGAGAAAATGCATGGAGTCAGAAGATAGATTGTCTTGTTTGAGGAACAGCAAAGAAGCCAGCGTCATGTTACTGCATCCAGAGTATGTGGATAGGGTGGGGGGAATCAAGGTATAAGAATATTGGAAAGGTATGGGGGGGCAGGCTACGAAGGGCTTTGAATTTCAGAGGATTTTTATTTGATCCTATAAGTGATAAGGAGCCAATGGAATTTATTGGGGGGAGGGGGAGGGTGTGTGTGACATGGTCAGATCTGTACTTTGGGAAAATCACTTTGGCTGTGAACAGAGGATGAACTAGAACAGGGAGAGACTGGGGGCAGGGAGAGCAGCAAGCAGGCTATTGCAGTAAGTAATGTAATGAGGGCCTGTCCCAAAGGGGTGGTAGTGTCAGAGGAGAGAGGAGGGCATACATGAGACATTATAAAGCAAAATCACAGTATGCCTGGCAACAGATTAACTATGGGAGATGTTTTAACAACCCGGCTAGCAGCTTCTGTGGGGGTGAAAGATCCACCCATAGCCAGCACCCATAAAGCTGTCGGACAGCACAAGTTCTTTTGATCTGCCTTAATAAGAAGAGCAAGGCGAAGGGGTTAGCAAGCTTACTTTAATTCAGCACACAAATATCATTCACTTAGTTCAGGGAAAAAAGCCAGCACCCTGAACTTCAGAACAAAATACAAACAAATTACAAACATCAACAGACAGACCCAGTACAATTCATAGTTACCAACATTTAGGTTCAGCCTGAGAGCTCAGAACAAGGGCTGGCCCAGAAGGGGAAGAAGAGGCCAACCCCTGGCTTTTATATCTTTGTCAGTGTCAGGGGTGAGTCACACATGCGGACTTAAACCCACGTGGTCTAAGAGCCTCTGCTGTCCCAGACGTGTAAACTAGGCCCTCCCTGGAGTTAGCCCCACCTTGGGCCCCACCTTAGTTGCCAATCCACACCCACATAGGTTTTACACCTAATAGGAGTTTGGGCCTGGGCTTAGCACTTAGTAAGATTCAATGAAATACCCTGAATTACTCAACAAAAACAAAAGCCAAACTCTTCAAGGCAACTTGTTGAACTAAATGCTAAGGAGCACATTCTGCTTACCAATACAGGAAGTCAGAGAGTAAGGAGGGGATGATAACTCCTAGACATAAGCCTGGGGGAGTGAGAAGATGGTGGTACCCTCAACAGTAACAGGAAATTTAGGAAGAGGTGAGGGTTTGGGGGGAAGGGGAGAAGGAATGAATTTAGTTTTTGACATATTAAGTTTAAGATGTATACAAGTCATACAATTTGAGATATTCACGAGGCAAATGGAGATAAACGCCTAGGCCAAGGGTGAAGAACCTGGAACCTAGAAGTTAGGAGAGAGCTTAGGACTGGATGAGTAGATTTGAAAACCATCAGCATAGAGATAATCAAATCCATGGGAGCTGATGAGATCACCAAGTGAATAGTATTGAGGGAGGAGAGAAGAGGGCCCAGGACAGAGTTCTATAGGATACTTATGGTGACAGGTCAAAATACTGCAAAGGAGACTGAGAACCAAGGGATTGTAGCGTCATGAAAACCTAGAGAGAGAATCAACCAATACACATTTATTAAGTGCCTACTATGTGCTAGGCACTGTGCTAAGTGCTGGGGATTCAAAGAGGCAAGACAGTTCCTGCCCTCAAGGAGCTTAAAATCTAATGGAGAAGACAAGGTACAAACAAATATATACGAAGCAAGCTAATGCAGGATAAATAGGAAATAATTAAAACAGGGAAAGCATTGAAATTCAGAGGTATTGGAGGGAAGGCTTCCTGTAGAAGATGGGATATTGGTGGTGGTGGTGGTGGTGGTGTTAATTGGGTCATAAAGGAAGCCAGAGATGGCAGGAGTTTGAGAGGAAGAGGGAGAGTGTTCCAGACTTGGGGGACAGCCAGAGAAAATTATTGGAACCAAGAGATGTAGTGTCTTGTTTGTGGAACAGCCAGAGACCGGAGTCACTAGACTGAAGTGTATATGGTTGAGGAATAAGGTATAAGAAGCCTGGAAAGATGAGATGGGGCTAGTTTATAAAGGGGTTTGAACGCCAAATAGAGCATTTTATGCTTGTTCCTGGAGGCAACAGGAAGCCATTGGAGTTTACTGAGTATCCATGAAAAGAGAGTGATAGACAATGTCAGAGATCAAGAAGGATGACCATTGAGAAAAATCACAATAAAGATGTATTTTTTCCCCATCCAACTTCATGGACACCCTGAAATTCATCCACAGAGCCCTTAGGGGTCCATGGTCAAGAACCCCTAGATGCCTGATGTCTTTTCTTCCAGTTCTCTGTTTGCACAACTTGACTCTTGCGAGAAAAGCAGCTTTTAAATCCTATATAAATGTGATTACGACGAGGGAAGGAAAAATCCTCCCTTTGAGTTTTTGCTGGAACTAGGACCAGACATGAGAACAAAGGAAAAAGATAATTGAGTTCTGGAGAAAGTAAATGATTGACTAAGGTACTCTCCCAGAGAAATCTCAGAGGCCATTTGCATTAATCCATCTCGGAGACACAATGACACTTAGCCTGGAAGAGAGGAGGGGAAAGAAGGAAGGGGAGAGGGAGATGAAAATGCCCAGGCAAGGCTAAGGATCAGGACTGAGGACAGGGAGGAGGTGTGTCCTTTACTGGATAGGTGATGTACCAGTGGAGGGGGGAGGGAAGAGTAGGTGGGGAGACTGGATCTGTGCTGTCATAGCTATGGGGAACTATTATAGCATGCGGAAACGCCCTGTCAACTGCAGGGCTACACCTTCTCTGCAATTTTATAGTTTTAGAAAGTTGTCCAGAGCCCTAAGAGTTTAAGTGACTTGCCCAACATCAGGCAGCTGGTATGTGTCAGAAGTGAAACCTGAACCCTGGTATTCCCGGCTTTGAGGCAGCTCTTTGCCCACTTGGCCACACTGCCGTATGGGCTGTAACTAAATGACCTCTAACATACCAGATCTCATCTTTTTCCAGCAGTAAGAAACGGTAAAAGTGAAAGGCTCTGTGTAATTTTACTTACTTTAATATACACGAGTCTGGCTTTTTTCAACGTCCTTTTCTAGTCTGGGGCGTGGGGAAGCTGGTCCAGGTTTTTGCTTTCTTCCCTTCTAGCATGACCAAGGCACACGCATTCACGCATGTACGCATGTACGCATGTATTCATGCACGCCTCCATTGGGGCCAGGACTCGCTCCACCCATTTTTGTACTCACCTCCATCCTGGGGCTGAGCAAGCTTCCCTGGGTAGCCCCCTTAGAGCTCAACGGTCTGCAGAGCCCGGCTCGGGCCCCGCCCCTCTGCAGAGGCCGGCTCGGCCCCGCCCCTCTGCGGAGCCGGCTCGGGCCCCGCCCCTCTGCAGAGGCCTGCGCACTCCCCGCCCCTCTGCAGAGCCCTGCTCAGACCCCGCCCCTCTGCAGAGTCCCTGCCCCTCGGGCCCCGCCCCTCTGCAGATCCCGGCTCTTCAGGCCCCGCCCCTCTGCGGAGCCCTACGCTGAGTCCTCCCTCCCCTGGCCCCGCCCCTTTGCGGTAGAACCCGGGGCGGAGCTCCCCAGCCCTCACTGCGGTCTTTCTTTCCAGTGGCCTCGGACGGTGAGGTCATGTCTCTCCGAGCTCCGCTACACGTGGGGGTAAGTGATGGCCCCCTTACCGGGAGCCAGAAGCCTGCCTACGGCTATAGGGAGGAAGTACTGAGAGGCAGAGGAGGAGGGTGCGGCGGGGAAAGTAGGGGTCCCCTCCTGCATGGCCTGGGCTCTCCGCCGATCGAGGGAATGGGGGGCTCCGCAGTCCAAAGGCTCGCTCTCTTTGCCCTCCCATCCTCCCCCCGCCCTTTTTACATAAAGCAGAGCATTGCGTCTTATTAAGCGCTGAAGAGCACGGGCGGAAACCCCGATTCTAGCATCCTCCCCACCCCCAAATCTAATGGTGTCGTAGCCTTAGGAGCTGTTACCTTAGGGCCACGTGTCGAGTCCTTATCTGCTGCTAGAGCCTTCCCATCCCCCCTTCATTGCCGACATAATGCATTTTGGGAGCATATTAATAATCCTCTGTGTGTCACCCCCACTTAAAAGATCAGAGTACTTGAGGGTAAGAATTTTGCCTTCTGTGACCTGCCTTCCCTAACTACTAAAACCTGGGCTCTTCCTAATGGGTGCTTAATAAATACTGATTTTAACTTTTTCAGGTTCTGAGGTTCTTGACAATTAAATCATCCTCTGCAAGTCTGTCCCAGGGCTCCCTCCCTTTTTCATGCAAATGAATGTGACTTTAAATGAAGCCTTAGTTAATGAGGTGAAGTTAAGTGGAGGAGGGAGAGATTGGTTTTAGAAGTATAAAGAAGGCCTGTGAGGATCAGGGTAATGTTCTTTATAGAAGATGCACTTCATGGTGATCCTTAGTCCTTTGGGCAAATGTACCAGGCAGCATACAGCCCTATGGGAGTCTTTCTGCCCAGAGTCCCAGTTAGTGTGGGCTCCTCGGGCCCAGGTCCATTCCAGCAGTAAGGCAGCTTCCCAGTTGGCCTGTATCTGGGTTAGTGTTACACTGCTGGGAGAGCAGCAGCCCAGGGCTAGATGGTACGCTGGAGCTGGTTCATGCCGTGCTCATTTGAATGACCTCACCAGTCTGCCATCACACTGTCTTCTTTGCCCAGTGACAAGATTAGATCTGCAAGAGCATTGATTTTTGGAGAGAACTTCAGGCCAGACCCGCTCCTGGAGATCAGCAGTAGGATTGTAGGAATCGAACCAGAAAGGATCTTAGTGATGATTCAATCCATCCACGGGACTTGGGCTCGCCTCTCAGCCACCTAACCTGTGTGACTTTAGGCAGGTCGGTGGGTATCGGGAAGACCTGGGGTCAAATTAATGATTTGTTCTGTTCATTCTTAGGGTGATCAAACCAGCTGGTGGCCCCCATAAGAAGGATGAGACCATTCACGACAAGGGATTTCAGGTAAATAGCCCTTCCTATGTATAGGAATGGGTGTTGGGGTGATTCTGCCAGGTAAAAATACCACTACCTTCCATCTGGGAAGGCCAGCCTTTGAGAAATCTGACACAGGAAGTACACAGGTAAGAATGGTACCCAGGAGTCTCAGCTAAAGCGTCTTAGGCTTTACCCAGTTACTGTCAGCTGTCCGGGCCGACACCATGCCTGTGACGGTGTTACATTTCTGGGAGAGAAATGCACTGTCGTCACCGAGGTCTTGTCACATGGCACTGTTTTAGTGCCAAGGCTGACTGCCTTTAGACAGTGCTTTGCACCACTGAGAGTGGATTAACTTCCTTTATGAAGTTAGTCCTAGTCTAGGTGCACACATGTATATTGATTTTCAAGACTTTGGGGTTCTGTGTTGTCCCTGTCCCCTAACATTATAAAGTGAGTGGTTTGAACTGGATGGTCTCTAAGGTCCCTTCCAGCACTAAATCTGTGTCCTTGTGATCCAGTCACCCTCTTCTTTGCTACCAGGACCCCAGCACCTGTACCTGGACTTCAGGTGACTTGTGATACTCCTCCTGAGTGGTTACTAAGGTAGGTGTTTTACATTAAAGTCAAAGATAAGATAAACAAACTAATGTCTTAGTCCCGTCCCGTCCCTCCCCCCCCAAAAAAAAAGGTAACAATAGAGGAAAACAATCCATTTAGGCCTAACCAGGGTTTGCCTTGGCTTTATGGCTTTTTTTTTTACATTGTGATCATGGTATTTAAGTAGAATTGGTTTCCTTTGTTGTGGATTTTATTTTGTGCACCAAAATACCTTTCATCACACTGCTAAAGGGGTATCCGTGATACAAAAACCAGTCGGGAAGCTCCTGGAGAAAGAACAGGACTTTTGCTTTTGTCTCTATCTCCAGTGCCAAGCATGATGAATCATGCTTGGCTTGAACCTGAAGTGTCATGTTTTACTAAGTTGCCTAAATCATGTTTGTCTCTGCTTCGCTTCTACAGCTTACAAAGAGGTCAGAAGTACAAAAGGCCTTGGCCCCAGTGGAAGAACAGTGAGAAAAGCCCAGAAACCTGCCCCCCATGAAACTCCTGGGTGGCAAAAGGATTCGAAATGGGTGTACAGGTGGAGCTACCAGCATCCAGAGGGAACTGATTGCTGGTTGAAGAATACTTAACTCGTTTGCATTGGGTTCCCTTTGCCAGTATGAATTCCCTGAAGGGTTTGTGTGGCTCAATCATGCAAATTAAAATAATCTAATAGGGTTTGCCCCTTGATAAGTGAAAGTAATTACTCATCTTCCTGTTGACTTGATTATTGTTATATTAAACAGAATTCTCCTTTTGGTATGAGTGACTGAAATGACATGGGAATATTAAATAAAACCTTATATATAAAACAACTTGTTTTGTGGTGTTGGTGATTTATAATATGAAATGAAACTGTCAAGACATGAAGAAACCCTCGGTTGCCCCCTTTTCTTGAAAGGCCATCTTGAGGTGAATTGTATTAATTTATTTCACTTGACTCCATCCATAGTTTAGAAAACCCAGGTCCCTGAGTTAAAAACCCAAAGCTGGGAGAACAACCCAAAGTAGAAAGCTTTTGTATCCAATCATGTACAAAAAAAGATGGGCAAATGCCTGAGGATTTCTACAAAGGAAAACAACCTCTTAAGAGCAGCTAATTAAGGGCTTGAAGGGTAGATAATGACTCCTGAGTCTTGTATAATTAGCTACTCCAGTTAGTCACTTGCCAGTATTGTCTTAGAAAGTAAATCGGTGAGTTCACAAATAAACTAGCGCTGTTTCTCTGCTGGTCCAGTAACTAAGTCATCTGCTCGGCCCTGTTCAGGTACCATTAAAGGCCCTTTTCTTTGAGGGAAAGAATAATGCAGGTGATGAAAATAAAAGTATTAAGCACTTGGTGCAAAGTACTGTGCTAGTCCCTGGGTATATATATATATATATATATATAGAAAAATAAGGTTCCCTCTGACCTGTACTAGGAGAATGAGTGCGGTGAGGGTACGCTGTGCTGCCTAGTTTCCCAAGTGATTTGCCAGGGAGCAGTGAAGGAGAGGAGCATTTAGGGTGGCCACCGTCCAGTTCGTCGCATCTGAAGAGTAGTGGAGCATGGCCTTGTCTTGGTTTGCAGGGTTGTTTTCCTCCCCTCTAACAGACTGTTCAGCGGCGAACCTTCTCAGCATGGAAATAACGAGTATACCCTAGTTTGCTCTTTCAAGGTTTCAGGGTCCACCTGCAGTCCTGATAAGGTTAAGCTATGGCTGTCTGATGCTCCCCATTCCAGGAATAAGACAAACTTCTCTGCCCCTAAAAGCCCTCCACAAGCGGGCTGTAGCCTACTTTTCCAGCTTTATTGCACATGGCTGGATCCGTTTTGTCCAAACAGCTGTTCTTTTCAATCAATCCTATCTCTTGGTTTTTGCATGGGCTGTGCTCCATCCCTGGAGTAGACACCTTGGAACTCCTGCTTTCAAAGTTCAGTTCAAGTGCTACTTCTCGCAAGGCCTTTCCTGATCTCTTCACCCATCCCCTCCCCAATGTGCCTCCTCCTGCCCCTCAGTCAGTTTGCCTGTCTTGTGTATTGATTTCTATGTGTTAAATCCCCTGATAGAACATAAGTTCCTTGAGGGAAGGGACTTGGTTTCCTCTTTGCATCCTCTGAGGTCTAGCTATGCCTGCAATAGTCAATATAGTCAAATGGTT
This sequence comes from Phalanger gymnotis, assembly GCA_028646595.1. NCBI lineage: Eukaryota > Metazoa > Chordata > Mammalia > Diprotodontia > Phalangeridae > Phalanger > Phalanger gymnotis. The sequence continues at coordinate 1,666,316 of CM053625.1, read as the reverse complement.
ACTAATTGGGAGACTTAGAGGTAGCTAGGTGGTACGGTGAATAGCCTGGGGTCAGGAAGATATGAGTTCAAATCTAGCCTCAGACACTAGCTGGTGAATGTGGGCAGGTCACATAACCTCTCTCTGCCTCAGTTTCCTAATCTGCAAAATGGGGACAGTAATAGCACCCAATTTGCAGGATGGTTGTGTGGATAAAATGAGACAATATTTGTAAATGACAACACAGTGACTGCCACCTACACGGCACTTAATAATGTTTGTTTTCCTCCGCACTGGATATTCCCTATAAAGATCAAAACACATCCATGCCTGCCCATCCTGTGTCACTCTCTTAAGTTTGCAACGAGAAATACATCCAATAGGCTGCAGCCTTGCCTGTATTCGACATTGTCAGGGAACCATTTCAGCAGACTAATTCCAGCTTGTCATTTCATAAACTATGTTATTGCATAAAGCCATTACTGTATTTTTCCCCTCATGTCAATAGATGTCAGAGTTCTGCTATATAATATGCACTCTGAAAGATCATTAAATATTCATGTCTTAATTTTTGAAAAAAAAAAAGTCCTTTACCATATAATATCCCTCCAGACAGACTAGCCCTTACTATTAAGCCCTTACTATGTGGTAGGCACCGCGCTATTCACAAGATTACAAATGCAAGGAAAAAGAAAGATAGCCCTACCCCCAGGAGTTTATGTTCCGATGGTGGAAGACAGATAAGGAGCAAAACTAGGAGGAGAGTAAAGCACAGCTTGGCCTGAGTCCTTCCCCAAGATGAGAGTCCCCCATCTCCCAAGGAATTCACCAATGGGAAAAGAGGACTAAGATGGTGGAGGGATGGTCTAGGGGTGAGAAGGCCCCAGTTACCGAGGGGAGATCCAGCCCATCTTCTCTCCACAGCATCTATCTCCTTCATTAAAGACCCTAGGAGAAGCCCTTCAATGATTTTGATGAATTGATTTAGGTCTTCCAAGGACTACTTCAGGACTGTGTCCAAGGATAGAGACAGCATTCTCTTATTGTTCATCTCTTCCTTTTATGTTTCCTTCGGGGCGCTAATTCCTTTCTCTGCATTTCCATACTCACTTTGGGCTTCTCAGTGAAAAGACCAGCTATCTTTGTACCCTGCTTCTGGATATCCACTGTATTATCTCTTGGCCTTTTAATTAGTCATGACTTTGCTTATGGGATGTTCCCTTGGCATGTAGCCTAAGCCTATGTGCTCTTGGTGAGTCTTCTTAGAGGATGGCACTTTCAGAAATAGGTCAGAAATATGGCCAAACAAAAGGAAAGCTTGCAGATATTACTGACACCTCTTTTGGGGGGTGAGATTTCCAAAAGAGAAGGTTCAATTGAACAAGTATCTATTATTATCTATGTGCCAGGCAATGCTAGGTACTATGAATTAGAAGAAAAATGGAAACAGTCCCTCCCTGCCCTCGGGTAGCTTATTACATCCCCTTAGTGGGGTAAGGGAGTGAGTGGATAAGAACAACATATACACAGGTGAATCTAAAACACAAGCAAAGTGATTTCAGAGGTCAGAGAAGCACTAACAACGTGGGGGAAGATAATAGCTCTTGAGGTTGAGATTGAGAACATGAAGTGATAATAGGGATTCCAAGAGAGGAAAGCAAAGAAAGAGAGCATGCTAAACATAAGGGACAGTGTGTTCTGTACAGTGAACAGTAAGTGCCCTTGTTTCACTGGAACCATAGAGAGCCTCAAGGTGAGCAAGGTGAAATCTGCCTAGAGAAGTCAAAGCCAGATTGTAAAGCACTTTAAATGTCAACCAAGAGTTTGCATTTTATACTGGATGTCATAGGGAATCATGAAACTGAGAGAAACTATTATTTCTCTCTTATATTGGTAATTATTAATTGTTGAATTAGGACCAGGATTTTTTCAGAAACCTCTAGGTTATTCAGTTTCTGAAGTACCTTGTGGATGGATGAAATTATAAACCCTAGAGTATATACTTTTCCATCCTGGGTGGGAGACCCCACCCAACTAGAGAGCCTTACACAGACTTTAATCTAAGGTGAACTCTGGCCTGTGTTTTAGTTAGGTGGATCCCCTTTTGTCTAGATTGCCCTAGGTGGAGCAGTCTGGATGAGAGGTGTCTGTTTGTCTAAGATTGATCAGTCATGTCCCCCAGTCCCTCATTAGAATAAGTCTACCTCTCATTATAATAGTCATTCTTCTCATTAATTGCTAACTAATCATAGCTGATAGCCACCCTCAGGAACACCTACTTTTCCAAGGGCATATAAACCCTCGAGTGGGTTCTATGAGGGGTCTTTGGCATTGAGAGTGCCACTGACCCCTTTTATTAATTATCTGCTAGATTAATAAAATGATTAATTACCCGGAAACTGTGTCTCAAACTTTTTATATGTCACAAAGTTTCTTGAGCAAGAAAGTGACATAGACCTATCCTTCAGGAATATGAATTTGGCAACTGTGTTGAATATCAATTGAAAGGGAAAGGTGCCAGCTTGAACTAAGGAGACAAATTGGGAGGCTATTTAAGCAGTAGTCTAGATAGACAGATAGAGAGACATAGATAGATATATGTATAGATGGATAAACAGATAGATGGATAGATAGATCTATAGATACATAGATAGATGGATAGATAGATATAGATAGAAGGATAGAAACATGTAGATGGATAGATATAGAGAGATAGAGAGATAGATAGAGACTGACAGAAAGTGGTGTCTGTACCAGTGAGGAGAAAACTGTCAGCAAATGTAGAGGTAGAATTGGAAAGAACATGGCAAGAATGGGAGGGGGCGGAAATAAAGGAAGAGTATGAAAAGTCTCAAGTGAAAGTTTGTGAACATGTCTGCTTATTAGGAACCAACTCTCTCCGATCCTTAAAAAACTTTCTCTTGGTCTGACTACCCTCGGTGGCCATTATCGTACAACTCTTCTCCGCTTCTCAGCTAAAATCCTTGAGAAAGATGTCTACACTAAGTGCCCCAGTTTCTCTCCCTTCCCTCTATACCCTCTATACTAGCCAATGTGCAGTTCCCCACAGACAATACTCGGTCTTCCTGGATCTGGGGGTTTTTTGCGCTGGCTGCCCCCTATGTCTAGAATGCTCTGCTCTACCTTGTCACTTTTGTCTCAGTTTTGCTGGCTTCCTTCAAGATTTAGTTCAAATGCTCCCTTTTGCAGGGGGTCTTTCCTTCTAAGATCATCTGCTACCTGTTCTAGATATCCTAGCTTTTTACATGTTATCTCCCACATTAGAAGGGTCATTTTTGTCCATCTGTTGCCAAGGCCCATTAATTTCACTTTTGCAACATCCCTTGAATATGCCCCCTTCTCTTCTCTGACATTACCACCACTCTAGGGCAGGCCCTAATTACAGTAGACTGCCGGTGGGTCTGCCTGCCTCAAGTCCCTCCCCACTCCAATCCGTTCTTCATTCAGCCACTAAAGTGGCTCAAGCGCAGTTCAGACTGCATCTCCCCCTTACTCAACAAACCCCAGTGGCTCCCTAACACCTCCAGGATTATCCTTTGCTCAGCGTTCAAAGCCCTTCACAATCTAGCTCCTCCCACCTTTCCAGTCTTCTTAAACCTTACTTTTTGACCCAGTGACACTGGCCTCCTGTCTGTTCCACAGATAAGACCCCATCTCCAGAGTCTCTTTTTCCTGTCATCCCCCACGCCTGGAGCACTCTTCCTCAACTCCACCTTGACTTCCCCAGCTTTAAGTCCCAACTAAAACCCTACCTTCTACAGGAAGCTTTTCCAACCCCTCTTAATTCTAGTACTCCCCCTGTTAATTATTTCCTATTGATCCCATATATGGCTTGTATTGTTGTCTCCACCATCAGATCGTGAACTCCTTGAAGACTGTCTTTGGTCTCTTTTTGTATCCCAGGGGCTTAGCACAGCGTGGGGAGGGGGGGGGGCTGGCACACAGTAGGTACTTAATAAATGTTTATTGATTGATTTTTGCCTTTCTTGTATCCACAATACTTATCACAGTGCTTGGCATCTTAAACATTTAATTTGTTAAGTGTTAAGTGCTCGTTAACTGAAAGAAGAGCAGCATACTTTACAGAATAAAGAAGTTAGAATGAAGAGTGGGCTAAGGGGAAGGGGAAGATAATAATTTTCTCTAATCTAGATGTCAGGTCTGCCAAGAATATTAAATAAGTCGTATTTTTAAAATGTAAAAGTCTTCCTGAGCTGACAATGGTTTGCCGACACTTGCATGACTGACACCATTTTAAAGGACTCTTGATGGAGCATGCTACCCACCTCATTGCAGAGATGTGATAGACTCAGGATGCAAAACGAGACTTTCATTTTCAGACAAGGCCAACCTGTAAATGTTCTTTGCTTTTTATACTTAATTTGCACGTGAATTTGTTACAAGGTTGTGGGGTTTTTTTCCAGTTTTTTTTTAGGAAGGTCAGGGGTAGGGTAGGCATAGGGTTGCCAAAAAACAAAAAGAGAAGCGGGTCATTGAAAATTTTTAATAGAAGAGAAGGAAGGTCAGAAAGAACCAGATAAGCAAGACAACTTAGAAATTGACAAGTTAAATTTATATATGCCTTAAAATAAAAGTAAGCTGTATATAACAGACATGCAATTTTACATATAATCCTTTTTAAATTCTCATTTGTATATGGAAATGCTCACTTTATTGGGTATTTGCTAAGTTCGTAATAAAAACATAAGTTCATAAGAAAGAAAGACAATGAGCTCTATTTTGGATATGCCACTTTGGATTTTAGGTTCCTAAGGAACATCTGCAGGCCGCTGGTGATAGAGGACTGGAACTCTGGAGAGAGGCTAGATATGTAGATCTGGGAAGCATCTATCTAAAGATGACAATGGATATTGATGGAATCCTAATAAAGCTGCCCCCAGCCTTAGTGGTCTAACTTCCTTATGGGCCCCGCTGAACAGCAGACATATCCTGATTTAACCACACAATCTGACTTTAACCCCACCACAGGCCCCCAGACTCAATCATAGGCTTTACTGAATAGCAGGCCCACTGCCGCTAGCTAGCCATTTCCCCCAGATCCAATCCACATATTTAAACAGCTGTGTCCTTGTACTCAACCACAATCACATCGTCCATTTAGCACTAGACAGGACCACAATATCTAAACTATCCATCTTGACCAGACAGAACCATAATAGCTAGCCAATCAGAACCGCAGGACCAGGATGTTCGACCACTGAAACATAGAAGGGATCCCCCCCACTACCTAATCCCTTAACAACCGCCCCCTGCCTTTTTAATATTCATAATTTCTGTTGTGTAATCAGCATCATTACACTATTAAATTGCCTGTCTCGTCTTACTAAGTTGCTGGTTCCTCTTGAAAACCAGTCTATTTCTGAAGTGTGACAATCCTCAATAAATGTCTATACTTGGTTTAGAGATGGTCTGACTCTGAATTCTTTGAGACAGTGCCACCACAACACATCATGAAACCACAATAGATATGATACCATAAGAAATGATGAAAGGGACAGATTTAGAGAAACTTGGGTAGGTTTGTATGAACTGGTACAAAGTGAAGTAAGGAAAACCAGGAGAACAAGTGAAGAGGTTTAAGGAAAATTGATGATAGGTAGGGAACCATAGGTTTCTAGGGGTGCTCATGACCCCAAAATACCAACACGCCAGGTCCTGCTGAAAGAATTCGACTCAAGCCTTCTCAGCCAAGGGAAAAGACAAAGTTTATTAGGGATTCACCATAATGGGTTGTCTTAAGAAATCCCACCCTTTGTGATGCCTGTTTTCACAATCGGGCCAGATTCAATCTACTGAGCTAGATTAAATCTGAGCGCCTTCATGGGGGCAAGATGGAGATTATATACACAAAGATTGTAGGAGGGATTGAGGGGTGGTATGGGGTGACTAGAGGAGGGCTTTAGGGAGGGTCTTGAGGAGGAATCTAAGGAGGAGGAGATGAGGTCAGACCAAGAGAATGGAATTAAGGGTGGGAAGTAGCTGAAGGCATGGATATTGATAGTATCAAGGGTGGGAAGTAGCTGGACAATACAGGGCAAAGCTAGGTAGAGATTTGGGCCTAATGATAATGTAAGGCTTATGGTCTTAGGGGAAGGCCGATCTATTTGGAAGATTCTAGGAGAGTTCAAGGGGCTCCCAGAGACTGTATTCCAGATTCAAGGGGGTTCCCAGAGACTATGCCCTCATTATAAAGTGCAACTAGAACATTGTAAAGAAAAAGAACTGTAAAAAACTTAAGAACTATGATCAATCCATTGACCAATTTAAACTCCAGAAGACTAATGATGAACGAAGACCAGCGATATCATGGGGTGATGTCTTGACTCATGTGTGAACTGGACTTAAGTGAGGCAGAGTTGTGCAAAGTCTTCAGCCTCACTCACTCTTCCGGAGTCACCAAAATCCAGTGGCAGACAAAAGTCAAGATGACTGCTGATGACCCACGATGTAGGGATGACCTTGGTATCTTCAATGTCTTTGATGTCTGACCAAGCTCTAAGGGATCAATACTGCCTGCTTCATGGCCTTTGGAACAAACCGTTCTCATCTGCCGGTCTGCTGGGGAGAAGTCTTCCCCAGGGAATGAATGGACGAATGAATAAATGAATGAAAAAGCATTTATTAAGGGCTTAGTCTGTGCAAAGCACTATGCTAAACAACAGAGATGCATGTGAAAAAGCAGAGAAGGTCCCTAATCTACAGGGGGAAACAAAATGTACAGGAGTTTTTGGCTGCAGCTCAAATGGAAAGTCCCGTCAATCTTAGGATACAATGGACAAGTGCATGATAAAACATTACTTTAATGTCATTTCCACTGATAAATAACCATATCAGTGTTCATGCTGATTTGATAGTGCCAAGGACTTTGGTGAAGAGAACTTAATTGTGGCTGCTGAGGAGGCAGAGGTTGAAGTGGAAATGATGTCTGAAGTGTTAGTAACAGTGCGATTCTCCTGGCACACGCTGCCCCCGGTCTCTTCCTCCCTCGTTCCTGACTAGGCTAGGTTGCCTTTTGGCGGGAAGAAGTAGTCTTTGTTATAGTCTCTCTCTCGTTCTCTCATTCATCCTAGCTTTGCAGATCTCTCTGTCATCTCCACAAACATAAGTTAGATTGGTATTTAAAGACCAGAAGAACTTTGGGAGAAGAGAAGAATAGGACACTTCTGCGGTGGCATTAATTTTGTTCTGCCTTGTCTAATTTGTTTTAATCCTATTCAGATCCTGAGTAGTTTGAATTCAGAACTGTCAGTTCCTACAATGTGACTTCACACTATGCAAGGGAATATTCAGCCCCAGGCTGGGAATGATTTCTTCCAAGGGAGGGAAATAAGGGAATACTGCATATTCAAAAAGGCTCCCTAATCATTTTTGTGAGGCTGCGTATCCAATACATATCTTTTGGGCCTGGAAGATTCCTCCACCAGGATGGCTTTTTATCCTAAAAAATGGCCTGCTTTTCCCATTGGTGAGCTACTCTCAAAACTTCCATTTTGAGTAAGGGCCAGACCATCCATCTTTCATTTCTTCCCTGGTTCTGCTTCTGACTCTCTGGACTTCACCCTGGTGATTTCACTCTTCTCCTCAATAGACGTATTGAGGAAGAGGAGACAACCTGACCTATGAGATAGAGAAGAGTCAGGGAAACATGGATTCAAGTCCTGCTTCTGACACATAATGTCATGGTCAATCATCCTGGGCAAGTCAGTAACCTCCTAGTATTCTAGGCAGTTTTCCAAGATTAAGTTTCAGCAAAAGTGCTGCCTTGTATTGGTAGAATGAACTTCCTCACCTGGTAGTTCCCCAAGCCAGTGAAATCACAGATCCAATCCCCATCCCCTGTCGATGAGGTATTGGATAAAAATGTCCATTCATGTGTTTTTGAAATACCACTTTCCATTCTCCCTCTGTGTCCTATGTATGGCCTTTATTTCACTAACGGACTATTTCAATTGTGTCCTCACTGCTCTCTCTGCCTCCAATCTTCTGTTTCTCTCTAATTCAATCCATTTTGCTTAAAACTAACCACAGATTAATCTATCCAAAATAAAATAATATTTCCATACCATATGAATCCCCATTTCCTAGTCTGGCATTCCACAATCTGGGCCTAAATTACCATTCTAGCCTGACTTCCCCTCACTTCCCTGAAAAGACCTGTGCTGATGTGATACTGGTCTGTCTATAACTATACTTTCTTTAAAATTTTTTTTTTTAATTTTAGAAGCTGCGTGCGTGTGCACATGCACACTTGCACACGCACACACTCATACACACACACGCACACACATACACATGCACACACATTCATTTTCCAAGTGGGCAAAAGGAAGTTTTGGATTCCTATCCAGGTCCATTTTAGTCATTTTCTGCTCCCTGAAATGCTTAAGGCCTATCATACCTGTATTTCTCCACTTTCCACCTAGTCACGTCCTAGGCAGCCCAATCACTCCAGGCCACTCCAGCTACTCTGAACATGTGTTTATTATCTTTCTTGTAATCTACACCACAAGCCTCTGTTATCCTGGGGTGGTAGTTGATGGGCTTCAGATGGTAAAAACCAAAAGACGTCAAATTTCCAAACATTTTCATTTACTGACGTCCTGTGAAGTTATCAAAAGTAGAACTGAAACCCATAATGAACTTTGAAGGAAAAAAAGAATTTGTTCATCTTTCTTTGATGTTCATATCAGTTGTTAAATTCTTTAGTTTGAGGCATTTGTGCACTGAGATAGACGACATTTGGAGAATTTTCGATACCGAATATCTGTAAATATCATTAATTAAAATCTAAGGAACTTAGTTCTGAAAGTCACAACTTAAGAAATGCTTCCCTTTGGGCATAGCAAAGACAAATCGTTGTCAGAATTAAAAAATGGTTAGTTTTAATGCCACTAAGTGGTGTGGTGGGTAAAGCACCAGTTCTGGAGTCATGGAGGACCTGAGTTCAAACATGACCTCAGACTTACTAGCTGTGTGACTCTGGACAAGTCACTTAACCCCAATTGCCCCTCACCCCAATGGTTAGTTTCTGGAGCTGAGTGCGGTAAATGTGACAAACTAGAGTCAGACCGAATGACACTTGCTTTAGCCATGCCCACTCAGTTCTGTGCTGCTTTTGATAAGCCTAGGGGAAAGCACATCGTCACATATTGATTAAGTAACCAGGAAGAGAGATCCTCCTAGTGTGCTGATGAGAAGATCTTCCTTGTACCCTGCTCCAGCTGTCCACACTTCAATAGCCCCTCTTTAGGTTGCTGAGCTGCAAAGAAACCCTCACTGACCTCGGTTCAGTATTGATTGAGGCCGATCGATCAACCACCATAGTAGGTGCTTTGTTAATATTAGTTGATTGATTTTGTGATTACATGATTTATTGAACTTAGTAAATAGTTCCAGGAAGCTAGCCATAATCGAGGAGGTCTTCACTCATTCATCTCCAAGTTTCCTCCAGTTCCCCATCCTCTTGAACCCTTTTAAGATGTCAATAGATAGGGGAGAAGAAAAACCATGGAAAGACTCTTAGACTTAGGGAAGAAGTCGCTATCCACCTTCAGAGAAACAGAGGAGAGGAGGAAATAAACACAGTATGGTCTCATATATATATATATACGTGTGTGTGTGTGTGTATGTGTGTATGAGTGTATGTGTATATATATGTGCATGTTTATAGATAGCTATGTATATGTATGTACATCCACACTTCATTGTAGCCTTCTTTAGGGTGGAGGGAGGGGAAAAAATTAAGTAAAAAGTGCACAGCAGAGAACAAAAGAAAAACAACAAGGAAGTAAAGAAAAGCTGAGCAGCTTTCAAAACAATGCATAGTATTTATTACATAGGTTTTCTTGAAATAGAAATTCGTTTTAATATTGAATCCTATCTTATGGTCTGTGTACATGGCAATGGTTTTTTTCTTTTCTCATTTTGTATTTAAGTTTAAAACAAAAAAAAATTTACAAAAAAAATAGAGAGGGAAAAAGGGTAAAAGGAATGTTGTATGTAGGAATGGAAGAGGCTAGGGATAGGGACCATAGCACAAGTAAAGGTTGGAAAGGGGATGCCTAGGAAATGCTAGGGGACTGGAATACTCTCCTACCTCTTTATCATTTGCTTAGATTTTATAAAACTGCCCTTACTAATGAATCTGGACTTTATTTTCTGTGCACTGGTTCCTGATGGTTGTTCCAAGCGGATGACTCAGAGCATTCCTAGACAGGATTCCTGTTTAGGGTCCCACGTCTGGGACCAAGTGCTCCCATCCCGACTGCGGCTTTCCTGTCCCTAAGTCTGGCCACTAGGAAGTCCTCTCACTGCAGCTACGTTCTTGATCCAATTCCACCATTTGATTCCTTAAACTTAATTGCTGTCAATCAGCCTGGCAGTCACCCGGCCTGGCCTTACCTAATGGCCCCCAGGGACCTCAATGTCCAGCCTCACACAGCCCTTGGTAAGGAACAACATGAGATGGGCAAAGGGGAGAAAGGAGAACATCCAATCCTATAAGTCCACATACAGGTTCTTCCTGACTCTGTTGTATAGCCTAGCTTGCAACAGTGTTCAAGGACTCGTCCACTCCTAGAGACTGAAGAAAAAAATGGAAGTCAAAGACTAGATTCCTCATCACCTGCTCTCGTTAAGTTATGTGGGTCTTGTGTGTATGTGTGTGTGTGTGTGTGTTCAGCAGGAAAGTAATAATGCAGACAGGGTGTAAATCATGTCTGTCCTGTTTATATGTTGTTTGATATTAATAATTAAAGTATCATAAAATAAAGTTTTTTATATATATATATATATTTGAAGATGTTTTTGTTTATCCATTTGGAGTTCATTTTGGTAGATGGTTTAAGACATTGGTCTAAACACAATTTCTGCCAAAGTTTCTGGTGCTCCATTAAACTACATGTCTATTTTATAACCAGAGCCAAACAATTTTGGTGATTAGAGCTTTAATAGTACAATCTGAAATCTGGCAATGGTACTCTCATCCTGTCTCTTTCATTTTTCTTCATTGAGCAGCTAGGTGGTGCACTGTGACAGGCTGCCAGGCATGAAGTCGAGAAGACCTGCGTTCAAATCCTGCCTCATACGTTTATTACCCTGGGCAAATCACTTCATCTCTGTTTGCCTCAGCTTTCCTCTGTATAATGAGGATGATAATAAAAGCACCTGCCTCCTGGGGTTGTAGTTCTTAGCAAGTTCCTGGTATATAGTAAGTGATATAATATTCCTACTTTCCAAATAAATTTTGTTTTTGTTCTATATAGTACTATAGATAATCCCTTGGCGGTTTCATGTAACACTAAATATGTAAATTAACATAGGTAGTATTTTTATTGTGTTGCTGTTCCCCAACCATGAGCAATAAATACCTCTCCCATTATTTACCTTCATTTATTAGTTATGAGTGTGTTGCAATTGTCCTTATATATGTCTTGAATAGTAATTTTAACTCTCAAAAATTAACTTCATAATGACTTTGAATGGAATTTCTCTATCTCTTCTTGTTGGGCTCTGTTGGCACCATAAAGGAAAGCACATGATTTTGTGGGCTTGTTTGGTATCTTGCTCTCTTAATGAATTTACTATCTTGATTAGTTTTTCACGGAATCTCTGGCATTCTCTAAATAAATCATTCTATCATGTACACATACAAATAATTTGTCTCCTCTTTGCCTATGTTTATTCCTTCAGTTTCTTTTTCTTGCCATTACTGTAACTAATGTGGCTATCATTGTCAAATAATAGCGGAGTCAATGGACATCCTCATTCACTCTTATTGAGGAAGTTTGATGTCTCTCCATATAGATAATGGTAGTTCTTAGTTTTAGATGGTATTTATCATCTTAAGAAAAGATCATTATTTTTGTGTTTTTTAAAGTGTTTTTAAGATAAATGAATGCTTTATTTTGTCAGTTTTTTTAATGCACTATTGATACAATCATGAGAATAGAGATAGAATAGTGATCGTACCTACAATTCCTTAATAAAGGGATCTCCTAAATGAAGTAACTTCCTTTACCAAAGCAAGTTTACCCCGTTTCTAAAACTTATCGTCTTAAAGAGGAACCTGGAGCATTGAGAGGTTGACGCTTCACAGGGACACTGAGAGAAGGGACATAATAATCTTGATAATTTATTTTCTTGTTATATTTATCATTCATAAGATTTAGTAGAATCATAGAACTCCATTACTCTCGTGTATTCTGGTGCCTAAACTAATCTGTATGGCTTCCCTCAATTCTTTTACCTTCTTGCTTCAATAAATATTTTGTTTGCTCTCCATAGTTCTCCTTTTGTGTAAAAAGAATTTGGGAAGAGGGCTGCTGTGCTGGCCTAGATTAAACAACTGTTACTCTTTCTGGGCTAGGTCAGAAAGACCAGGGAGAGTAGCATTTATCATGAACCTATGAAAAATAAAATTTTGCCTTTAGAATATAAATATCTGATGCGTAATGGATGGATATACTTTTAGCCCAGTGTTCCTCTTGAAAATAGGAAAGGAGAGAAATGATTGTTCCGTAACAACAATCTTCCTACTTTCCTCAAAGGCAAAAATTGTTGTCCATCTTAGGGAGGTGGAGTGGGACATTCCATGTCATATTTCTATGTACAAGTATGCTTCCCTGGGTTCCTCCAGCCCAGTTTAAATCATGACATCTACACAAGAATTGAGAACATCTTCCATGCAGGTATTAGCAGGAGAAGAGCTGACTTTCATAAATAATATACAAAAATGTGCCACATCTTTACAATTTCATAGCTAACTGAAAGATATAGAGGTTATAAGATCATGCTGTGCTTATTGTTAATTACCAGAAATAAAATGAAAAAGGCACTTGAGTCCATAAAACGAAATGCCGTCTTATAGTCTCTTTTATAACAAACTACCTCGCCATTCAAAATTTCTTGGACAATATAACAACAGAACTGATTCTGTTCGAGAACTTCCTGGTAATAAACATCATGCAAGGCATAAAACAGGGAAATGCGTCTTCCCCAAAGGTGTTCACCACTGTGATGGAGATGATCCAGCGCAGAGTCTAGGTCCAACCAGTATTTCCTGTGTATGGTAAGAGCCCCAGGATGTTCCTATTTGCAGATGACATCATGCTGATTGCATAAAGTCCCAGAATATTGCGTAGCCTCCTGGAAGAAGAGCTCTAAAATCTCTGAAAGCAGTTTGGCTTGACCAGGCACAGGAGAAAGATCAAAGGGATGAAAACTATCTATTGCTCAGATCTTTGCATTCATTTAGATGGACAGCCTCTAGAGCTTTTCCATCAATATGTCTATCTGGGACAGAGAGTATAGTTGGAAAATTAGATGGACCAATAGCTGAATAGGTTAGGGAAACTTCAGAGTTTCTTTACAGGCATGAAGCTTCCCATAAAAACAAGGACTCATCTTTTTAATATCAACATTCTACCATAGTTTCAGTATAGCTGTGAGACAGGGAATATAACATTCTCTGAAGAATTAAAAGTTAAATTGAAATTTAAAAAATTAAAAATAAATATTACATAGAGGGAAATGGAGAAGAGCATGGTAGGTACGAGCAGTCTGCAACATATAATCAGTGAGAACTCCGAAGAAGAGGTACAAAAGACTTCATCAAGGAAGTTTATGATTGGAAGAAAAAATTGGCTGGTCGCAGGGTAGGAGCAAAGCATCACAGTTAGACACCCAAAGTACTGCCACTAGTACCCTCAAGTCATGTCCGGAGAAAGTGAGGAAAGTATTCTGGGCTGGGCTTTGACTTAGGTCTTTCCCCTTGTAGTTTAGGTTCAGTCTGGGAACAAAATGAGATACTCGTAGGTCATTCAGCAGTTAACAAAAAGAGATTTACGTAGCCATAGCAGAATGATGTTCAAAGAGGATATTCATTAAAGATAGTTTGAGTTGATTCAGCTGAGTGAAGCTCTCTTGCTTCAACATGAGGCATCCTCATCATAATCCATTTTATTCTCAGGTGATGAAGTGACTTTAACAATTTGAACACTTAGTACCCTGAGCCAACCAAGTCTTGAGGAATGCCGCCCTCTTTAAAGTAAATAGCAGTTTTTAATTACATGTAAAGATAGTTTTCAGCATTCATTTTTATAAGATTCTGAATTCCAAATCTTTCTCCCTTTTCTTCCCCCTTCTCAAGACAGCAACCAATCTAATTTAGTTATACATGTGTAATCGTGTTAAACATATTTCCACATTAGTCATGTTATGAAAGAAGAAACAGAACAAAAGTGAAAAACCATGAAAAACAAGAAAAACACCAAAAAAGTAAAAATGGTATGCTTTGATCTGCATTCAGTTCAGACTCCATAGTTCTTTATAGATATGGATAGCACTTTCCATCGTGGGTCTTTTGGAATTGTCTTGGATCACTGTATTGCTGGGAAGAGCTAAGTCGATCAGAGTCAATCATCACATAATGTGGCTGTTACTGTGAACAGTGTTCTCTGGTTCTGCTCACTTCACTCAGCATCACTTCATGTAAGTCTTTCCAGGTTTTTCTGAAATCTTCCTACTCGTCATTTCTTACAGCATAATATTATTCCATTATATTCATGTACCATAACTTGTTCAGCCATTCCCCAATGGAATGTCCTTTTAAGGAAAAGCTAGCCTAACTTGCAGGAGGTGGGGTAGAGAGGTTAAGATATTTCTTCTATCAAAAGCAGGAAGCTGGGGAATTTTTTAAAATAGCAACTATTTCTGATAAAAGTCTCATTCCTCGAATATATAGGAAACTAGGCAAAATTTATACAATTTATAAAAATAAGAACCATTCCACAGTTGATAGTCAAAGGATATATGAACAAGCAGTTTTCAAAGGAAGAAATAAAATACATCAACGGTTATATTAAAATGTTTTCAATCAATATTAATTACAGAAATGCAGATTGAAACGACTCTGAGGTCCCGCCTCACACTCATCAAGTTGATTAACATGACAGAAAAGGAAAATGACAAATGTTGGAGGGGAAATGGGAAAATAGAGACACTGAAGCACTGATGGTGGAGCTGTGAATTAGTCCAACTATTCTGGAGAACAATTTGGAACTGTGCCCAAAGGGCTACAAAACTATGCATACTCTCTGACACAGCAATACCACTACTAGGTCTGTATCCCAAAGAAATTAAAGAAAAAAAAGACCCATATATACAAAAATACTTATTGCTGGGGCAGCTAGGTGGTGTAGTGAGTAGAGCACTGGCCCTGGAGTCAGGAGGATTTGAGTTCAAATCCAACCTCAGATGCTTGACACACGTACTAGCTGTGTGACCTTGGGCAAGTCACTTAACCCCAGCTGCCCTGCCAAGAAAGCAAAAATAAAATAAAATAAAACTTATTGCAGCAATTTGTGTGTTGGCAAAAATTGGAAACTGAGGGATATGCATCAATTGGAGAATGGCTGAATAAGTTATTGTATATGAATATTATGGAATATTATTGTATTTTAAGAAATGATACTAGGGAAGGTTTCAGAAAACCTGTGAAGACCTTTATGAACTGATACAAAGTGAAGTGAGCAGAATCAGGAGAATAATGTACATAGCAACAGCAATATTGTAATGATAGCCAACTGTGAAAGACCTAGCTATACTCTGATCAATCCACAACAGTTCCAAAGAATTCATGGTGAAAAATGCTGTCTGTCTCTAGATAGAGAACAGACAAACTCAGAGTGCAGGTTAAAGCGTATTTTTTCGTTTTTCTCTTACCTTTTTTTTTCTCAGAATATGCTAATGTGGAAATGTGTTTTGCATTACTTCATATGTAGAATAAGTATTCCATTTCTTGCCCTCTCAATTGGTGAAAGATGGGGGAAGGGAGGAAAAGAATTTGATACTAAAATTTTTTTTAAAAGTCTTGCATGAAAAAAAAAAGTATTTCTTCTGCTGCAGAAATCATTAGCCTATTAGGCAGACTACTTGGGGTGAATTTGTGGGAAGATGGGAACAAGAATTGCGCAGGAAAAAGAGTTGAGCAGGATGGGCAGTCATAGATTGGTTGTTCCCATCTGCGTTCCTAGAAAGAGCTTCAGACTTGGTGAAATCACAGGTCCTTCTGTGTTTTTGATCCTGTTTTGTACGTATTTATATGTGTGCGTGTTGTCTTCCTCTGACAGAACATAAACTCATTGAAGGGAGGAATTATTTCATTTTCGTCTTTATATTCCTAATTCCTAGCCCAGGGCTTGCCACTCAGTAGACATTACTTATTGATTAATTAAGGTATTTAGAGGTACAAAATTTCCCAGAAGGGTTGCTGTATCTGCACCCCAACTTTTATTCTGTTGTCATATTATTATCCTTTTCTTTAACGTGACTACTTATTACTTTCCTTATTCTTTGACTCAGTAAATTGTATATCTACTTCTTATTTACAAGGATTTCTCACTTCAGATAATGACAGTTAAGTTCATGTTTATAGTGGGTCTAAAAATTGTACGATTTTCAGACACTCTTGCCCCTTTTCTGCTGCAGTCCGCTTTCCCTCTATCTCCGCAAAAGCAGAAAGGGGCTTCGGGGGACTGAGGACGATGTTGACTTTTTTTTTATTTACCACGGTCAAGAAGTTCATTACCAAACCTCATGGATAATGAGCCTCTCAGTGCGGTAGAAACACAATAACTGACATTTTATAGTACTTTCCATATTATTTTATTTGACCTCCCCAACAGTCTCGGGAGATAATTCAGGCGCTGTTATCCTCATTTTATAACTGAGAAACAGGGAAGTTAAATGACTTGCCCATAGTCACATAACTAAAAACTGTGAGAAGAAAGATTCAGACGTAGACATCTCCTGGTTCAGAGACCACACCATCTCAAAAAGGAAAACTATCTAGAACTGGAGTCAGAGGACCTGGGTTTAAATGTCACCTTTATTACATGTGTGACTTCATGTCTCTGGGTCACTTTCTTTACTTGTAAGATAAGAAGACTGGGCTAAATGACGTCTAAGGTCCCTTTCCACTCCAAATCTATATGTTTTTCCCCCTGTCTTTGCACCTCCCTCACTGAAGAATCTTCAGTAGCTCTCTTTGAGGCCCCAGCTAAAGCCAATATTATTCTTTTCCCTTTCTGATATTATATATATGCAAATTTTGGATTTGGATTACATTCAATTTCGCTCTTTTTATTTTGTGCCAACTTGTATTCTAATTTTTTTTTTTTGTATAAACCAGAGACTGTGTCGTTCTCCATTAGAGCAGTGTTGGACACTCATAGGCTGTCAGTGAATTTTGATTTGAAAAGTTCTTGACTTTTCTTTCTGACCAGAAAGCAATCTTTTTTTAAACACTGACTTAAAAAATTTTGAGTTCCAAACTCTCTTCCTGACTCCAGCCCTTCCCCACCCATTGACAAGGTAAGCAATAGGATAGACCTCATACCTGTGAAGTCATGTAAAACATTTCCATATTAGCCATGTTCCGAGGGAAAAAAAGGCAAGAAAAATTTAAAAGTGGAAAAAAGTTTCCCTCTGCATTCAGAGTTCATCAGTTTTCTCTCTGGAGGTAGGTAGCATTTTTCATCATGAGTCCTTTGGTATTGATGTGGATTATTGTATTGATCTTAACCACCTCTTGCACAGTTGATTATTATCACAATATTGCTGTTACTACACACAATGTTCTCCTGGTTCTGCTCACTTCACTTTGTATCAGTTCATATAAGTCTCCCCAGGTTTTTCTGAAATTCTCTCCTTTGTCATTTTTTACAGCTCTATAGTATTCCATCACAATTGTGCAAAAACTTTATTACATTGTTCCAACTTAGCCCTTCACAGATGAGAAACCTGATCTGTTGCTTAGAGACCAGATTTGTTTCATGCTTAACTCAAGACTTATGTCATACTGAGCAGAAACCCAGTCAGATCTGAAGATTAATGTAAGGAGTTTTCTTCTATTATACACGTTGAGACACCCACCTATTTTATCTGGAAACTGCCTTTATGCTGGCCGATGAACTGCTATTTCCTTATTCTTTTGTTTAAATCCTATGTAATATGTAACTTACAGACACTGGGGAGAACAGGAGAATGGGCCTCCCTTTTTTCGGCTCTGCCCTCTGTCATCTCCTCTGCCGAATGACTTAATAAACTTTTTTCTAAATTATTTAATTTCTTGGTTTGGTTCTCTGCCACATCACAATCATACATCACAACTTGTTCATACATTCTCCAATTGATGGACATCCTGTCAATTTCTGATTCTTTGCCACCACAAAAAGAGCTGCAATAAATATTTTTGTACATAGGTCTTTTTTTTTAATCTCTTTGGAAAACAGACCATGTAGTAATGTTGCTAGATCAAAGGATAAGCAGTTTTATAGTCCTTTGGCCATAGTTCCAAATTGTTCTCCAGAATGGTTGTACTTCACAGTTCCACCAACAATGCATGTGTCCCTATTTTCCCACATCCTCGCCAACATTTATCATTTGCCTTTTCTGTCATGTTAATCAATTTCATGAGTTGTTTTAATTCACATTTCTCTATTCAATAGAGATTTAGAGCATTTTTTTCATATGACTCGATAGCTTTGATTTTTTCCTCTGAAAATGGCCTGTTCATATCCTTTGACCAAAGCATTCAAAGGAGAACACAGGTAGGTATAACTGGGGATTGAAATCTGATATGGCGTCATAATTGGCCTACAAAAAGATAAACTCTAACTGGCAGAGGATAACAGCTGCTTCATTTTCACTAGAAAATAAATGGGAAGGAGAGGACTCCTGCCTGAACTTGCAACTTTTGGGGCCTGAGAACCAGAGTGCCCTCGTGAGGAGCAGAATCCAAACTAAGCTTGTGATTTCACAGCAGGGAGTAATTTGGTCTAAAGTGGCTTTCCCCTGCATTGGGAAAGGGGGCTTTTGGCCCTTAGAATTCCTACAGGCCTCACTTTGTGATTCAGAATATCTGAGCTACTCTAAGGAGGTCCTTAGGGGACCCCGATTTCACTTTTCTGTACCTGTATAACGATTGGGTTATATCAGTTAATATCCAAAGACCCTTCTGGTTCTAAATATATAATCTTATAAATCAATGAATTTCTCTGGGCCTTTTCTTTCATTTGGAAAACCAGTGACATCGACTAGATGCCCTCTAACTTTCCTCCCATTTCTAATACTCTGTAATCTTGTGACGATTAAATTCCTGGCCTGGGGCCAAATGTATTATTGCCTTTAATTCAATTGAGCACAATAGGACAAATGTTTATTAAGCAACTAGGGCTCCTAAGTCAAGAGGAAGGACAGCACGGTGGGAGGGAGGCTGTTGGAGTCAGGAAGACGCCAGTTCAGGCCCTGCCTCCCACGCAGGGGACTCCTGGCCCCCAAGATCCCTTCGCCTCTCAGGGAGCCCAGGGCTGCTCTCTTTAAGACGCTTAGGTTGCAGCATAGTGGCCAAGATGCCTGGTTGAAAGGGTTTTCTTCACATCAGTAAAATCACACACACACACAATTGAGAAAGGAGCTGTCTGGGGATACAAAGACAAAAATGGCTTCCTTCTGGAAAGGGGGCGGGGAGGGAAGGGGGAATACGCGTGTTTCTAAAAAGATTTGGGGGGAATGCAATCGTGCTACAAGAGAAAGGCAGTCGGGCCCAGGTCACCTGTGAAGAATCCTGAGTAGTGCCCAGAAAAAATGGGCCCACGTGATAAAGGGGAAGGGTCCGGGGCCCGGAGCCTCCCCGGGGAGCCCGCAGCCTGCAGCAGCCCCGGGGCAGGATAAGGAGGAAGGCGGAGTCATGGGGATCCTGGGCCTGCATCCACCCCTCAACCAAAAATCAGGCGGCAGGGGTGGGCCCGGTGGAGCCTTTTTATTGCTCCGTCTTTCCCATATTCCTGAGGTAAAAAATAAAGGTAGGGCTGTCGGCCTGCCCGAGCCTTCCTCCGGCTGGGTAAACAAAGGAAACGGCCTCGAGGCCTCTAACTTTAACCGCCAGTCTCCCCAGCATGTAAGGACAGGGTGGATTATGAGACTTTCCGAGGTTTTCTAGATCTCTAGGCCGCAATTAGGCCTCTATTCCCCTCCCCCACCTCCACCGCCTCTGGGGGGGGAAGGGCAGTGGAGGGGGGAAGGGCGACGCAGAGCTGAGCAGAAGGGAAAGCCGCGCAGGCGCGTTCCTCGGCTAAGCGGGGGCGCGGCTCCGCTGAAAGCGTCCCCCGTGTGCGAGCTCAGGCTTTAGAAGAGCATAGGCTTGAAGAGGTAGGGAAGGAGCTGGCGCGCTCCGGGCCGTAGAGACGGAGGCGGGGCCGGAGCGGGTGCGCGCTCGGGGGCAGGTTCTCGCGAGAGTGGAATCGCTCTTTTGCTGCTCCCGCTGTCTGCCCGTCGCCACACCGCCGTTGCTGCGGGGGATTGTGGGAGGTTTCGAGTCCCGCTCGAAGAGAGGTGTCGTCGTTTTTCCTCCTCCTCCCCTTCCCCGAGGTAGCAGTGAAGCGGGTGAGGATCGGGTGAGTGGGTGCCCCGCGCCTCCCGTGCCGGGGGCCTGGATCGAGGGAGAATCGGGGCTGGCGGCGGGCGGGGGCGGGGACGGGGACGGGGGGGGGGCGGCGCAGGCTGCCTCGCGCCTTCCCTCCCTTCCTCCGCGCTGCGTATGTGAGCCGCTCGCCTGCCGGCCGCCATGTTGGGAACGCAGTGGCAGCGGGGTTAGTCTCTTCGGGCTGCGGAGGTGAGGGCGGGCCGGGAAGGCCCAGGCGCGGAGGATGTTTTTTCAGCCTTCGCCTGTGAGGTCCATCGGAAGGGGCAATGGCGGCTAGCCGAATCGTCCCATTCCTTCCATGGTTGTGGGCGGGTACGGGAAGCTAAACCCGTTACTTACACGCGGGGCGCCGCGGAGGGGAGGGGCAGGTGGACTCCCGGGGCCCCTGGGCCGAGTTTTGGCGGGTAGGAGAGGAGAGGAGAACTGCGCATGAGGTGTGTGTGTATATGTATATGTGTGTATATATGTATGTGTGTATATGCGCGCGCGTGAGCAAGCGAGCGTGA
>CM053625.1:1588926-1644804 GCA_028646595.1 Phalanger gymnotis | reverse complement strand
TTTTTTTGTTGTCGCGTGGTGGAGGAAGCCCTTAGTTAACTCTGAGCGGTCTTGTTGGGTAACCCTAAATGCTTTTAGTCCGGATTAGTCTTTAAAGGGTGATGAGGCTTTCTGGTTTCTAGAACCTGCCGATAGTGTTCTCGATGGGGAACTTAATCCAGGGGGTGCGAAGACAATCGATAAATATTTATTAAATGCCTGTGTTTGAGGCGCTGTGCTGAGACACCTAGACGATGGTTTTGGTGTTTGGGGCTGAGGCAGATTGTTCCTGCTGGACAAGTTAATTTTCAGCTGTACTTGGAATATTTAAAAATTATAATGAGATTAGTGGCATTGGTTGATAAGGGTACTAGGAAACTTCTCGCAGGTCAGGAGGTACGTTATATATTAAAGGTTTTATTATGGTACTTAAGAATACTCAGGATGACTCTAGGTTTATGATAAATGAATTGCCCGTTTCAGGTGGCAGATGCCGTGATGAGCGTAGTCTAATTTGGGGCAGTTATTACTATTAAATACTTCTTACTTGGTGTGTTATAGTGCCTCTTGTTAATGGCTATTAGTAATTTATCCTGGGGGGAGTAGGCTTTGCCGTTGAAAAAAACATGGAAATATAAATGTTAAAAGAAAAAGCATAATACCAGTACTTTTATTCCCATTTTACAGATGAAATTGAGATTTAGAAAGTTAGACAAGATACAATTCACACAGAGCTGAGCCTTGAACCAAGGTTTCCTGGGTCCAGGTATAAATGCTCTTTCCACTGTACTAACCTACCTCTTATAATTACTACTGTGATGTTGCAAAATCATCTTCATAATGCTTTTATTTGTATATAGATGCCCATGGCTATAAAAATAAGATTCGCAAAAGGATTACAGTTCTACCTTTAGATAGCTGGTGGTCAATGAAAAATTCTATTAGGATTCTCCTAAATTTACATTACAAGACACAATTTTTCCATCTTATTCACCCATCAACATTGTGTCTATAAAAGTGCTTTTGCTGTTCTTAAATTTACATTTGATTTCATAATTTGAATTTTTAAAAAAAAAACTCACTAATCAGAGCAACCAGTGGGAGACCACCAGGGCTGCTGTGGTCCAGTACTTTTTCCATAGTTACCTGACAACAGTAGTATTAAAAAATGAAAGAATTTAAGGTGAATAATTCAGAAATTCTCAGTGCATTCTTTAAAATGGGAGATATATGCAAAGTATTCATCAATATTCTGATGTGTATGGTTTATAGGCAGACATCTTAGAAAATCTGAAAAGGTGTTTTCTATTTTGAAGGTAGAATCTTTAATGACTACTGAATTATAGAAATCCCTTTCTTCAAGTATCCCCAAATTGTTTTTTACATTTCTAATTTAAATGAATTTAAATTGGACTATAATAGAATCTTAGTTGGGGGCTGGTTACTAATTATTATTGTTATATATTATATAATCATGTATAACTTAAGTGCCTGAACTTGGGCCATTGAATTTTCAGAATATGGTCAGAAAGCTTTGAGATTATTGTTAGGTTTTTATCTTTTAATTATTGCAAATTGATTTTTCTCAATTGTTACCACCTTGAGATTTCACTTAAAAATATTCTTTTATAAGACCATAGCAATAGATAAAATCCATACTTGAACAAGCAAGAAGTTGTGGGGGGTGTTAGGAATTCAAGTATTTGGTTATATGATGATTAAGAGCTTCCAACTAGAGTGCTTAACTCTATGGTAAAGATTTGCCCACAAATACACTAAACACTTTAATATTTACATTTAATTAGGGGGGCCACTTCAGCTGTCCCTAAAAGGATAAACAAATTTTTTGAAATTCTTGGCTGAAAACTTCCTTAAGCTAAGCTTTATGGCTTATTGAGGAAGAGAGGATTTTAGTTAAAATGATTTGAACATTTTATTCTGACTGCTAAGCACCATTTTTTATTCGTCTCATTTATTTTACTTGTCTGCAACCAACATTTGGGCATTCAGTTAATAGAAACATTCCCAATTTTTTTCCGAAATTGTTCCTTTTGTCATTTTTACGTTATATTTTAATAGTATTGTATACCATTTATTTACCATTCATTATTTGTTTAGCCATTCCCCAACACAAGGGCTCTCCATTAATTTCCAGTTCTTTACAACTACCAAAACAGCTGCTATAACTGTTTTTGTACATATGCATCTTTTTCCACTTTCCTTGATCTCTATCAAACAGTATTAGATGTGACAATATTCGTAGGTGAGGAAGTGAGCTGCTCATGATTGGGTTTTTTGTGGGAGTAGTAATAAAATCTTAAGAATGACTGGATAATGTAGGACTAAAGGCAATTTATTTTTATTGTAATAAATTTAGAGTACTACACTACCCATAATACTGTTCTTATATTGACACATTCCATCTCTTTGATTCTCATCCCTGAAATGCACTCCCTGCAAACTACCATGGCCGCCCCCTCCCCTCCAATTCAGAGTTAAATCAAATGCTATTTACTATGAGTGGCCTTTTCTCATTATGCCCTCTCTCTCCTTGTATTTATTTTGTATTTTTATTTCCTTTAATGTGTACATGTTTTCTTCATCAAATGTGAGCTCCTTGAGGGTGTCTTGACTTTTTATGAAATAAGATTTGCTTAAATCAGATAACAGCTTAGGGCAGTGCTGGATACATGGTAGCTGCTTGTTTGAATACTTGTTTAATTGCAGTTTTTATAGAAAATATTAATTACCCTAAAAATAAACTCTAAAACCAAGTCAGGGTTAAACAATACCTGTGGTCGTGATTTAAGGCAAAGAGAAGGAAAGGGGGGGGTGTAAAGGAAATAGAAAAGGGAAGAATTGAGTAGAGGTTTGAGAGAGGTCATTGGTCTTCACATGATACTTTGCTTTTTAGTATCCAGAAAAAAAGTACAGAGAAAGGAATCTGTTTAATATTAAGGACCATCTCCTAAAGGTGAGCTACAGTTTCCTGGGTTGTTTGTTTTGTCAAGATGTGCTTAACCGTTTGAGGATTGTACTAATTTTACAATATACTTTGCTTCCATAGGTAACTATTTTTGTTTCCTCCTTTTTGAGTGGATATAGTTTGAGGAGGTGGTAATTTGGACTTGGCAATGATCATTTAAAAACATTCAAATACATAAGGATTGTACATGAGATAGACTCCATTATTTGTGGTTTGTTTTTTAAA
Source organism: Phalanger gymnotis (assembly GCA_028646595.1). NCBI lineage: Eukaryota > Metazoa > Chordata > Mammalia > Diprotodontia > Phalangeridae > Phalanger > Phalanger gymnotis. The sequence continues at coordinate 1,641,614 of CM053625.1, read as the reverse complement.
TGTGCATATTTATTTAACAAGGCTATCCTTTTTGCTTCCATATTGCCCTCTGAATCTTATTTTGAAGTTTTTAAATGTGATTTTTAGGCATCATGTATTCTCTTTATTTTCTTATTAGATCATATCTTTCTCTTACAAATTTGTTTCCTTTTGGATTTTTAACCTTTTAGAACTCAAAAACATACTTTCCCCCCCCTCATTCTGTTCAGTTCTTTATTCTGGGTGCATTACTTTTTTGTTGTAAGGAACCATTTCAATAGCAAATCAGTCTTCTGTAATGTCTTGGGTTAAGTTTTCTTTCTTTCTAGTCCATTTTTTTAATGATTTAAAAATAAACTTAGAATTTCCATTGGGAATTTTATATATGGTATAAAGACCTAATCTCATTTTTCCCCATATCCATTTTCTTTGAAAAACCTTCAGTGGCATCCCTGTGCCTATAGATAAAATGCAAAATCATTTGCCTGATATTTGAGTCTCTTCATAGTCTAGCTACCACCTGCCTTTCCATACTTATTTCTTCGTATTCCTTGTCATGATGATCTGTATTCTAGCCAAACTGAATTAATTGTTCCATCCCAGGCTTCCATTCATTCACACAAACAAGTAAGTGTTTCCCATGCCTTTGGAGTGTTTCCCCTTTCCATCTCCCCTCCAGTTGGTACTCTCTTCCTTCTCAATTTTCTTTGTACTTTGGTTTATTTTGTGCGCATATTTTATCTTTCAGTAAAATGTAAGTTCCCTTAGGGCAAAGAGTCCTTCACTTTAAAATATCTTTATATCCACTCTACTAGCAGTTTTTTGCACATAGAATAGGCACTTCATTAAATATTTTTAATTACCTTTGGAGGGATTATGCATACATGTATATGTGTACATACACATGTGTACGTATACATATAGGTATGTAATCCAACTTTTTATTTAAAGGATTACCTTACTAGAAGACAGCCCTTTCTAAATGCTAAAATTTTGGAAGGCTGGTTGCGCTCTGTGCTGTGAAAAATACATAAAGGATGAGAAAGATACAGTCCCTTAGAAATTTGAGTCTGAAAAAGAATAATTTTATCACTAAGGCAACATAAAATTTGTAAAGGGAAATGAGATCATTGTGTATGCTCAGAGTTTGAGGTAGGTATTGGAGTGAATAGGTTAGAGTCTTTAAAGATAGAGTTAGAGAATGAGTACAGTTGAGGAAAAGGTTGGGGGCAACAGGGAGATGTTGGTTTACAAAGTAGATGGGCTTGATTTAGAAGAATTGGTAAAATCTTAAAGGCCAGTCAAACAAAAATTTGATATAGTAAGATGAACAACAAGGAAGGAAATGTTTTTATATGCTTAAGAGAGGTCTGAATTGAATTTTATATTCAGGTAAGTGTAGTCAAGGGGCAGCTAGGTGTCACAGTAGCTCGTGCTGGGCCTGGAGTTAGGAAAACTCATTTTCCTGAGTTCCAATCTGTCCTCAGACCTTTACTATATATGTGTAACCCTGAACAAGTCACTCAGACCTATTTGTCTCAGTTGCCTCATCTGTAAAATCTGTTCATTCTGGAGAAGGAACTTCTTTCTGTCTTTGCCAAGAAAATGCCAAATGTGGTCACCTTGAGCTGGATACATCAAAATAGCTATGTTTTAGGAGGAGTGAAGTTAATCCAAATAGATGTTTTTGTTTTTTTGCTTTAATATAGCTTAATAGTAATTTTATTTTAAAATTTTAATTTACATTTCTGGATTCTTTCCCTTCCTCCATACTTTGGGAAGGCCAAAAAAAAAAAAGCCATTACAAATATGAATAGTCTTGTAAAAATTCCTCTATTAGCCAAGTTGAAAGAAAAGAAATTGTTCTTCATTCTGCCCTGAGTCCATCAGCTCTGTGTCTGGAGGTGCGTGGCATGTTTCATCATGAATCATTTGTTTGGAATTGTAAATTGCCATCATGTTGATCAGTTCCTATGTCTTTCAAAGCTGATTATCTTTACAGGATTGATGTTATTGCAGAAATGGCTTTGTTCATTTTGCGTTGGTTCCTACAAGTCTTCTCAGGGTTTATGAACCTTCCAGCATTCTGTTCCTGTCTCCTACCCTCTTCACCTCACCAGCCTAAGAGATGTTTCTGAAGAAATTAAGAGGGACCTAGTCTCATCTAGGGCAGGAAGAGATTTCATAGTCCACCTAGTCCGACATCTATTTACTTTACAAATGAGGAAACTGAGGTGCAGAGAAGTTATAACTTGCTCGAAGTGACATTTTTGCCCATTTGTGTCTGACTCTTAGTGACCCCATTTGAGGTTTTTCTGGGCAAAGATAGTGCCTGGAGTGTTTTGCCATTTTTTTTCTTCAACTCATTTTACAAATGAGGAACTGAGGCAAAGAGGGTTAAGTGACTTGCCCGTGATCACAGCTAGTGTGTCAGAGGCCAGATTGGAACTCATGAAGAAAAGTCGTCCTGACTTCAGGCTCAGTGCTCTATTCACTGAGGTGACATAGGTGGTAATGGTCAAAGGCAGGATTTGACTAGGATAGTGCTTACCTTCTCTGCCCATCCTGATACCTCACATGTACATACTCACGTGGATGAAGAAGGAAAAGCAAAGGTAATCTCACATTTTTTCAGCTTGGAGGATAGAAAAAGGTAGGAAAAAATGCAGCTCAGTTTTGTGGGGGAGAGGGGGAGAATTTTTTTAAAAATAAACAAATGAGGTATGGAGGAAGTACATTTGAAGTCTTGGAGACCTGTAGCTATTTAGCAATAAGTTCTGGTGAGCTCTGGAGTTTTGAGTTGTGAATTTGGAAGTCATTTGCATAGAAATGACCCCAGATGCTTGGGGGAAAGGTTGGAAAGGTAGAACCAAAGACCTTTCTTTGGAGAGGGTGCTCTGTGAGCTGTGGCACTGGAAGATAAAGGTTGAGGCAGTGGAAAATGAATTTGATGGAAATTGGTCAGAGAATTAGAAAATAGAATCAGGAAATTGGAGTCTCATGGTAGGAAAGGGTAGTTGACTTTTGTTACGGGTCAGAAGACGGGAAACCGTTTTTGTGCTATGGGTTCTTTGGCATCATTCCTTCTCATCTGAAATTCATTCAGCACCTGACGTTGAAAGTCATTGGCTTTATTAAATTGTTTTCTGAGGTCCGGACATTTTTTGTAAAAGAATAAAAGTTATTCCAAGTTTGAACAGAAATACTTTCAACTGATTAACATAAAGCTTTTTATCTTCTCAGCAGCTGAATGCACTCTGCCACAGTCTTTATAGATCACTGGCCTAAGGATCGAGAAGTGGGCTAGAAGTTGAATCCAGGTCTGTCAGATGGATGTGCAGAGCAATAGTCTGGCATATTTTTAAGTTTTAGGTAGCTTTTCAATCTGTCTGATGTTTTAAACTACAAATTTTGTCTTTGTAAAGTACCATAATGTGTACATATATATTACTATTATGCATAACTGTAAAATGCTCTAAACAAAGCTCTAGGGCTTTATCCCCAAGGAGTTTCCAATTTGAATTAATTTGGTCTTCATATTAAAAAATGAATGCCACATTAAAATTCACTCCAAGGTATATGCCATATTGAAATATTGACACTTCTGATAATATTTGAGAAAACCTCATAGGGCAAGGTTCTAAAGTGGTTCAAACTGAGTTGCTTCATTAAAAAAAGAAAAAAAATTTTTTTGAGAAAAAAACCCCTAGAATTATAAACTATTCAGCAATAGAAAAATTAGTAAAAGCTGCTTTTAAAAAGCATTACTAAAATTAAAATTTACATATTGTGACAATTTCTGATTTGGATATCCGATGGCTAATTCAAGGTTTTGGTCCTTGAATAAATTTTGCAAAAATAGAATTTAAAAACTTTGGTGCAAATATAGAAAGATGATCAGTTTAAACGAATCAGAACAATCTAACTTTAGATGAATTGAAAAGGAGCCAGATTATAGATTTGAATTGGTAACTTGAGCAGGAAACAAAATTGAATACTCCATACACCAAACCACAGCCTTTTCAAAGCATACGTTAAATTGCTTCTCATTCTTGCAGTAGAAGACTACAGCTAATTTATTTAGGCATCTGCAACTTCTAACACTATTACCCTAATCAGATTGGCATTCATGCAATTATAATATATCTTCAGACTGTTTTTTGATCTGTGTAAAAATTAGCTACTCAGAGAACATTGAGAAAATGTGAAATGCTTGTAAATAATTTATAATTCAAATGCTGGAAATACTATTAGAAACTACCGTTCAATATTAAAAATAAAATCACTTGTTTAGTAACTTTATGGTTTAATCTATTATCTTAGCATACATAATACTGTAAGGGTCAGATTTGAGGAAGCTCTCCAAAAATGTGCTAGCAAGCTTTTCTTTTGAAATTACCGCTTTATGTTTAGAATATACAAGTAATTTCTATACATCTGATATACTAGTATATAAACAATCATAAAACTAGCTTTAGCCCTTCAAATAGTGATTTATTTTGAATGTAAAAGCTAAAGGGCTCCTTTTTTTTTAAAAAAAAAAAAAATTACCTTTAAGGAAACAAAGCTGGTTTAAATTTGTTTTCAGTAATACTTTGAGTGATGGAGTATATCCTTATGCTTTATATGAAGAATTAAGGTGGTACCCCCTTGCATTTTCTTGGCAGATTCAATTACTGGAGAAAGCTTGTAATATTCTCTGATGTTAGATTGCTGTTAATGCAAACTTTAAATGTGGAAAAGAAGTTATTGTTCTTTCTGAAAATGTATGAGATTTCAGAAGTGTCTCCTTTTTAAAAGGATGTATCTTAAAAGACAAATGTATTTGATAACCAGATTTTAAAATTTTTGTGTGTAATGTTTTTATTAATACAAAATAATGTGTATCAGCTATTTTTCTAGTAGAGAAAAAAATGAGAAAATTTGTATCTCATTAAAATGTTGATTTCAATATATCTTCTAAATGTCTTTTTCCTCTAGTATTGTTACTCCAAATATGTGCAAGGTTTGCTATGTTGGCAGGACATTAGATACTCCAATTTTGGCAGATATTTGAAAAGCACAATTAATAATTGCCTTAGAAAATTGTAAAATTTATTTATATTGATATATATGTATATGCATATATATGTGGTAATGGCATTTAATAGAATTGAAAATTTTGATGTTTGTAGTACGTGGCAAATTTAAAAATAGTAATACTTCAACAAAACCCTAGTTGATTAGATTTTATCTTTTCACCCTGATTTAATTTTTAAATTATCTTAATGTCCAGTCAAGAAAAAAACTTAAAAAGAAATGCTTTCATTAATGTACTTTTGAACAATATGTATTATGTGGCTGGATTACTATAGTTATTTAAAATAACAGTTTGGTTCAACTTTTGGTTTTGATAGAAGTTTTAAGTTATGGCAGCACTTGTATACTGGTATTGCACTTTGAATTGCTATCTTTTTTTAATATTAATAGATTATAAATATATAAGGCTAACCTTTATGGGAACATAAGTTCTCATGGAACTTCAATATCGTTTCCGTGTCTTGTTCTTTTTCTCAGTTATTTCAGCATCCATTTTCTGTTTGTCATCTTTTGCCTTCTCCAACACTCGACTTTCTTTTTGCAGATCCTAGGTAGTTCTGTGCAGAAATATAATTTTGCAGAAATATAATTTTTTAAATGAATATTAGATAGCCGTTGGTTTTTATTTTACCTCTTAGAAAATGTGACAGGCTTCTATAATAGTGAAGCCACGTGATTTCCTTGAGGGGAAATGTTAAACTGAACTATCAATACATTTAATGCTAGAATTAAAGCACGTGGCTATAACTAAATGTTGCTCTTAATATTTTGAAATTTTGATAGTGAAAACCCCTTTTAATTGTGCTCAGTTACACATGTATAAATGAATGATATAAAAAAGGTTCTGCCTGTGATTACATATACAAATTAGTTCAGCTGTTTTCTGGCATTTAAAAAAAATCACACAACTATCTGCATACTTTAAACAGACTAAGGAAATTATCTTATCCCCTTCATCTCAACGTCTACTGACACCTCCTTTTAAACAATTGTCTCTTGTTTTAAAACTTAACTCATATCTAGTGGATCTCATCTAGCATTGATTTCTTCAATGTCTTTTTCTCAAATTCATCTCTTTTGATGTGAGAACATTCTCTGTAACTCAAGCCACCTCTGATAGCCTTTCTGTGTCTCTTCTTTACCTTTGCTGCATCTTTTTTTTAATCTAGTCTTAAAATCTCTTCTTTCTATACCATTTTTTCTTCCTCTGCTACTGTATTCATACAGTATATATCTAGCTTTGATCTAATATTGAAATTAGCCAAAGTAGGTTGTCCTATAATAATAGATTAGTAACTAGTTAACACTACTGCTTGATTTTTAACTATGATGAAGTTTTTAATTTATAAGACTTTTGAGATATATAAATATATATATAGGTATGTGATTGATAAAGTGTTCATGTATCTACTTGAGCAGTACCTCACGTAAGGAAGAAATTTCTTGACTCTGGGATGGAATGTCAGGCTTTATTTTATGTATGTGTGTGTGTATATATATATATAAATTACTGTGATGTATAAAGCCATCTGTGTTTAGTTAAAGTTATTTGTGATGTGTTTCTTTGAACTGTGAAATTGGTGTGATTCACTTAAAAGTGCTTTACAAATTCTTATGTTACTGAAATCACTTCTGAGATGGAAGATGGCATCAGTTTAGGGAAAGAAATGACAACATCATCATCCATGTTTGAAGAAGAATTCTTGGGAAGAGATAGTATTCATAATTTAGTTTTTCCAGGAAAAAAATAATCTTTTGAAAAAAAATGGTGGGATTTCTAAGTATTCAAGATCTCCTTTTCATTTCCTCTGTTTTCAAGCTCCTAAAGGTGCTGTAATCCCCAAGCATCATATGAGTTTTGTTTAATGCTAACTTGGGAAAAGTGCCCTTTCCTGGATCTCCTACGTACTTCCTACAGTGGGTTTTTTCTTGGGAATCTCCCTTTTCTCCTTTATAAGAATAAGCACAGCCTAAGTTAGAATTGGCAGCAAGAAGGCACAAAGAACAGTATTACTTAAATGTGGAGAGAAATCTTTAAAATAGGAAATAACTTATTTTTCTTGTTCACATCTGTCTTTACCTCGGTAAATTAATTTTGCTGCATTAAGCTCTCCTATTGTATTTGTTCTTAGCTCTTATTATAATAGATACTTGTTACCCAAGCTTCAGTTACTTTGAGTTACTTGGTCTGGTCCTTTCCTGTAGTGATAGAGGTTTCGTTTTCAAAGCAGTATACAACAGATTCATCTTTGACTTTCTGACTTTATTTTTTGGTAGTCTTTCTCCTGGAACTTAAGCATCACATAGGCTACCTATTTATTCTTCTAAAAGAAGAGACCCATCTTAGATAATTTTACCAAAATTTAGATACATGCAGAGATCCAGCACTTCATTTAAATTCAGTATGAAATTCACTTTTAATAGTTAAAAGCTTAGTTTGACAGATGACCTTTTTTTTTTCCATAAAACTAGGTTCTGGGTACATCTTGAATCTGTTTTAAGATATGTAATGAAAGCCTTGTAAGTTTGAGATCTTAAATGTTTTTCTTTTTTTTTTATCAACACGATGCATGTTTTTTTAAAAAAAAACTGCATCTGCTTAAAGGGATTTATTACTAAAATTGCTTATTTTTCTACAGAGTTGTCTGCTGGTTCTCAGCTTGAAGAAGAATCTACAGTCCTTATTGATCCTTTTTTCTTGGCGTTACCATTTTTGAAGCAAAGTTAACTAGCTTTCTAGTCTAAGCTTTCTTTTTGGCCGTCTTTAAAAAAATTTTTTTTGATCCATAAGGTAGACAAGAGATAGTTCTACAATGTCCAAGTCATTCCAGCAGTCATCTCTCAGTAGGGACTCACAAGGTCATGGGCGTGACCTATCTGCAGGAATAGGCCTTCTTGCTGCTGCTACCCAGTCTTTAAGTATGCCAGCATCTCTTGGAAGGATGAACCAGGGTACTGCACGCCTTGCTAGTTTAATGAATCTTGGAATGAGTTCTTCATTGAATCAACAAGGATCTCATAGTGCACTGTCTTCTGCTAGTACTTCTTCCCATAATTTGCAATCTATATTTAACATTGGAAGTAGAGGTCCACTCCCTTTGTCTTCTCAACACCGTGGAGATGCGGACCAGGCCAGTAACATTTTGGCCAGTTTTGGTCTGTCTGCTAGAGACTTAGATGAACTGAGTCGTTATCCAGAGGACAAGATTACTCCTGAGAATTTGCCCCAGATCCTTCTACAACTTAAAAGGAGGAGAACTGAAGAAGGCCCTTCATTGAGTTATGGTAGAGATGGCAGATCTGCTACACGGGAGCCACCATACAGAGTACCTAGGGATGATTGGGAAGAAAAAAGGCACTTTAGAAGAGATAGTTTTGATGATCGTGGTCCTAGTCTCAACCCAGTGCTTGATTATGACCATGGAAGTCGTTCTCAAGAATCTGGTTATTATGACAGAATGGATTATGAAGATGACAGATTAAGAGATGGAGAAAGGTGTAGGGATGAATCTTTTTATGGTGAGCCCTCACATAACTATCATAAATTTGACAGTGAGTATGAGAGAATGGGTCGTGGTCCTGGTCCTTTACAAGAGAGATCTCTCTTTGAGAAAAAGAGAGGCGCTCCTCCAAGTAGCAATATTGAAGACTTCCATGGATTCTTACCGAAGGGTTATCCCCATCTGTGCTCTATATGTGATATGCCAGTTCATTCTAATAAGGTGAGTTAATGCAACAGATACTTCTAATTTCCTTTACATTGTAGTACCTATCTGTTTTTACCTATATCTTACTCTTTCGATAGTCTAATTACATTGAGTTGATCTAAAAGTTTTATATACTTTTGAGAGCACTTGCTTTATTTGGAAGATAATTGTTATTGAGCATTTTTAAACCAGGGCTTTACATTAATATATTCTGTTTGCCTAGATTACTTCTGGCCACTGAGCTGTCATCCACTGAGATATCTTGTTGGCATTTTGCATCTGTATGTTCCTCTTAACCATACATTTTAAGCAGGTTTTTTTATCTGCTTTGTTGAGTTGTTTTGAATATTTTTTTGCAGTCTGTGTCCTGTGCTATTCAGGAAGCTTGATTTCAGCTCTCCACATCTGTCTTGATTGCTGAATTTACATAGTAAAGATGTGTTCTTGCACAGTTCTCTTTTTTTCCTTATCCGTGGCTAAGGGAAAGCGTTAATGTAGAGCCCTGGAGTTTGCTTCAGTATGTTTCATATTTTAGATTAGTTCATTCTTAACTTTTTAATTTCCTTTAACAAACTCTCATACTATGGCTGAAATTTGTCATCATTTTTTTTCTCCTTTTCCACACTTTTCTTAAGCACTTCAAAATTCACTTTTTATTATCCCATGTTGCATCTATCCCTTTAGAAACTTGGAAATTTCAATCAGCTACTGCAGTATCCTGCTCTATGTTCCTAGTAAGCATATTCTTTACCTGGTTTAGGTGTAGATTTCTATTATGTTCATTTTAAGCAAAAAAAATCTAATTCTCCTCTGTTTGCTTAATTATCATTCACTTCTGGCAAAATGGCAACTTACTCAAAATGCCTTTTTTGAGCACATTGTCCTTTCTCTTTCAACTTTTTCAATTTTATCCATTCTCGCTATTTTCAAAATAAAATACAATTGGATTTTAAGGGCACTCCTACCTTCATGTGTAATTTCTGACCATCAATTTTTCCTGGTCTGATATAAGATCATTCCACTTTCAGGGAACATGCTGCTGTTAAGAACTGAATTTAGAATAACATCTAAAAGTGTCATTTCCTGTCCACGTCTATTCCCTTAAAACATTTAAAAGGATTATTAATTTTTAAATAATCAAAGTTACCCACCCAAATTAAGTTACTTCTATTAAAAAACAAACAAAAAGCTACTTATCACCCATATTCTCCCTTTCTGTTTGAATCTCTGAATTTTGGTTTACCCAGATGAGGGGTGGTACTTTACTATACTAAAAAAATTGCAATTTTGATCTGAAATATTTGAATTTACGGAGCACTTTGGAAATTTAAACTTTAAAATTAACCAGTCAAATGTGTTTATTTTAAGGATATGAAGATTTTTTAAATTACTAACTAGGAAAAATACCCAAAAAGTCTTCACTAAATATAGTATATCTCAAAATACCAAATTACTTTGTAGTAGTATTAAAATTTTTGTTGAGATGTGGTTTTCCTTCCAGAATGCTAATTCTAAATGTTTAAATCAGCATTTTGCTATTCTACACTAGATGCCACCCCACCCCCATCTCCCCTTCCTTTACTGTTAAATATTCCTTGTATATTCTTAGTGAAACTTAAATTTAGGGTCAATGATCCAAAAACTAGACCTTGAGTTTTATTGTGAGTTGAAGGAAAAGTTTCTTAGGTTTATTCCTAAGGGTGAATGCCAAAGGGTGAAAATCAATAAAAGATCTCTAAACCCCAAGGATATTATATTGTATTCTTAGAGCCTGCTTCATTTTTTGCTAATGCTGTTACTGAGGGCAATTGATAGAGAGCTACAAATACATACAGTTGCATGTATTTGGAAGCTTCCTTTTACACTTGTGTTGCACAGAGCAGTAAATGGAAATTCGCTGCTGGTACATAGAACAGGACAATGCAGTAAAGGAATGTATGAGGAATCTTGGATTAAAGAAATGTGTGTTTTATATGTTGCATTTTACCCAAATAAGTAGCACTTCTTAGTTAAGTTCTTACCTTAAGTGAATCTAAATTAAGGATTACAAATTACAAGAGGAAGAATTATTTTTTTAAATAAGTAGTATATAAAGGGATATAGCTTTATTAGTCATTGCTAAAAATCACAAGCCATGTGTCCAGTCTGCTTTTGTAATCTGTCAAAATACGTGTGAATTTGAAAAAACAAAGTTCAAAAGTATTTAAATTGTTGCTTAAAATTTTTTCCCCAAGTGTGTTGCCAGTTTTTATGTTTTATTAAAAGCATTTATTCCCTTCTGCTGTTGTGTTGAGGCATGTTGTAGCATGCTTTTGTATCAACAGTAGTTTTCGATATCATAGATGAAGCAGTAAGGGATCATGCTTTAAAGTTTAATCCTGCCCTTTCATATGCACTGCATATTCTGGAAAACTTGTCCTAGTTTGGTGGTGGCTTTAAATAAATGACAGCAGGGTCAACTAAAGTTGGAAAGAAGTAGGAAATACATTTTGAGCAGAAAAGGTAACTTTTTTTGTCTCTGAGATTTCCTTTTTAATGTTTTAAAGTGATTTTGTTCTTTCTTTCTTCAAGAGAAAGGTATCCCAAAACTTCATTTTTAAATGTCATACTTATTTTCTTGCCAGCATACTATTTCTTTTTATTGTTAGCTAAGGCAGGACAATTTTCATATCCCTCTTTGATGTTTTCTGGTGAACTTTTCTCACTTCAGTCTTACCACCATTCATATTCTTTCTCTTTTGTTTTCTCAATTCTTTAAAAATGGCTTCCCATTTGTCTCTGGCATAGGTGAACATTCAAACTTCATAAAGTCTTTTTTAACAGGTCACGTCTAAACTTTAAAACAAGATCCTTATATAAGCTCCATTAATCTGACACACCAGAGTACTTTTGCCTTTCCTCAGCATTAATCTAAATTTTCGATGAAGAAACAGAAAAAAAAAATAATTTAAATCCAAAATTCAGTTAAGAGATTCTTCCTAGCCCTCAGAATTTGGATAGTGTCTAATAGATTAACATAAAGGGATAGTTTGAAGAATTCTTCTGAAACTTAGGGCTAAATTTTGTAGATCGTGATTAAGGAAGATGTGTTCTTGGGTTTAAAATTTGTCTAGATCAGGGACACTCATTTTCACCTTCATAGAAGTCGCTAATTTCTATTAGAAGTTTGCCCACCTATGTTAGCTGTTGAGTGGGGAAGTTGAATAAAAAATCTTGGCATTCTATATGTTCGTTCATCTACTATAGGTTTGTGTAAATAAAATGCCTGGTTGGTGAATCCTCCCCCTATTCTCTCCTCCAGTCCTGCTTACCCGCTGTTTAAATTTATGGATAGTCATATTCTATAAGTAAATAAGACATGTACAAATTTGCTATTAAGATTTATGCCTGTTCTGCCAGTGGCAATATTTTTCATCAATAGTGGTCTGATGTCAGACCAGCTCATAATAATCTGGGTGGTGTCCAGAATTTCTTTGCATACTGTTGGTATTGTTTTTAAAGAAGATAACTTTGAGGTACACAGATAGATTATTTATGGTGACTACAATCCCTAGAAGAATTCATAAAATTCACTGTGCCCTGAATTCCATAGGCGCCATCTTCAGGACCTTTAAAAATCTGAGTTTTTAGATAAATGAAGAGTAGGAAAGGACCTTTAGAGGTCATTTGGTCCAACTCTTGGATTATAATGAGCCAATTGCTCATGTTTCACAGCTCCTGATTCAAAATTCAGTATTTTCCCTCTTGTACCATATTGCTTTTATGTTTTTCAGGTTTTAAAAATGTCTGTGAAATACTAGGATTTAAGTTATACAATTTAGTTTTATATGTGTGGTTTTTTGAGAGAAACATGTTTTATAATTTAAGGGGTAGATAGCCTTAACTCATTTTTAATTCCAAATGACAGTTCATTAGTATTTCACTGTAAGATAAGGATTTGATCGGGTCAAACCTAGGTATGAGAAAAGGGGTTAAAAAGGTAGTTATAAGTTATATGTTGAATTAACAAAGAAATTAGGTAGAATGTAAAAAGTGATAGACATATCCTCTTTAGCTTACCATAAAAAGACAGTCTTTGACAAGTTTTCTAAAAATTCCCTCCATTATCTTCCCTTTATATAGGATTTTCAAAATGTCTTATAAATCAAGGGAGTTTTTTTTAGCCTTAAACTAGACTCTAAATTATAAAAAACAGAAATAAATCAAGAGAGTTTTTTTTTTTAGCCTTAAACTAGATTCTAAATTATAAAAAACAGAATCTCCTGTCATCATCTACAATTAACTACTAGGAAGAGCCATTTTTCCAGAGGCCACCTGTTTTGTTGACCAAGCTACAATTTTTCCTCCATGAATATGCATGAGATATTTGAGGGCAGGATCAAGCTCTAGGAAGAACTCAGAAAAGTTGCAAGTTCATGTGATGGTAGGTCAGATGCCCAAAAAACAGTGAGTTTTACTCTGTGGCCATTAATACTAGATGTTTAATGCTCCAATTTTGGTTCACTTGAACAAAATGCCTTAATTTTATTTTTGTTAATACTGCAAATTTACTTTGCTGCAGGAGTGGAATCAACACATCAATGGAGCAACACACAGTCGACGCTGCCAACTTCTTCTTGAAATGTAGGATTTTGAAATATCTCTTAAGCATCCTTACTTATGACACAAGAACTGCAGTTAATCAGATTTTGTCATTTACCTAAAGTGCATTCTATTATAGCTATACAGAATTTTGTATGTTGTTGCTTACTGAAATAACTACAGATGAGATGAACAATTTAGGTGCTTGATTGAGTTGTATTAAATAATAAATTGAATTTCTAGTATAGAAAAACTACTAGTAAGCCATTTTATTCTTAAGGGAAATTGTATGAAAAAGCTGTTTCTAAGTATCTTTTTTAATATATAGAATAGATTCATGCCTAATGATTATCAACAAAATCTTACCAATGAAGAGCATGGGAAGGACTATTCCAAGGTCTTACTACTTTTCACTTTTTTAGTGGTAACATGGCTAGGTCATACTATAGGAGAATTGTTTATTACCTTAAATTTTCCCTAAATCAGAATTCTCAGGTAGCATAGGCCAAGTTTATTCCCTTACTCATTTTGGTAAGTTTGAAATTCTTTAGTGTCTCTTAACCCAATGGGATAAATTTTATAGATGTCCTGTAACCACAATATGTATATATACATATATATATTACTAATTTTTACTAATCTGAAGTAAAAGCAGAACAAGTGTTTTGACTTTGAAGGTAATTTTTTGTTCTTTTTTAAGCTATCCAGAATGGAATCCTGACAATGATTCTGGACATGGAATGTAAGTGCAAATCAACACTAAAGTTTTCAACATTGCTTATTATTATAAATACTTTAGGTCTATAGAGTTCTTATATAATTTCACAAAACACTGAAAGGTCTTCTAGAAATATTCAAAAAATGGTTTCGTTGCTAAAAAAGAGGTCCATTTCAGATCATTAGTTGATTTATTACTATACTAATGTTAAGTTTAGTATGGTTTAGAATTTTAGAATAAGATTTCCCTCTTTTTGATTGGTCAAATAGATAATACATTTCTGGTAACTACTAAATCACTGCGATTATTTTGGAGTGTTTTAATATTTGATGTATTCCCATTTCTAGGGGTGATCCATTCATGTTGCAGCAATCTACAAACCCAGCACCGGGAATTTTGGGGCCTCCTCCTCCCTCATTCCATCTTGGGGGACCACCTGTTGGACCAAGAGGAAATATGGGTATGTTTTCAAATCATTAGCTGAAAGAAACAGTGAAGTAAGGATATTGACTAGATGAAAGGTTAATTAAAATGCCATTTATATGGCTGATGTGGTGATCAAATAAAAATTGACTACTAATTTTTAAAATTATTTTTGGATCATCTTTCCCTTTCATACAGGGTACATATACCAGTTATGTTTTATGTGAATGTATAGTTACAACATTTAAAATTACTTCCCCTCTTACAGGTGCCGGGAATGGAAATATGCAAGGACCAAGACACATGCAAAAAGGCAGAATGGTCAGTATTAAATCTCAGATGTATTACCATATGAAAATGTGGACCTGGGATTATTTAAAATGTTCATACCAAATATTTAGTCTCTCAATTGTTCTTGTGCATTTAAATCTTAGTTAATTGTATGGAAAAATACTTAGAAAGTCAAAGAGGCAGAAAAGCAAAATTTAAAAGCTTGTTACCAATAAAGTGTTACAAATAAAATGTTACCAATAAAAATAATCCTCTCTGAAATAATCATTTTGCAGGGAAATATAACTTTCTGGAAACACACAGGTTATAGTGTTTTATCCCTCACCTCTCCATCTGTATGTAGCTTATGTAGAACTTAATATTGCATAAAAGCAGCATGTTCATCTATATGTGCTTTTTTTTCTTAAAAAGTAAATGCATTTAAGGGAACATCCTGTATTTGGATCTGTATGGTATTAAATATAAATCAAAAAACACTTGCTCTACTTCACAGAGTGCATAGAGATTCATGTTTTTCTGAGATTCCCCCTTTCAGTGAGGCATTGTTCATATCCAGTTGCAATCCCCATTTATGGCCATAGTTTGTAATATTTGGAAAGTGAAAATAAAAGGTAGAAACTATAGTCTAGAATGTTAGAATTTGATGTAATATAATAACTATTGTCTAACTTTTAGATGTCTTGTCCTCAGCTCCTAAAAACCTGAGATTTGCTAAAATATCAGATTAAAGATAATATGGTTCGGTTCTTTGACTAAATTAATATGTTGTCATGGGGTAGCATTGACTGTCAAAACCAAGACATGAGACAAATGGCAAGAAAATGAGAGAAAAGAGACAGTAGAGAGGGAAAAAAAGTTTTCCCAAGGGAAGGGAAAAAGGAAAAAAGTGAAGGGAGAGTGGATGAAAGTAGAAATTTGAATGTGTGAGGAGTCTTAATGGTTGTGTGAGAACTAATAGCCTTAACAGCATTGCGGGGAGGGTAGATGCATTGTAGAGGCAACCTGCCCTACATACTCTTCAACACTAATGATGGTGTCACTGGATTACAACATGTTACAATGAATAATTTTCTTAGAGATTATCCTACTTAATTGGGGTAAAATATTGAGTGTGTCAAATCAGAAATATGCCCTTTTTTTTTCATTAAAAGTTAATGTCAAGATTATTAAACAGTTGTAAAATTAAAGTATATAAAAGGTTGCTGAGATGACATTGGAATGAAAAGACTATTGAATTTAATATGGTCAATAAAATGGCTCTGATAAGGTACCATAGTAACATTGGTTTCTATGACCATGCTTCCTTTTAAAAAAAGGTATCTTTGGTACATATATAACACCTGGTACAAGGTAGTACCAGAATCTGTCTGTCCCTGAATTAATAGGAAATTTTTATAGAAACATAATGACAGCTAAACAGTTGGTATAGCTAAAGCAGTTACTTCATCTATCCCTAAGATACCAGTTTACATAATTTGAGCATTTTTACTTTAAAGGTATTAATATAAACAAATTTTGCCCTAGAAGTAGAAATGGTGATAGTGCTTGTTAGACCTCAGATATTTATCTGGGTTAAATTTTTATAAGGATTGTAATTTTAAAAATTGTTGAATACACAAAAAACCATACATTCTGTCATGTAGTGGCCAAGTAAAAATTGACTTGTTTTAATATCCATAGGATCCCCATATCTAGAGAACTGGAAGGGAATGCCTTTCACGCTTACCAATACATTTGTATATAAATTTATTAGACAATTTTAGATCCAGGAAGGACTTGGATACTGCCTCTGACATACAGTGCAATGTCAGCCTGGGCAAGTCATTTAAATTTTCACTGTCCAGGCAGCTCTCTAAGATTAATCTCTCTAAGATGGCATTGACCTGGACTGATAAGATTTCAGTTGCATAGATGGCACTGACCTGGACTGATAGAAGTTGTTTACTCATCTCATGGTTCACCGTACCTTTTCTAGGTATTCATTGTAAATACCAAAAATGCTTTATTTCCTGGGCATTTTAATTAGAAAATGTAAGAAAATACCAGAAATGTTCTAGAATTGTGTTATGTGAGTTTTCACTAAAAGTTCACAAGTTCACTAAAACATTGCATATTGGTTATTATTTGAAATACTTTATTCTGGTATTGTGCCATGTACTTTTGATTTGAGTTGAGGCCTGCACATTTTGTTTTTTATTGATAGGAAACTAGCAGAGTTGTTCACATTATGGATTTCCAGCGGGGGAAAAATTTGAGATACCAACTTCTGCAGCTGGTTGAACCATTTGGAGTAATTTCAAATCATCTGATCTTAAATAAAATCAATGAGGTGAGGCTTAAACCATTTTTAAACTCTTTGGAATGAAGGCAGGAAATAAATGCAAACAATTTAACTGACTTTTTTAACCTCTTGGCTATTGTTTATTACAAAGTGCATTTACCCCGTTATTAAATTTATAAGCACCACTAGATGAAGGACTGTGTCCCATGAATAGTAGTAAATAGATGCTTATTAGTGAAACCAAAAAACTCTAGATTTAGAATCAGAACAATTGGTTTGCTCCTCGGGCACATGATAGCTTTGCGAACATGGACAAGTCCCATTCACTTCATAAGTGCCTTAGAGTTCCCAACCATGAAATGGGAATGAAAGTATTTATATGGCTTGTATTTTTTGCAGACTGGTTGTTAGGAAACCACTTACACTACTGATGCTACCTCATAAATAATCTGATTTAATTCAAATGTTAGATCTTAATTCAATTTTAAAATTATTTAGATTTACATACTATAAGAAAATTGTTTATTATAATATTGCATTAGTATTTTTACAAATGATTACATCTAAGCAAGAATTGTTATATTTCCATAAAGTTATGAAAAGCAACTTTAATCTTGAATGCCCAAAGGATAAAATATGAAACCTGGTTTCCCTTTCCTTTTCAATAGTGATAGAGTTAACTTGTTTTATTGGAATTTTGTCTTGAGAGGAAGTATAGCGTCATTACATAGAACCGTGCATTTGGAGGTATACAAACTGCTTCAGTCCTGGCTTTTTAATACTTGCCAGTTATATGGTATTGGGCAAATAATTTAATCTCTGAGCCTCAGTTTCCTACTATAATGAGAAACAATATTTGCATTATCTTCATGACAGCATTCCAAGTGAGGTACTTCACAAGTATGAAGTATGTCAATTCTATAATTGGAATTTAACTTTCCAGAATTATGACAGTTGTCTACAAAACTGCTGCTCTTGCTGTTCAGGCATACAATATACTAAACAATAACCTCTCAGTGATCGTATGAGATATTTCTGGGAGGCTTCACAAAGTAGCATATCTAGGATATTTAGAAATTAACTTGTTCCTTTAATTTCAGGCTTTCATTGAAATGTCTACCACAGAAGATGCTCAGGCTGCAGTGGACTATTATACAACCACACCAGCACTAGTATTTGGCAAACCAGTAAGAGTTCATTTATCCCAGAAGTATAAAAGAATAAAGGTATGTTTTTCCTCTTCAAAGATACTTGTAATCATTAGTTGGAATTGTTTCACAAAGATTAAGTTGAGTAAAATATCGTTAAACGTCTCATGAATACTTTACTTAGAAAAACAGAGGGGCCATTTGCCATAACGTCATTTCTTCCCTACATCTCCAAAACCCTAAACGTTCCCTTTTCTCTCTTCCTTTATTCTAGTCTTTGAAAAAAGCTGGCGCTTTTCATCAATACCATATTATTTATGTACTAGAATCCACCCCCCCCCCTTCCCTAGCGCCTGTATTAGAATGCCTCCATCACCCTCTCTTTCTCTTATATACAGTTTACAATCTCTCCCTATCAGCTACAAATATGGTCATATTTTCTCTATCCTTGAAAAATCTTCACTTGACATCATCCACTCAAGTTATCCTTTTTCTCTTTCACAGCCAAAGCTTTTTAGCTCTGTTACCTTCACTTTCTACCGTTCTTCTCATTTCTCAATCCTTTACAGTCTAGCTCTTGACATCATAAACAATTAAAAATGTTCTTTCCCAAGTTTCCAGTTACCATAGTTCCAATATCCTCTGGTCTTTATGTAAATCCAACCTTTTTTGACTAGTGTAGTATTTGACCTTGACCACCTTCTCCTTTCTAGGTTTTCATGACTGCTCTCTTCTGGTTCTATCCCTTTAGTCTCTCCTTTCTTGGGGCATCATCCATGTTACAGCCCCTATTTGTTAATGTTTAGAATCTCTTAATGACCTTATCAGCCCCCACAGATTGAGTTATCATTGTATAACAGTTATCATTGCTGTACAGTTCTCTCATATAGTCTATTTTTCAGTGACACCTTCAGTATCTGCTTATTGGATGTTTTGAACTGTGTGTCCCAAAGGCATTACAAACTCTATGTCCAAAATGTAGGTCCTGTTCTTTATGCTTATCCGTATATCATTTCTCCCTTGGATCCTCCTCCCAAAAATCTTCTGAATTTTGGTCACTCAGGTCTGTAACTTTGGGGTTATCCTTAATTCCTCATTTCCTCTTCCATGTTTAGTCATTTACTAAGTCTAGTTAATTCAAATTAGCTCCATAATCTCCACCTTCCTTTCCCAACTCTCACTTGACATAGCCACTGCCCTAGTTCAAGCCCTCATCACCTCTTATTCCTGGAATTCTTATTGCCATAGCATCCTAGTTGATTCCACCGCCTAGAATTTCTCTATTATTCAGTCCATTCTTTGTATACCTGTCAGAGTGGTATTTTTAAAGCAGAAGCAAGTGTCTTGGGCATATATGCCATTCTCCTCCCCAGTAACTTTCAGTGGCTCCTTATTCAAATGTTCCCATTTGGCATTTAAAGCCCTTAGAAGCCTTTCTTTTGAACTAGGTAGCACAATAGATAAGAACACTGTCTATTAGCTGTTTTATCCTGAACAAGTTACTTGTTAACTTTTGCTTGCCAGTATCCTTAATTGTAAAGTGGGGATAATAATTGTGAAGTGTTTAAGCACAGTGCCTGTCACACATTAGATACTAAATGTTTGTTTGCTTTTATTGGCCTGCTATATTCTAGATACACTGACATGTTTTGTTCTTTGTTTAGTAATTTTTCTTCCTAAACTGTCGTCTTCCATGCCTTGGAATGCATTCCTCTCTTACTTAGAACACTGAGAATCCGTAGGGTCATCCCTGCATGCATTATCCTGCATGCACAGCCACACCGTTTGTTTATATGTTTAAATAATGTTATATATGTATGTTGTAAGATTGAATCCTTTTTTGTAGCCTCAGCAAGCTAGCTTACTGCTTGGCATAAAAATTGTTTACTATTAAACGCTGGTTCGTGGATTGACTTTATGAAAAGTTAACTTTATGGCCACCATAGTTGACTTTTTTCTTATTTCTTTAATTTAAAGAAACCTGAAGGTGGGAAACCAGATCAGAAATTTGAACAGAAGCCTGAACTTGGACGGGTGATCCATCTCAGCAACCTGCCCCATTCTGGCTATTCTGACAGTGCCGTCATCAAACTTGCTGAGCCCTATGGAAAGATAAAGAATTACATATTGATGAGGATGAAGAGCCAGGTACTATCCTTAATGATAAATGATTTTATAATTATTGAACTTCTAGAGTAATCTTTAATCAAGGGATAGTGTATTATAATGGGGGAGAAAAACCAACTGAAATGGTTGTGAAGAGAAATCTGGTTTTGAATCTCTGCTTTGATACTATGTAATTTTCCCCAGGCAAATCTCCTGAGCCTTTTGCATAACATGCCTTAATATTGTACTGAAAGAAATTTTCTGGAAGCCTCTCAAAACACTGAAGAAAAGTTAATTTAGAAAATGCCATGCATGTTTAAAATACTTCACACACACACACACAGTTTTTTTTCACAATTTCATTTTATCTTAATCTGTGAGGACAATATTCATTCCCATTTTACAGAAGGAAATCTATTGCACACGCACAGGTTAAGAGACTTAAGTAATGGCAGAGTTGAGACTGGGGACTAGGTACTCTTGACTCCTAAGTTGTCATTTAAAATAAAAAGAATTGTCTAATTACAAAGTGAATAGCAAAGGTCATTTTTGTGTAATTATTATGCCTTAATTCCTTTTCAAAATTTCCTTAGGCTTTCATAGAAATGGAAACCCGAGAAGATGCTATGGCTATGGTCGAGCACTGTGCAAAAAAGGCACTTTGGTTCCAGGGCCGATATGTGAAGGTTGACTTATCTGAGAAATACAAAAAACTGGTTTTGCGGGTATGCTTTTTGTAATTTTTCTTCCCCAATTTACAATCCTAAAACAATGTGGTCCCTGCCCTTTTTATTTGTGGGCTTCCTTGACTTCCTGTTTCTTATATTCTGTTTCCCCTTAGCCTTGAAATGAAAATTGACCACCAAAATACTTGGGAATATATTTGGATTGGGGGTGTGGGGGGTGGTATCACTCCACCAAAGAAGACCTTGGTTCTTAGCAAAAATAAAGGGATCTTACATTCTGAGATAATATCAACAAAGGCTTACATGATCTCATTGGCATCAATAGTGCTAGGGACAACAAATCTAAATAAGATAGTATGAACTTTAAGTGTATAGGGATTAATCAAGCACTTTAAATTTACCTATTGAGGAGATTACTAATCTTAAGTCATATATGAATTACTAGTGTGCTAACTCTGTAAGATCTTAATTGTATTAACTTTTTTCAAATAGATTCCCAACAGAGGAATTGATCTGTTAAAGAAAGATAAATCTCGGTAAGTTTATTTAAAATATGTGTAGACTGTATTTTGGGTATTATTTGAAACATTTGACCAGAAAGTAATAGAGTATTTCATTGCAGAAAGAGATCTTACTCTCCAGATGGCAAAGATTCTCCAAGTGATAAAAAGTCCAAGACTGATGGCAGCCAGAAGAGTGATAGTGGAGCTGAAGGAAAAGAACAGGAAGAGAAGCAAAGCGAAGATGCTGACAAAGATATAAAAGATGAACAGGCAGAGCAAGAACCTGGTTTGCTTCTTGAATCTGAAGATGAGCTACTTGTAGATGAAGAAGAAGCAGCTGCCCTGCTAGAAAGTGGCAGCTCAGTGGGAGATGAAACTGACCTTGCTAATTTAGGTGATGTGGCTGCTGATATTAAAAAAGAACCTTCTGAAAAAGCTTTGAAAAAGATGGAAATGAGTCTTGGTTCTTCGGCAGCAGCAAAGAAAAAACTCAAAAAGGTAAAAACATTACGGAAAATTCTCTTTTAGTTTTTCCATATTTAAGTTTTAACAGGAAAATTAACTTTAAAACTTCAAAGTGAAAATTTAGACCGATTGCTGTGCCCGCTATATTTAAACTTCAGATGTTACATTAAATACCACAAGAGTGGCATTCTTCAAATCAGTGGTAGCATATAACTTGCATTAATAAAAGGGTGCTGTTTTCAGTTTATATATTCCAAGCGATCGTTTTAGCTTACAAAGGCTAGTTAGGAAGTCACCTAGATGGAGCACTTTTTTGGTAGTTCAAAGCATTTGTAGTCCAGATCCATTTTTTTTTTCACCTATGGTGTGCCAAAATAATTGCACATGTATATAGTGTATATTTTGATAATTTGCATTTAGCTCTAGTTCAGGTTGGATGTGTGTAAATAGGTTTGGTGAAAAATACAAGGCATTGGGAAGTTTAAGGAACTGAGTCAAACAAAATTTTACCCTATATCCTTAGAAAGTCATTGCCCTACAAAAGTAGCATCTGTGTGTTACAGCTTATTCTACTTGCTTGTAACATACCATTTAAATAAAGCTTTTAGCTTAGTGTTTTGAGTGGAAAAGGAAAGTTGTCCAACTTTTTTCCAGAGGACAAGGAAGGAAAGAAAAAGACGCTTTTCCCTTCCTTTTTAAGTAAATGCAAATGGAAGGGATGCTGCAGGATAACTAACTGTTGCAGAGTAAACTTTGTCTCTCTTAACAGCGTCGCTTTCCAGGGAGTATGGAAGGTTTTGTCACTCTAGATGAGGTTGGTGATGAGGAAGATTCGGAACTTCAGAAACTTCGTAAATCGGGAATGGCAATTAAATCTGGTGACAAAAATGACGATAGTTTGGTTGAAATTAAGGTGGACAAGATGGAGGAACTTGATCAGGAGAATGATGGATCGTTGGAAAATGGAATTAAAAACGAAGACAGTACAGAGCCTGGAGGTGCCGAATCTGCCGAGAACCTTGAGGGAATGGATCCGAACCAAGAGACAAGTGAAAATACAGATGGTGAAAACGAAATTAAAAGGGAGGATATCCCAGATGAGTATAGAATTGGACCATATCAACCCAATGTTCCTGTTGGTGAGAATTGAATTTTTCTTAATTATACACTAAGTAAAAGTAATTTTAAATAATAAAGGGAATGTATTAGAGTTTTATTTTCTGTTGCTGTCTACTTTTCCTTGTTCTGATCTGTCATACACACATGCACATATACTCTTTATCATTGTAAAATTCTTTGCTCAAGAGTCTCAAAATTTAACTGCATTATACTGCTGTCTTAGCAGGATTAATCCAGTCTCCTTTTAATTGAGACGTTAGGTAAGCTGTGTAGGACATCATGCGATCTGTTTTTTGGACAAATTTTCTTTATGCTGTTTTACAACTTACTGAAATATACATATTCACAAGAAATAACATTCTCGGTGTAATTCTAAATATTATATGGATAATGCTAAATAATAAATGTTTTGTTTCAAATTTAATATTTAAATTTAATATTTAAATTATCTGTTGATGAGATTATTTGTGTTTTTTTCCTAAGGCGTGGACTATGTGATACCCAAGACAGGATTTTACTGTAAACTCTGTTCTCTCTTCTACACAAATGAGGAAGTTGCAAAAAATACTCACTGCAGCAGCTTGCCTCATTATCAGAAATTAAAGGTAAAACAAATTCTTAGAAGTTAAGGAAAATTGGGATAAGGGACTAGCAAACAAAAATGCTAATTATAGATATAAGCAGACTTCATCTAGGATAGAGTGATATTTATCACATCGAAGCTATTAAATCTAATAGGACCTTAGTTCTAAAACATTTACAATGACAGGATTTTGTTTTTTATTTCACAAACTAAGGGAAGTTTTAGTAGACCATTCAGCCCCAAAATGAAATTATATAAGCTTTTTACAGTGCCAGGAACTAACGTTGAAAGAACCATTCAGCATTTAATATTACGTGTTGATTCGAAATGGTAATGTTAAACATTCTGTGTGGTCAAATCTGTTCAAAGGGATGAAAAAATAAAATGGTTACACTAGGAAAGCAAATGAAGTCAAATCAAAGTGTAAGAATGTTCCCTTTTAACAAGATCGAAGCAATTATCTGAAATCTCAAAGTGGGCAAATAAAAGATTTTGAGGTTTTTTAAGTGATTTTTTAATTAGTATTTTATTTTTTTCCAATTACATGTAAGACAGTTTTAAATGTCCGTTTTAAAATTTCAAGTTGTAAATTTTTGTCCCTCCCCCCAAATGGTAAGCTATTTGTTATAGATTATATATGTGCAATCATGTAAAACATAATTTCCATATTAGTAATGTTGTAAAAGAAGAAACAGACTAAAAGGGGAAAAATGGGGGAAAAAACCAGAAGGTTCTTTCGAAATTGGAGCTGGTAGTGAGGAAAACCTGGTATATAAACTTCGAGTGCTTGTTAATTTGACTGGAAATGCAATTTTTATTAAAATGGATAAATTTGCACACAACTTTACCAAAAGAGTTGTTCTGATATTTTCTGTTGAATAATGCTGTTTAGGAGATTTTCTTCAGTGTTTGGTAGTTTAAAGTTACAATTGAAATTTTCTGGCTGAAAATAAAGAGGGAATTTTAGAAATGGCTCCAAATTTCATCATTGTTCAAATTCAATGGGATCTCGTTAACTACCTTTAAATTATGAGAATGAAAATTGATTTTTAGTATAATTAAAGAAAGGAAATACAGCTTTTCACTTAGTGTTTGGAGTGGAACAGGAATTGACTTATAAGCACACACTGAAACCAGATTTAAGTCCAGACTTAGATTTTATTGTATAAGCTAGACTTAAGTATAAGGTTTGGCAATGAAGGGGACACTGAACATATTTTATATGATAAATTTTTCTAAATATGTAGTCACAACAGTTTTATTATAGTGCATTGTTACTACAGATTTCAGGTGATAAAGTAGGTGTGAACAAATATCCTGTGAAATAATCAAATATTTAGTTTATAGCTTAGTCCAGTGCAGCAGTGGGGAACCTCTGGTCTTGGCCACTCGTGGCCTTCTAGGTTCTTGGGTGTTGCCTTTTGACTGAGTCAGGTTTTACAGAACAAATTCTTAAGGGGATTTGTTCTGTGAAGTTTGGATTCAGTCAAAGGGTGGAACTGAAGTACCTAGAGGACCACATGTGGCCTTGAGACTGCAGGTTCCCCACCCTGGACTAGTGGATAAATTACTGGTCTGGAAACTTTGAAATAATTTTATACTTCAATGAGTTGCTAATTTGCTTTCCTTATCATTTTTTGTGCCTTGTTCTTCAGTCTTAAATTGTGAGGGTACCAATCAGTCGAAATGTATTAAATTCATACTTTATATTTGTGATCATCACAATACTTTAATAAAGCTGTCTTTTCCTGATCCATTTGCTCATTATTTACAGTGGTTACATTAGTCTGCAAAAGCCTGTTACAGAGATATATTAAATTCTATATTAAGGTCCAAAAATTAGTTACATTTACAATTGTTTTTTTTTAAAATCTTGCTAATTTAGATAGACTTATATGTCCCTGAATTGGTTTTATTTTTTCCCCCAGAAATTTCTGAATAAATTGGCAGAAGATCGCAGGCAAAAGAAAGAAGCTTAAGATGTGCAAGACGCTTAAGGGTTTCCAAGGAAAAGTGGTTCTTTGTTTTTAACGTTAACCTTTTTTAAGCCCAGTACAGATAGTTAGTAGAAGGAAATATTGTACTCTTTTGTTTTAGTGAAAAATAGTCTGTTCATGTGTTAAGTGTTACAATAAAAATGCATATACAGTTAAGTTAATGCAGAATAACTTTTGTTTTATGAGAATGGCAACAGACAGAAGTGCTTTGTAGAGATTGGCTTTTCAAGCCACTTAAGATAATTTTTGCACCGTTATGAAAAAAAGTGGATGTGTGAAGAAAAGTAACCTTCAAAGAAAATGAATTTTATTAGTTTCCAGCCTCAAAGAATTGTCAACAAATTTTGATTCCATTCAATAAAGAAAAAAAAACTTACATTGTATTTTTGTTAATTTTATCTGAAACATTCCACATTCTGATCTGAGCCTAGCAGATTTTTCATTTGGAGTGTGAAGCTATTTAGTTGTATTTCTTTTCTGGAAACGTCCTTAAGTGTAAAGTTGGCAAATTAAAAATGCAGGTGCAGCTTCTTTTAATGTCATTGCTGTTGTTACTTAGAAGTTAGAAAACTATTAAGTAATTTTGTAATTTTTTCTAAGTTCCTACTAGATTTTTTTTCTTTATTCATGTAGTTGGTGTATTTTCAGTGAAATGTAACAAAAACAAAATCCCGTTCTCTTTGACCAGTATTAATTTCTTGAAGCTCTTACTGCTTGTTACTTGAATCCTGTAGCTGTCATACATTTCTGGTATAAGCAAAATTTGATTTTTGAAGTGTGTAGATCATCTCTTCATATTCTTTAAGTGTAATTTTACATATCCGCATTTTAAAAGTTTGGTCATAATCCCAGAAGCACGCTTCTATTAATGTACCTGCACTTGTGACCTTTGTGAACAGAAATTTGCATGTATAATCTGTGTTTACTTGTAATTTTCTGATTATATACTGCTTATATCTGTGGATTCAAGTTACTGAAGTGATTACCAATAAACAAACCTAGGCAACAATAATTGGTTATATATGTTTGGAATATTAACCAATGTACGTCAGTTGTGGCTCATTCATAGACTTTCTCTTCTGCATGCTTTTAGTTGAATTACTACTCTTAAAACTGGGTGTGTCTGCTACTAAAATGTTCATTTCTTTGGTGCTGTTGAACTTATAGTCCCAGTTTCATAGCTGGATCTGTTTTATTCTAATGTTAAAATTACTTTTTGAGCTTAAAATTCCAATGGTGAGAACATAATGAAAAGCTAGTGTTTTGGATGTCATGCTTCAGTAGTAACAGTTGAAAATTTCATTATGTTAATAACTAGACCATAATGAACCCTAAATAAATAGCCATTAAAATGTGGTTAAAGGTGTAGAGAGGCCATTGAATGAAAATACTTTTAAAATAACAATTAGGGGAAATTTTGCCAATAAAGCATTAATGTCTGTAATAGAGATAGCAGTGAAGAAATTTCAGTTGTAAAACAATCCCATCTTTGTTTTTGACCCTTGATTCTGTCACTTGAGCTTTCAGACCTCACTTTACTTTGCAAAATGAAAGATTTGCAGAGATTATCATAGACCACAGGATCATGATACTTAGGCTAAAAGAACCTTGAATCTTAAAAGGTTTCAAATCTTTTAATAGCAATTTTGAGTTTGTACCATAGAGGGTAGCAGTATGCCATAAGAAACAGCTGATTCTGACTTACGAAAATTTGCTGTTTTCCTGAATTTACCTGTGTTTACTGAAGCTATTGATTTCTTCAAGGTGTACCTTTTTTAGTGGAGATAATTAGAAAAACTAAGATACATTATCTGGTTCTGTCCTTTATTAAACTTAAGTTACTCTGGTAAGGAAAAGGAGAAATAGATAAATGGTCTGCACTTTAAATTCTTTTGGAGGAGCAAGTAAAGATTTTCCTCCATGGGAGAGTTGGATAGCCATATCGGATGGGAGTTTATTTAAGGCAAGAAGGATCCCTAAATATGGTAAAGTGACATCCAAATAGAAAGGGTCCCTCAAATACTAAACAAAGAGGAGAGTGTAGAATGGATTGAGATGGACCCCTTTGAATCTATGGTTCTGGTTTGAAAGCAAAATGGTAAAACATGCACTAATGGTCAAGTAATTTAAGTGGTGGCCATTTTTGAGCTGTAGGGTAAGTGTGGGATTTAATTTTTGTGCTTTTGGCTTTATTCAAATTGGTGGAAAAGGCTCTCTTAAACCTAGGCCTAAGGGTTGTTTGCTACTGCTTTTCGATTTCTCATTTTGGAGATGAGCTGTGTTATAGACCCTTCTGGAATCTGAGCCCCCTTTTGCTTTGTGTGGACAAGATGTTCAGCAGTGCTTTCTCTATTTTCTACATAAATTACCAAACTTCATAAATCACTAGCTCTTTTTAGTTAGGCTAGTGTTAGAGAACTATGTAATCATTTGAGGTTTGTCATTTGAATATAAAGCATATTGGAAATTATTAGTCCACTTTAGTTTAACACTTGCAAATGAATGACAGTCTGGGAACTGATTGATTACTTTTTGGCCCAGGTCTCACTGTTTTACTGTGAGACTTTTCCATTCCTACTTTAAACTTCCCTAGGCAAGGATTCTCAGTCTGTGGGCTTGGATAGAAGTCACCAATCCTGTGAACGTTCAAATGGTCAAACTGAGAATGTGAACGTGTATGTAGCACCAGATGGTTGCTATAATAGTTGTATAAATACTCTGACTTTAGGTCCCATTTACAAGTGGTGATCATAATTCCCATTTCTGTATCAGAGAACTGAGACTTGATGAAATACTATCCATGATAGTACTTTGAAAGGGCAGTCCTTTGAGATGTTTGGAAAGAAAAGACACTGATTAAAGGTCATCAAATCTAAAAATTAAAAAAAAACCACTTGGGTGCCTGTTACACAGGGCACTGTTTTTTTTTCCTATTCCTCAGAATTTAAAAGTTCTTCTACCCAAAGAGCTTAGTCTAGTGGGTGTAGATGATTTTTGCATTTATTCAAGAGAATATTTGAATGAAGTGCCCAATAACTAAAACAAATATTATTTGTTTTTAAAGAATTTGTTTTCCTCCATAGCTTTCCTTATGGCTTTTAACTTGGTACACTGGTAATCCATTCTTTATCTGTGTGGTTACTACAGAAAGAAAACAGTTCAAGTCCACTATTTTGCATAAGTCAACTAACAAAATTTCTGTCTGTGAAATGGCTCATCCACTTTAATTATGGACTCTTGTGGCACTCTGGTTATTTGGACTTGTCTGTCGGGATTATCCCCTTTTTCTAGCCAGAGCTTAATTAGGCAAGCCTGGGATATTCTCTGGACTGGCTCAGGTTACAAAGAGGAATAGCTGCCGTTTAAGGAGCTACACAGACTTGCTTATACAGATTCGGATGGTTTGGGAGGAGAGAAACCAACAGTTCATTTAAGTTCATTATTACTGCCTTGGCCCCGTGGGGGGCATAAGCCAGAAATGGGCATAGTTTTATAAGTTTAGTTATTATTTGAATAGGAGCAGAACTCAAGACCTCTGGGCTTCACCATCCTCCGGTTTTTTGTCTTTTCCTCCTTAAATTTCTCTTCTCAATCAGCCCTGACTAAAACTACTCCAACATACTTGGAACTGAACTGTTCTGTCCATGTAAAGTATGGAACTGACCCCTATTGTGGCAATATCAAGTATGGTGTTTGAAATTTTAATTTCTCTAGTTTTCGGTCATATAACATTGCCAAAATATGTTGTTAAAGAGATGGTCTTATGTTATTCCATAATGAATCACAGAAAAGACAAGTCTCCGAATGCCACCAACCAGCCTCCACATTGCGCGCCCCCCCTCCCCACTGCCTCTTACCCCTGTTTCACATGCTTATTATATATGTGCCGTAATAGCCCCAGTCCCTAGAAATTCCACAGCTTCTTTTCTTTCCCTGCTTGGCACTTACAGTGAACCACCTGGATTGTTTGTAAACCTTGCCAAAGGAAGTATACCTTTGTTTCCTGTTCCGAAGTGGCAGTCCTCCCTAAATGCATGATCCAACAAGAAGAAACCGTGTCAATGAGCAAAAATAAGTCGTCCTCTATCTGAGGGCTGTGGCATATGAGGTCAAAAATTAAACCTTTGTCCAAATGCACTCGGTCGGTCATTAATAAAGAACAAAGTGGTTGGTCTCAAACTCTGAATTGTGCAAGGAACAAGGCAAAGACTTGAAGCCACCCAGGTGAAAGGAGACAGAGTAGCATTTCAGTACTTCAATCTCAGCTCCTTGGTGCTTTCAAGACTTGAATGTGGTTATCTGGGCTAGGAGAATTTTTACTATGGCCAAATGGAGCTATTTCAGATACTCTTAGGCAGTTTGGTTTCACGTCCTCACAAGTCTTCACTTGATCCAAAGCTAAGCTGCTTCTCTGCCCGGCCCTCGCTCGTCCAGGTTTGTCAGTCCCAGCTGGTTTCCCTCACTGTCATACCTGACTGTATACCTGCTACTTCTGAGACTTGGGCCGCCACCTAATCATGGCTGTTCTCTACAGACTGGTGTGGCGACCCCACCCCATTTCTCCAATAAAATATGGTGGGTTCTTTGCCATTGTTCTCCATGATGAAGAGGCCAAACCTGTTCCTACGTGGCATCATACTTTACCCCAGATGTTAGGTTTACAGAGAACCATTAAAACCGTGCAGCTGCAGAAAGGACTCCGAAAGGACAGGATGAAAAGAGCCCTGTTTGGGCACGTCAGCTGCCGCCGAGGCAAATCAGGCAGTAAAGGGGCGATCCTCCCTGGAGTTTCCTTTGGGGGAGGGGGAACGACCCTCCCGGCTTTGGTGGGGTGAGGCCGTCGTGCCGGGACTTGCCTGGGTGCCGCCTCGGGTCAGGCTTTCAAAGCCCGTCACGGCCTCCCTTTGTGTCCAGGAGGGCTGCGAGCGAGTGTGAGCTTCAGTGTGTGTCTGGCCATTGTGTGCACCTGTCCGTCATCCTCCCCGGGGGCTACCTTTTGTAAGAGGTTTGAGCTTCGCCTCCCAGGCCCAGCGGCCCCCGCTTCTTTGGGGTCCTCAGTCATCGTTTCTGTAGGATGGGCGTGGGGGCTTTTCTAACACACGGACACTTACAGCCTTACTACTGGCGGAATCCGCAAGTCGCGACTCCGCAGAGAGCGTGCGACCTGGGGATCGGGCGCTGAGGAAGTCGGCGCAGGCCCATCTACAGCCGCCTCGCGGCCGGAGCCTGGCGTGGGGGAGGGAGGAGCTAAGTGAGAGGAGAAGGGTAGGCGCGCGCAATGGCTCTAGTGGAGGCCGAGGGAGGGAGGGAGGAGGAGAATGGGGGCGGGGCCCGGAGCGGAAGTGAGGTCACTTCCGGGCTGGGTGTTTGTTTGGGACTGGGGAAGGGAGGCGGCGGGTGAAGCGCACGTAGAGCGGGGGGAGCGGCGCTGCCTGTGGAGATCCGCTGAGGCCGACAGGACTCGCTGGCTGCCGTCCCCGCTGCCGTGCACTGGGTGAGGGGGGCCCCCTCCGGGCAGAACGGCGGGAGGAGGGGGCGGCGCAGCAGCGGAGAGGGCCTCCATTACGGCTGAGGGAGCCTGAGAGGCCTTGCGGGCTGAGGGAGCCCCGTTCCCTCCTGGCCTTCGCGGGTGCGAGGGGCGGAGGGCTCCGTGTTCTCCCCCCACGAAATGGCGGTGACTTTTTTTATTGTCATGATTTATTATTTGGGTTCTCGCGGCTCTCCATCCGGGTCTTTGGTGGCGCGCGGGGGCTGCCGGGATACCAACCTTTCCCTCTGTCCGCTCCCCCCTCCCCGCACGCACCTCTCTCCCCTGCTCCCTCCGCCCCCCACCGCCGCCCGGGCGACAAAGCTCATTGTTTGTCCCTGTTTGCGCCTGCGCGTCACCACGCGCGACATCTCACCCCTTCCCCTCCACTCTTGTTGCGCCTGCGCAGTCGTCGCTAAACCGGAGAGGGGTGGGCGTCCTAGCGGGAAGCCATTGAGTGCTCCGGGCCGGAAGGCTAGAGGAGCTGCTAGCAGCCCTTTGGGAGTTTTCCTTGTTCTCTCGGAGCCCGTTCTTGCCCCGCCCACCATCCTCCAGCTTTGGGCGATTGTAGCACATGCTTGGGGCGCGTAGACAGGTGCTGCATGTACCGCCGTACCCGTGCGTCCCCGAGCCGCCACAGTATGTTTCTCTTCCCTCACCCGGGACGAGGCTTGCGGGACACGGTGGACGGCGGCGACCAGCCTGGGCTTTTTCCGGAGTACCTTCCGGCGTTCCGCCCGCTTCTAGTCTCAGGCAGACTTTGCGAATCGCCGAGCCTGCTCCCAGATAGCCCTGACCTCTCTTGGGGGGAAGTGCAGACGGTGCTTTGGGAAGAAGGTTGGCTTCGTCAGTAACTTTGTCAAGTTAATTTTTATTAAGCCCTCCATACAAAAATTTGTGGGGTTTTTATTTTTAGTATAGCTGCAGTTCTGCCTGTTGTTGCCCCCTTGGTGGAATTAAGGGCAGTGGTGTGTGACTTGGATTTGATTACACTTCATAGGTAGAGAAGACGTGGTGTGGATAGAGCAGGATGATTTTGGTTAAGCTCCGTTACAGGCCAAGTGGTCTCGTGATAATCTTGCCTTGTGCACATGCAGCAAAATGAAGGATGAGGTGAATAATGTAGCAAGAAAATCATATTTCTGTTTGGGGTTAGAGGGGAGTTGGAAGCGTGCACAGAATGAATGCCTGTGCGAAGCTAATAAAACCCAAGTTGGCCTAGGTGAAGAGTGTAAGTTACAGCAGAGTTGTTCTGTTCCAGTTCTCTAGAACCAGACACCAGATCTGATAGAAAGTCTCCACTCCAGAGTATTTCCTAGGCATTGGAGAATACAGGGAAATGGGTCTAGTTCTTGTCCTCAAGGAACTTAGGTTCTTCAGTAAATTTTTCATATAAAGAAATATATGTCTCAGAATTAGAAATTTGAGTGCACTCGGTTCCAGTGTTTAGAATCCCTATACTGCGACCTTATGCATAAAACACTTGCTTTGATGTATACTTTCAAATTCTTTTAAGTCATCCCTTTGAAAATCTTCTAAGTTATTATTACATTATGTTCAATAGGATCGGGTCGCTGATATCTGTGATTTACTTATGTAATGTAGTCCTTTATTAGTGTCATGTGTCCTTTCAGTCTTGTCTAGTCCCAAGCCATCTACATACTTCTGGCCGAGGTTAGGGGTACAAATTTTTTTAAGTCAGTGTTATCCTGTCAAAATTAGAGTTTTCTCCTGGAATCAACAAAGGAAAAAAATGAGTCTCATCATGTTATTCTCTAATAGTTGAGGATTTTTAAAATCATGACGTTTAGAATTTTTGGATTTCTTCTAAGATTCTTCCTGCAAATTTCAAAGTAGGTCATACTGATGAAAAGATAACAACAGATCAATATTTGAAAATAGGGTTTCTACTAGTAAGCATGGTGTCATCTGCAAATGACCCTACATTCTATTGTGGTTTAATGTATTTGTTTTTTCCTTTAATCTTTACTCCTTTTCCCCAAAAGAGCATTTAGTTAGGAAGATATGCTAGCCTGGTAACGTATCAGAATTAAGTTCTGAAGGAAATTTTCTGTATGCAGCCCCTGGATGAAATTGCAATGCTATATTAACACTATAGTGTTTGATAATAGCTTCAATCAAGGCCCTGCCTGTTATCCTTAATTCTGTCAGCACATACTCATTTGAACTAAACTAAAATCAATAAGTTAGAAATCTAAAGACCAAATAAAAGTTGTCTCTAACTGAAATGGAAGAAATTGTTTAACAGTTAGGGCACTGAACTTGGAAATAAGGAAGATCTGCATTCATGTCCTGTCTCAGATACCTCCTTAGGCTGTGTGACCACAGGCAAATCTCACTTCCCACTTTGCTCAACTGTAAAATGAGGGTATTGGAGTAAATAGCCTCTGGGTCCCTTCCAACTCAATCCATGAACCTAATGACTTGGTCAGAGTCGAGGTTTGGAGTTTTGTTTTATTTTTGGTTAGAATTTGTAACTTTCAGCATATTTTTCGTCCAATTCTAAAAGCATTTGTTAAGTTTGTACTGGCCATTCAAATCTGAGCTTAATTTGGGGAATTGGTCTCCTGTAACTCTTCACCAGCCCTGCAGTGGTTACTAATATTACTCATTTAATTCTCTAGTTTGGGAGGTCTAGATTAGTTGTACTTACTTTTGGAGCAGAAGATAAAAGAAAAGTATTGAGCCCCAGTTACTTCACTTGTGTTTTCTACCTCTCTTCCTTCCACAACAGGACAGATGTCGAGATCGGTGTTTGTAAAGTACATTGGAGATGTCAGCTAATGGTAGTAATGGTCAGTTTCTGATGAAGCTGAAGACTGAGGGGGTTCAAAGGAACCTTGAAGGATATGTGTGGTACCAGAAGGGTAAAGGATTTGATTGTAGGAGGAAGGAATAAAACATTCAATCCCACCATATATCAGGCCCCTTAATGGAGATAACGTATTCTGGGAGTAGGGGACACTCACCCCTCTGGCTCCCACTTGTGACTAGGGGACCAAAATCTAGTCAGCAATTGTTTCTTCTTCTGGGAAGACAGTACACTAGTAGTAGTAGTCGTCGTCGTCATTATCATCATCATCATCGTCACTTCTTGCTTGTTGCACTTACTAATTACTTGAACAGCCCTACTTGACTGAAAGTGATCCTGGTCAGCTACCTATCATGGCCTTCAAAGCCAGAGATTGTTTGATGAGGTGATACTGGCCTACCTCCTGTCTAACTGCATTGTTTGAGGCTTAAGACCTATTTCCTAATCCTTTCCTTGCCCAGCCATCCTTTAGTAGTTGCTGTCAAGAAAGGAGAGGAGTCCCCTGATGTTTTCTAGGCTCCAGAACTTGCCTAGGCAGGTTTCTCATTGTGTTGGCACAAACTTTTGCCCATAACACTTTTGAAAAAGGCTTTAATTTAGGGCGTTTGCTAGATCCGATTCTGTATGATACTCAAGTGAGTTAGCTAAAGCATATTTGAAACCAAATTAAAGTATTTCAGTACATATAGATATATGTCTCGTGCCCATGTATATAGTTTCTGGCAACCAAAATTTTGACTGGTATAGATCCAATTCCGGATAATTTTTTTCTTTTAATGCCCTACGCTTATGAATTTTGTGTTGCATTATGAAAAGAGATAAGGTATCTTTGTACTTTAATGTTGAAGTTTTTGGAAGAGTGGCATTCATTTTCTATAAAATTTTAAGTAGGAAAATGAAAAAGGTACTGTTAAAAATTATTAGAGGGTACCTTTGAATATAGCTTAATTACAGAGGATATTGATACTCCCTTTAGATTTAGTTCTGTCCATTTGTAAGGCAGGCTAGATCCTGGTTATTAGTAATATTTTTGAGTCAGGTCAAAAATGTAACTCAGTTCCATTTCATGAGCATATTGGGTATTTGACAAAAATTAAAATAGGCAATTCTCTTTGAATTTCTTTTCTAGTTAGAGGTTTTATTAAACATTTTAACTCAGCCTGCAAATACAGAAGTTGAAGTTATCTTTGCTTCCTTTGACTTAAACTACAACTATTGCAACAGCAATATTTCCACCATAAAAATTAATTTTCTGAATCTTTGTCTTATCTGCTTTCAGAGTGCCATGCTTCCCACCCCAGCTGATACTGAAATCTATTTTTCTGTAATTGTCATCTATTGTGAACTAAAGAATCCTGAACTTGGGAGGAAAAATTGAATAGATTTCTGCTACATGGTTTGGGTTTTATCATAGTGAAAGAGGCAAATGAACTTACTGTATCATAGTGTATCAACAATTCTTCACAGGTGTTCTATTACTATTCAGAAAAATGTTTCTCACCCCAGCTGCAACTAACTAGAATTAAGGGGCTCTGAGGTGGTGGGGAAGGACCTGCATGCAGTAACCCACAAAAAGCCTAAGGGATATTGATTGGAAAAAAAGTCATCATTTAACCCCCCTGCTGTGCCTCGCTCCCAAAATAAAACTACATAAAACAAAAGATTGAAGTCATAAGGTAAACATTTGTTTGTTAAGAATAGCTTTCAGGCTTATTTGGCAATATTAATACTTAGGAATGCAGATAAAGCTCTAGACCGAATTTAAAAGTCCAGGTGTCACATATGGCAGATAAACTTCTATGAATTTTACCCAAAGGAGCCACATTTCTGGTAGGAGATCTTAAGTTTCATTGTAGTGTAGCCTCAGGAAAGGCAGGGCTAAATAGGTATTTTAAACTGCATACTCTCATTTTTCCCTTTTGACATGGTGCATTCAAATTACTGTTCAGAGTACTAATAAATTTCCCTTTAAACATGGTCTTATAAAATTTCTTAAGACTACAAAACATAGAAGTTTAAACTGAAGAGATTTTTTTGCCTGTGTTATACCCAGCCTCTAGCACTACTTGTTTGACACTCAGGCTCTCTGATGTTCAGTCCATTTTTCTATAAAATGAAAAGGATGGAATACATAGTCTCTCAAGACCCTTCCATCTGTAAATCTTAATGATCCTCTGTTTAAGTTAGGGTTATCTATTAACAGATTGTGGTACATCCCAGCTTTACTAGAAATTGTAAATATCTGAAGAAAGGTGGTTATGTGCCAGAATCCTTGAATGTGAAATATCTAAGTTCCCAGGTCCTGGGAAAGAGAGGGTGTTAGGAGAAGGGGAGCTGAGACAGAGGAGAGATTTTAGAACGGTGCGTCATGGCATTCTCCGGAAAGTGTATATAGCGCTATAAATACATTACTTCCAGAACAACCTGAATTTAATGGGACTGAACATGAACTTAGTTTTATTTGGGGTTTTGAGTTTTTGTGGTTTTTCTCCATTTAAAAAGAACTTTGGTTTATAAAATGAGAATCAACCTAAAAATAATATTGGCTTTGTAGAAATTAATCTGACCATTGGCTTTTCCAGGATGAGCCTAGTTCTGTAAAGCAAAACAATGAATGGATAAAATTAATAAAAAATGTGTAGAGCTCTGAAGGACCTTCGGGATCATGCAGGCCAGTTTCCCTATTTTACACTTATTGCAACTGAAGTGTAGTGAATGGGCTTGCCCAGAGACATGGAGCTTGGTGTTAGTGCCAGGGCATGGACTAGAACCCAGCTCTCTGTTCCCATTCCAGTGCAGTCTATGTTGAGATCTCCTTAAAAAAAAAAAAAACCCACTGAAGCAGATTTTGACATTGTTGCTCATTGTTTATCCGAATTATTTTAGGCAAATTTTGGCAATTCCTAGATACTTATTGTAACTTAATAAAGCATTTTGAGGTGCTTTGTTGGCTTACATGACCTGATTCATTCATGTGATAGGGTGTTTCCTTGGCAATCTCAACTAATTTTAAGCTTCTTCTTGTAAGGTTACAAAAACAACTAACACACAACCATGAAAGATCCAAGTCGCAGCAGTACTAGCCCAAGCATCATCAATGAAGATGTGATTATTAATGGTCATTCTCATGAAGATGATAATCCATTTGCTGAGTATATGTGGATGGAAAACGAAGAGGAATTCAACAGACAGGTTAGTAGTTGTGTTTTGTGTAAAGATTTTTTTCCCCAGTCCTGAGTTCTGTCTAGCTTGGAGTAGACTTCTGTTTTCCTTACCTCATGTTTTATAGCTAAGACAAATATGGCTCTGTGCTCATTGGCATGGGGAATGCCAAGGTAAAGGAATTCTTTGTACCAATAGAGGTCAGCTCCTTCTCTGCAACTTAAAGTCTTTGAGTTACCTGAAGCATTAAGAGGCCTAGTGACTTGCCCAACATCCAGCATCCCACAGGCAGGCTCTTACCAGAAGAAGGACTTGAACACAAGTCTTCCTGCCTTCCAGACCAATCTGCTGTCTACTCTGCAACACAGGCTCTCATGAATATCTACTTACTCTCTGAAATTTGGACTTTTCTGTGCTAAGACACAATCTAACTATACCAGGGTTACTATATCGTATTAATCGTGTAGGCAGGAAGCTAGCCAACTTCACAAAAGCCTTATTTTCTTCACTTTCAAATTTTAGCTACTTGTGTCTCTGAAAATGGTGAGTTTCTTGTTTTACCATGTTTTATCAGTTCATCCTGTTGCACTGCTCTTTTAACACTGTTATCATAAAAAAAATGTAAGCTTGGTAGTTTTCCTCTTAGGGCTTGATCTTCTTCAAGCGAATACTCCTAAGTAATGATGTCAACCAGTAGCCAATATGGCTTCCCCACATCAGATGAACGTGTTCAAAAGTAATGCCCTCTGCTTTGCCCTGTTAGCTCTCTGTCAAACACAAATAGTGGAGGAAAGAAAAATATTCTGTTAATAATTAGTATCTTTATGGCACCGAATCCTGAAGTAACCTTAGCCAAGGCTTCAACTATTTGAAAAGTAATCTCATTAGAGCAGAAGCAAAGGGAGTATTGTTACTTGTTTTTAAAATGTGTCTTAACATTTTTAACTGAAATACTCATTTTATGCTGCTAGATTGAAGAAGAGTTGTGGGAAGAAGAATTTATTGAACGCTGTTTCCAGGAAATGCTGGAAGAGGAAGAAGAACATGAGTGGTTCATTCCAGCTCGAGACCTCCCACAAACTATGGACCAAATCCAGGACCAGTTTAATGACCTTGTCATCAGTGACAGTTCTTCTCTGGAGGATCTTGTGGTAAAAAAAATATTATTTTCATCATTTTAAAACTTTGTTCATCTTTGCTAATTTGTAGGAAAGCCTGGTATACTCTGAAAAAAAGGTACTGAGCAGTAGATCTCAGTCATTCAGAAGACCCAGGTTCCAACCCTGCCTATTACACTCAATAGTTGTATGACCCTACACAAAGCA
The DNA here is from genome assembly GCA_028646595.1 of Phalanger gymnotis. Classification (NCBI taxonomy): domain Eukaryota; kingdom Metazoa; phylum Chordata; class Mammalia; order Diprotodontia; family Phalangeridae; genus Phalanger; species Phalanger gymnotis. The sequence goes on along the minus strand of CM053625.1, from coordinate 1,603,101 downwards.
TTTAATCTTTCTGAGCCTCTTTATTCGTCTGTAACGTGAGGGGGTTGGACTAGATGATCTCCTAAAGTTTCACCAGTTCCAAAATCCTCCAATTCTACTAATTCATTTTGCTCTCAGAAGTAGTTCTTTTGGCCAGAATTGTTGTGGTGCCTTCTCCAACGTTGGGATTCTGTGATGGATTATCTTGGTAGGAATTGTTTCAGCCCCAACATGGAGAAAAGTTCGGGGCCTTCTTGATTCTAGTCTCGTATTGAACATTTATTTATTCCTGGTCTCAGTCACTTAGTCTCCCTGCCTCATTTCCCTTTTTAAAATATTCAAATGGCTTTAAGGAATTTCTTCATTTATATTAACCTTTAAAAGGAGAGCCATGATGATTGGTTCAGAACAGGTTTATGTAAATTTGAGAGGTTAAATTCTGGTTCTAAAGATTTTCACAGCCATTCAGTCATTATAGTATCAATGATCTATTTATAACCTAAAGTTTTGATTCAAATACTCCAACTCATCATTTGTGGTCTTCGATTTGACTTTAATAACCTCTTAGCAAAAATATATTACACAAATGTGTATTTTCAAATTTTTCCTATATTTTTTCAATGCTGACAGCTATTAACACACAGGGTTCATATTTGCAATAAGAAAAACCCCCAGAGTTCTGATACAAGCTAAATACCAGCATTTAGTATGGGGCCCATCAGGTCTTTATTTGATTAAATTCAGTTTCAGATTAAGATAACTAATAAAGCTAAAATCAAACTAGGAACCTAGTGAGGACTGAATGCCAGCTTTTCTATCCTATTTACAACCCCTAGCCACTCTGGAATTCACTCCCAGTCTCTGAAACATCACTTGCAGCTGTTGCTTGGTCACTGAGCTTGAGTACTATTCCGAAGGGCTACTAGAGAACACTGAAATTTACAGTGTAAGTGTGTCCTTTGTTATAATAAACACAGAACTATTGCTGGAACAAATACTTTTATTCCGAGTAGTTTGTTGATATGCCTGCCTGTTTAGAGCTGTATTACTAATTCAGTCAATAAGTAAATATTTAGCAAGTATCTTCTTTGTGCAAGGAAGTGCCTAGGTATAAAGAAAACAATTTTGGATGTCACTCATTATGACACTACAGTACAGTGTTTGGATTGTTCAACTTGAATGCCTATGCGTATTACTTAAAATACGAATGGTCTTATTTCTCTATAGATGCCAAAAGATATGTATGCATTTCAGACTATTTATGACATGGAGTTTTTTGTATTTTCACTTGGGGTGGGGGGAATACATCCTGACCAAGAAATGAAAATGATATTAAGCTCTTGCCACAGGATATCATTGTGTATATAATAATGTACAGCTTTTAGCTGGTAGCCTAAAAGCCAGATTCCATCTAGCAGGCCCAGGTGTCCCAGGCCCTGGAGTGCATTCTGATGCCTTTCTCTTCATCAGTTGCCATGTCAAGAGTTGGTAGAAGAATTTGTGAATTCAAAGGCATCCCTTTGCTCCCTTATGCTTTGTCCTCTGGTTTGTGCACTTGTAGGACTGAGGAAAGCCTAAAAAAATAACAGAATTTTAGAGCTATAAAAGACCTTCGAGATCATCTAGCCCAACTACCACATTTTGGAGATGAAGAAACTAAGGCATGTAAAAAGGAAGTCACTTGCCCAAGGTCACACAACTAGTCCAGTGATCTAGAACTAAGGAAGGACTAAAAGCTAGGTCTCTTGGCTCCCACTCAAGGCTTCTTTCCATTAAACATTGCCTATAGGATTGAGAAAGCATTAGCTTTTGACATACTAAAGGAGAAGATGCAATCATTTTACTTACTAGTTTTGATATTTCTCTCATTCCTAATACTAGCAAATAAGAGAATGACTAATTTTAAATTTTACTCCTTTTAGCTTCCTAAAAGGCAGTCAGTGAAAGTTCAGGAGGAGCAAAGAGAAACCAGGGTTTAGATAATTTTCAGCCTTCATAATCATAATTACTTACTTGACTGGCCAACTAAGTGTTTCCAGTAAAAGCATCATGTCAGTAACTTCTGTAAATAATATATAAAGACCCTGTTATAATACCTGTAACTTTGTGGTCTAAGTTTTTTGTGTTCAGGGAAAAGCTGGCATCACTGTTAGATCACCAGAACCCTTTGAGCATAGTTAATTCAGAATGTATATTTCTGGTTAAACTGTAGTGTCCCTGAATCCCAGCCTGTTTAGAATAGCTTATGTTGCTTTAATCTCAGGCAGGCATTACGTTTGGTTTTCAACCTCCTTTGTCACTCTAAAGATGCAGGGCTAATGACCAATGTTGAAAATTGAACCCTGAGTTATTTCTCTGTCTTGAACTTGAAGCTACTTTTGCATGTGGGGGAATAATGAAGACTAATGAGCTTTCAGGAGCAGTCTTTTTAGTAAACTTGCTTTCTTACTTTCCAGGTCAAGAGTAATCTGAATCCAAATGCAAAGGAGTTTGTTCCTGGGGTGAAGTACTAGATGTTTGAGTAGACGGGGCCCTCTCTTGGTGGATGTAGCACAATTTCCACACTGTGAAGGCAGTATTAGAAGACTTCATTGTAAAAGCTCTCCCTTCTTGTCACTGTGTTACACTTATGCATTGCCAAAGTTTTGTTAGTCTTGCATGCTTAATAAAAGTGCTGAGACTGTTATTAAGTAAAGAGCTGTCAAACGTTTACTGAAAATGATTGGACCTTGGCTTGAAGCGAAGGACAGTGAGGAAAGAAGCACCAGTCAAGTTGTGACAGATCAGACGACCTCTGAAAGAGATTTGGAAATTTGACTAAATGATTTGTTTCCATTGAGACTAAACTGGTCACGTGGTGTTAATCAACACCTGCTAATGCCTTAACTTAAAAAAAGTCAATTTTGAAAGTAAAGTTCTAATTGTTACACAAATTACTTCGTTCAGACTGCAGTATTGTTACTTATTGTATTTGTCCCCGTGGAGAGAAGCTTGTACTTCAGAAATAGACTTGGTAATGAAAGAGCTCCACGCAAGCCAGCTGGTCTCGAGTGGCTCCTGAAGTCACAAAGCAACAAACAGATGAAAACTATCCCCTGATTTTTACATTCTGTTATCATGTTAGAAATGTTGAAATCCACTCCTAGTTATACATCCAAGAAGGAGTGTAATTTGAAAATTACGTCATCTTCCAAGTTCCCCAGTGCTTCATAGCTGTGTCTATGTAAATTCTAGCATATAACACTTAGTCAAATTGAACCAAGGAAGTCTTAGCATTCTGATTTGAGTGGTGCTTTTCCCTTGCTTTGTTAATCGTCACTACACAATAGTCTACAGCACAACAACTTTTCTTTTAACAAAGCTAGAACAGTTTTGGCTTCTTAAACTTCATATTTGGGTAGGTTAAGCTGCCATACGTGTTCAGTGTGAATAGTGTTTAAGTTGAAAATATTGTAAAAAAATTATATTTTTTCAAAAATATTTAAAAAAATAAATAATAGTAGAACTGAGCTGATGGTTGTGTTTATTGGATGCAAGAATTCTCCCCTATGGAGAAAACCACTTTTTATCTGTGGGCTCAGTCACTTGCCGACAGGTCTGTCACAAGGTAAAGGAACAAATAGGCTTTATTGGATTTCAGATTGTTGGGCACATGCATACAGATTATCACACTGGATGTGCCTGTCTTTGAAATAAATAAATAAACTGCAAGGCCCATCCCTCCTCTTTGTCCGTTTCAATGTCCTTATGCTATAACTGGAGCAGTACCCTGTATTTCTGGCCTCAAAATAAAATGAAGATCTCTCCCTATTTCTTTCTAATTTTAAGGTCTTTCTAACTACATTTCTTTGCTCACATGTGTCTGTGAGTTCCCTGGAGTTTTTTTCCCTCATTCTGTTTTCTTACTTGACATGCGTTGGTAGCTGTTATAGTTGGGCTTGCTATCTTTTCACCTCGGTCTTTTCCCAAAGGGTACTCAGTAGGAGCTTTGTTTGGACTACCAGAGGTGAGGAACCTGCAGCCTCAAAGCCACATGTGGCCTTCTAGGACCTTAAGTGTGGTCCTTTGACTGAATCTAAACTTCACAGAACAAATTCCCTTAATAAAACGATTTGTTCTGTAAAACTTGGACACAGTCAAAAGGTCGCACCCAGGAACCTAGAAGACCACAGGTTCTCCACCCCTTCACTAGACTGTCAGTATCCTACTCAATTCCTTCATCCACACACAACCATGTCTCTGTTCCGTGCTCTTTATAAATTAATGTCCTGTGCATTTACATCCCTGTTTAGATTATCTTGAGCCTCGCTAGCATTGCTAATCACACTTGCACACTGACCCCTAAGACAAATCAGATTTGCCGACATTCACAAGAGGAACCAAAATGGTCTAGGAGGTTATTTGGCATTTCTCGAGCAACAGGAAAAGCCCTGTGAGGGTTCAGTCAAGTGTAGCATCTGCAGCCGGATCCTCCTCTGCCCCAAATATCCAGTGATACTGGGACTCCCTAAACCCTTGATCCGTGGTGTTGGAGATGAGCTCTGATGTCATTCCTTGAATACTTTATTACGTGGAAATCAGTGTGATGAACTGTAATGTATAGATTTTTGGAAAAAAAATCTCGGATTATTGAACAGGAAGTTAATGCTTGACTCCAGCAGCAGTGCAATTCTACCTTTATTCCATTGTAACAGGTTAGCACTCTTAACTGGCTCCAGCCATCTGCTGTGGGTCGGTTAACTTGAAAAGAGATCTTTCCTCAAGGAAGCTCAGATACAGGTGGGTTTGTAATCGATCACGAGCTGTAGAGACCACATTTTAGTGCACTAGATAGAACACTATTTAAGAGACTGTGTACTGGAATAAAAGGATATATTTATGCCAGAACTCTTGACTATATAATACCGTAATACTTCATCAGGGATGTAAAACAAAAGATTAAAAATACTTAAATGCTAAGCTGAAACCAGATTCCAACTTGGAAAGGAAATGTGGTGTCTTGGAAAGGTTGCTACGGTTGGAAGTCAGGCAAGATGTGAATCCTGTGGGACAGCTAGGTGGTGCAGTGAGTAGAGCACTGGCCCTGGAGTCAGGAGGACCTGTGTACAAATCCGGTCTCAGACATTTGACATGTTTACTAGCTGTGTGACCTTGGGCAAGTCACTTAACCCCAATTGCCCTGCCTTCCCCCCCTCCAAAAAAAAAAAAAAAAGATGTGAATTCTGCCTCTGACTGCAAATGGCAAGTCATATCTCAAATGAACATGTTCTCATCCGTAATGGGAAGATGATCATATCTACTTCAGACAGCTGTTATGTGACTGAAAATAATTATATGAAACACATTGCAGACCTTAAAAGTACTTCATAAACAGCTGCGATGATGCTGTTGTCATTTTACAAGATGGAATTGTAGGAATGATAACCAGTCCCAAGAACACACATTAGTGCGAGAAGAACTCCATACGTTGCAATACAAGTGAAGTGGACACCCCTGAATGTAAATGGTCACCGCATAAAAAACTAGGCCAGATAACTGTTCATAGGAGAAGAAGGGATAAAGGTCGTTAGAGAAGAGATGATTTTGGTCCCACCAAAAACCAATAAAATCGGTGAAAAGTAATGTAAAAAGGAAGAGGAGAAAAATATTTGCATCAAATATCACCAATAAAAGTCGGCCGGCAGAAGTATATGGCACTAGAGAATTAGTGCAAATCTATAACACTAGGATGTCCCTCATTGGTGAGTGGTCAAAGAATATGAACAGATTTCTGAAGAGTAATCGCAACCTCCAGCTGGCCACGTGAAAACACGCTCCAGAAGATGTGCTAGTTAAAATGCACGCTGAGAGCCAGAGCCAAGGTAGCAGATTAGGGGCAGCCACCCAGCTGAACTCTCCCAGTATTTCTCCAAACAGCTTTAAAACAAGGCCTCAAATCAAATTTTGGAGTGGCAGAGCCAACAGAAGGTCAAATTGAAACATTTTTTCAGCCTAAGAAAACTGGAGAAATATGTGTCACTGGGGTGGAGGCCTGTCCACAGTGGCTGCAGCAACAGTAGCAACAGCTTCAGGTGCTCTCAGCCAGATAGGGTAAGGCAGTCGGATGATTGGCCAGAAAGAAAACAGGACCTGCTACTAGCACTGGGTATGGCCAGTGCTGATGGGCAGCTATTTTTCATACACGTTTCTGGGTCACGCTGCAGGTCAAAGAGGAGTATTGGTGGTCACAGAACCAAAGAGGAGCAACAGTACTTGCAGTTTCAGAGGACCAAGGACCTTTACCGGATAAAGACCAGAATGCAGTGACCGTAACTCTCCCAGGATCACACCACCTTGGAAGCACTGAAAACTTGGACACCCCCAGAATTAGCTCTGAAAACAGCATCATGATAAAGCCTGAAGCTTAGAACGATGCCTCTCGATCCTCAAGTGATGAGAGCCAAACTTTGACAGAAAATTTAAAGTCTAGAGATACACTAGAAAAATGAGTAAAGAACAACAAAAAAAAGAATTTGACTATAAAGAGCTACTATGGTGGCAGAGGAGACCAAGACATAAACTCAGAAGATGACAACAATGTGAAAATAGCTACCCAAACCTCAAAGAAAAATTCTAATTGGACCCAACTCAACAAGAATTCCTGGATTAAAGAGATAACAGTGGTAGAGGAAAAATTAGGAAAAGAAAGAGTGATGTAAGAAAATTATGGCAAAAGAGACACAAAAAGACACTGAAGAAAATAATATCTAAAAAACAGAATTGTCCTAATGGTAAAAGAGGTACAGAAATCTCATTGGAGAAACAACTGACCTGGAAAACAAGAGTGAGGAGAAGTAATTTAAGATTAGACTACCTAGAAGCAATGATCAAAGAAAGAGCCTAGACATCAAATTTCAAGAAGTTGTTAAGGAAAACTGCCCCAATATTGTAGATCCAGAGGGTAAAATAGAAATTGAAAAAAATTCACTGATCACACCTCCTGAAAGAGATCCCAAAATAAGAACTCCTAGTACTATTACAGCCAAATTTCAGAGCTCCCAGGTCAAGCAGCCAGAAAGAAACAATTTTTTGTGAAAGAAACAAAATATTGTGGAGCCACAGTCAGATCACACAAGATTTAACGGCTTCCATATTAAAGGAAAGTAGGGCTTGGAATATATTCCAGAAAGCAAAGGAGCTAGGCTTACAACCTGTCCAGCAAAACTGAGTATAATCTTGCAGGGGGGAAATGGATATTTAATGAAATAGAGGACTTTAAAGCATTCCTCATGAAAACACCAGAACTGAATAGAAAATCTAACTAACATTCATACAAGACTCAAGAGAACCATGAAAAGGTAAACATGAAAAAAACAAATCAAGGAAATTAAGTTAAATTGTTTACATTCCTATATGGCGAGATAACACATGTAACTGCTAAGAACTTTATCAAGGCAGTTAAAAGGAGTTTAAATGGAGGGCATGGGTGTGGTCAATTATGTTGAAATGATCTCCCCTCCACCCCCAAAAAAGAACAAAATGAAAGAATGAAAAAGTGGGAAGCACAGGGGGAAGGACAAAGTAGAATGAAGAAAATTTTCTCACATAAAGGAGGTGTGCAAATAAGAGCTTTTACAATGGTGGAGGAAATTATGGGGGTAGGGGTGGTGGCAAGCAATGCTGGAACTTCACTCTCATTGGCATTGGTTCAAAGCGGGAGGAACATATACACTCAGTTGTGTATACAAGTGTAACTTTCCAAATAGGAGGGAAAGGAAATAAGAAAAGGTAGGGAGGGGCAGGGATGATAAAAGGGAAGGCAGATTAAGGGAGACTTGTGCTGAGCCAGCTATATCCTATTTAGTCCTCTTAGACCTCTGCAAGGCAGGGTCAATTGAGTATGGGTCTATGCACAGCAAGGCCAGTTTTAGGATAAGAAGACTTGGCAAAGAAAACCTGCCTTTGTAGCTGATTATCTATATGGGAGATGACAGAAATGTTTCAGTCTGGTTATCTGTATAGGAGAGAACATAAATGTTTCAATTTGGTTAGCCTTGAGGAAAAATAGTGTCTCACTCCCAGGAACAAGGATATAAAAAACTTAATGCTTTATTGTACTCTTCTTTGAAATCAGGATGACTCAGCAATTAACCTGTATAAAGTACTGTCAGTAACTCCATTAAAATCAGTCTATAGCCTGACTATATGACTCACCTAGCCACATGTCTTTGTCTTTTTGTGTCAATTACTCCATATATTTACGCCACTGTGGGCACAGTTGGCTCTTGGAACAGGGACCACAAGTCCAGGACTTGATGGGGATGAAGTAACATCTTACCAGTACAGGCTCTGGAGCAGATTCACGTAAGGGTTAAGAGGATTAATTATAACTAGGCTTACTGGGGGGTTGTAGAAATTTTAGAGATTTAGAGAGTTAGAGAAGTAGATTTAGAAAATTTAACTATGGGGCAGATACAATTTAAGGATAGGGATCTGTATCTGCAAGTATTAAGAAAAATTGTAACAGAAAGAGGTTTTTATATAACAGAAGAGCAAAAAAATAAGGTACAACTGATTTAGAAAGATGGGAGATTATTGAAAAACAAATGAGTAAAAAGATTAAGGGAGGATGGACCGAAACACTTCCCAATGTCAGCCTTTTCCATATGGAACATTTTAAAGTTACCATGGTACAAAGATCAGTTAAGCATGATATTGGGGTTGAGGTGAGATCTTTTGTGCCTCAACCCAGGGATGGATAACTATAACCCACTACGGAGTAGACTAGCTAATTGGGAGTTACCAGAGTAGAAAGGGAGAAGAAAAATGCCGGATTTCTAGAAATCCCTGGTGCATCCTGTCATTTTCTGTTTTGTGTTATGTGTCTGTGTGAAGAGCATATGTTATCTGACTCTTTGTTGTTAAAGTTGTTGAAATAAGAAAATGCTCTTTCTCCCTTCATTCCAATTCTGGCTAAATTTGGAATGTGAAGAGAGATAAGAAAGAAAACGGGGATCTTTTACCCTTAGAGCTAAGTGAAATATGTTACTCCTAAATTTGATGTTTAAGATAAAGTCAGAATTTATTACTATTTGGCATTAAGGCAAATTTGGAAAATAGATCAGAAAAGGGTACTTTGAGTTTCCCAGCATAGGGGAAAAGGGACAAGGCACCACTGGATCTTTTCCAGAGTCCCACTCACCTTGGCTGGAGGATTCAAGATTCTCATTTTCAAAAAAGTTTTTAAGGAGTGAACACAGAAGTAAAATTTACTCGAGTTAAAATTAGAACTATTAAGATCTTTTCTGGGCAGCGATAAATGTTAGAGCAGCTAAAAATTCTTTAGCAGATTCTATTAACCATAAATAATCTGGTGAAGCATATAAAACCTTTTTCAAAATAATAATACACTTAGGAATGTGAAGAAAAATCAGTTTAAATGACAAAAGAGATATATTTTTTCTGTATCCCCCTCCAATCTATCTGTAGACTTCTTAGGGGGTTAAGAGTTCCAGCTCAATGTCAGAAGCATATCCAAATGTTTTAATTCATATGTGGTTAATAAGAATCACCATGAGAGTAGGATAAATAAAAAACTGGAAAAAGGACTTTAAAAAATCTAGAATGTGCTTTCCCAGTTTTTAGAATTAGAAACTTGAGTAATGATCCTATAAACAGAATTGGAAAACATTTAATAACATAAAGGTATTAAGTAAATTAATAGAATCGATAAGTAGTTTTTTTTATATGCAACTACAGAGATCCTTATGTGCAATTTAGTGACCCTCATTCCTATTTGAGTTTGGAACCAGTGGCTTAAAGCTTCCAAAAGAAAGAAAGAAAAGCGGAGAATGACAGTCTGAACATATTTGACTGGAAAGACTGTTACTGTATTCCTGAGAAACAAAAATACTTTGAATAGGAATTCTCTCAATAGATACATATTTCTAGCTTGCTGCGGTCTTCCTAAGTTTGCTACTTGGAAAGTTTAAAAGTGATTCGGCTGTGAATATACTTAGAGAGTTGGCTCCTTTTCAAAATAATTGCCCTGTTTACCAACTGCTTTTTCTTATTTAGGCCCTTTATTTTGATGTTTTTTCACCTAAAGTCTCAATGTAAATTAAATTATAGCAGTGAAACTACAAAAATTAAAATACATGTCTCAGCAAAAGCTCTACTCCCTGTTCTCTACTTGGCTACTTTGTTGCCCTCTCATACCCCCACTGACAACAGCCCTGGACCCCTGGAGGCCCTGACACCCACACTTCTAGGCAAGCAGAGGAACCTCTCCTCTCAAGCCCCCAAGTCCTTGCTCCCACACCACCGGAACCTGGAATTTTTGCTCCAAGTTTCCCAAAGCCCAGCAACCTCTATCAAGAAGCAAAGGTTCCTCAGGGACCCTCCTCAATGACTCCTCAGACTCTTAATTCAGGTACTGGACTCTGCAGCTTCCCAGCACCCCCTGGTCCTTAGTCCCCCTCCCCTTTTCCAAATCCCTGGCTCTACCACCCCCAGTCCACAGCCAAACTCTGCAACTGTGGGGAGAGAAGAAAAGCCTCTATGCTTGGTAAGCTCAATAAATGTAATGATTTGGGAGTGCAATTAATGTTATCTGAAATTTTTCTGTTTGTACTATTATTGTACTTCTAAATTGTAGTAAAATTCTCTTGTATTGTAAATCTTGAGTGAATGTGAGCTAAAAATAGTGTTAGACAAAGAAATTTTTAATCTGAATTTTGTTGAAACTAAAAAATGAAAACAATTGTGTAAAACTGGTTAAGTTACTTTTTCAGCCTGGCTAACCCTGTCTTATGTTTTATAATTGCCATTTAGAAAACCATGAATTCCCACGTTTACCTGTAGTTAATAGAAGGTCACAGCTAAAATAATTTGGCCAGCACTTAGGAAACTTGTAAGATTGTTAACTAGGTTTTTTGGGATTACTGTTTTAATGTTAAAAACCAATAAAGTTCCAGGGAGATAGAAGGAATTAAGTCCTCCCACTTTTTGGACTAGATTCATGGGTGGGTTCTATTAAATCTAATATGGATATTGGCTATGGTAAAGATATTGGTTATTGTGAGTTACTATTATTACTGTTCAATTAATTATCAAACTCCTCTACCTGAGGGGGAAAACTGACTATACCTTGTTAGCAATGATTCAGATTCCTTAGGCTTCCTTTTTACCTGGGCCAAAAGAAGTAGTTAGCATGTTAGCCCAGCACATTTTAAACCGATCTGCTTATAATAGGTGATTCCAAACTGTTTATAAAAGTTTCCCAAGAAAAATGTGAATGGAACTTAGAAATGTCTATTTGAACAATAAAAAAGGTACATATTGTTATTTGGCATTGAGAAATTTATTAACTGTATAGCCCCAAGAAAATTCTATTTACTGTAGTTTATTGTTCAATAAGGGGATGGTGGTGGAATTCATTCCCAGGGATATTACAAAGATCACATGATTATAAAGGTGCTTAGCACAATGCTTGGCATAAAATAAATGCTATTTGAATGTAGACTGTTTTAAGTTCAATATAATTGCTTCATATTCATTAACTTTTTGTGGATTTTCTTCAGTGTGAGGTTTATGTTAATGGTGATGAGATGAATGACTCTCTGTATAAGGCAATTTGGGAATCTTCTCCATGGGACCTACGCATAGCCCAGGACCTTCCTGTTGGGACTCTGGAGGCTGACCTGGGTCTCCCCGGCTGTGTGATCCAGATGTAGATAATTCTTCCATTGGTGCTGCTTAATTGTGGTGAAATTGGGTAACTGTTAAGACTTACTGGTTGTAACTTACAACTACTGAGATTTACTGATTATGACATACCTGTTGAGACTTACTGATTGTGACAGAACTATTGAGATCTACTGGTTGTGACAGAACTATAGTGACTTACTAATTGAGACCATTACTATTATTATTAATGTAAATACTAGTAATATATACATACATGTATGTAAAATTTGAGACTCTGTGTTGTCAGAAAAGCAATTTCTTTTATAATCTAAGTGTTGTTAGGCTAAGAATTATACTGAGTTAGAAAACTTTTAAATCATTCTAATTGACCATGTCTTATAATTTTTTGTAGTGTTGTAATTTAAGAAAGCATAAATTACCAGATTTTGTCTTTAATTGTTTTGCTCTCATTTAGGAAAGTTGTGAGACTGTTAATTAAGCTTAAGCCTAGTACTTACAAAACTATGTTCAGCTCTCTTTTTTTTCCTCTTCAATTATGTGGAAAAGGTTTGGTGATCAAATTTAATAATTATTTAATACTTAGAAATTAGTAATGAAATCAGGATAAATTGTAAGCTGTTTCTGAGAAAGGGAAATATTTTTATGAAGAAAAGTATTGTAAAATCCTTTACATGATTTTTAGAAAGCCTCGACCTTGAGTAAGTGTGCTCAGAGAAACAGCACAGGATAGCAGACAGGCCCAAGGTTTTTCTATTAACCCCTTGCTGGGGACCATGTTACTACTCCTTATTTTGTAAAATTGCCAAGGCTCCTGTAAACCATGTCTATGGCTAGTTCATAAGGCCCCGGAAAAGAACTTGTTTGATTTACGTAGGTCCTAAACAATGAACTTAGCTTGCTGAGAAGCTGCAAGTTTATGTACATTCTAACAATTGGCTTTGACACCAGGACAAGTTTAAATTTGAGAGGGAAAGCTGATAAATGAAATCCCTTATGCATGTGAGTCCTGGTAAATCCTTATTGTTTATTGTAGCTCTGTATCTGGCTCTAAGTTGTGATTGGTGAAACTTACTGTTTAAGGCAAAAGGCACTTGGGACCATAATTAATTTTGTTTTGAGTTTGAATTTGGGTATAGTTATCTGCGTTGAAGATCTGGAACTATATCTGAGTTTAAACAAAGCAAGGATGTTTTATCCTGTCATATTGGGTATGTCACATGTCCCTGCTTTTTGGTTCTATAGCAAATTTCTGGGGTCAGAACAAGTAGTTAGTATAAGATAAGCTCTTTTGTGTTATTTTACTAGGCAATCTAACCTTATTTTTATCTAGAACTAGAACATGTGCAGAAATTTATGCAACGTGCTTAAGACTCACCTTAAGATGTTCCCTTTGTTTAAAAAGGATTCTAAGAGCAGTAGCATCTCTCCTATGATCACTCTCTTACTGCTACCAGTGTGAGATCCCATTACCACACCTTTTTGACTAAGAAACTTTGTGATAGCTAGCAAGTCTGTAACAACTAGAAACTTTGTTTGTTACAACACTCTGGAGTGAGTGTTACTTAAGGACTTTTGCACCAACTTGGTAAAGTTTTATCAACAAGGGTAGAAATGCATGCGAGCCACTTCGGGCTTGCTTTGTCAGTGTTCCTTAAGCAATGTGAGAATGTTATTTTGTATTCGATTAATGTCATGCTTGTCTAAAGTTTTGTTGCAATTAATGATGCTAAAAAGAAGAATGTTTTGTGGTTTGTTTTGTAAATGCCATCAAAGAAACGTGGAATGACTAAAAGGTTAAGATTCTGTATGCAGTTTGTTATATTGACAATTTAATGTATTTATGCATGTACTGAAGCCTGTTAATAATTCCTTCAGTGGTATCTCATCTTTCTAGTGAGGAAATTAATGATGGATGAATGTAAAGTGTAAGATGCTGGCTCCTGATATGAATTTCTTAAATATGACAATTGGCCATGGTTCAACTTTTGAGTTTGTAAAAATGATCAGGGTTATAAAGATTAGAAATGGTGGTTTAAAATTGTGCTAAGATCAGTCTTGTAGGAGAGTGGACAGAAAGCCGATTCCTATAAGAAGACAAAAAGAAGAAGATAGTGTGCTGGAGATGATGGAACAGATAACAAGGACCAGAGGGTTTCGTTGGTGATGTTCCTGGCAAGACAGCTGTATAAGAAAGGACTTTTTAAATCTTAAAGAGACAATGGCGTTTTTTATTTCTTTTTGAGTCTATGTATCTATATCCATAAAGGGGACTGCCCCCTTTGATTTGTCAATGCGTTGATCAGTCCTTCCCATATTTACTTAAATGGGTGATGGTTAAGGGGAAGAATTCATGTGTATCTATAATGGTGAAGTGTCTACAAAAGAGAAAGGGGGGGATTGATTGGAATGCTGAAATAGTGAAATGCCCCTCTTCCTGGTATTGATCCAGAGGGGGTAGCAGAAACAATTATTGATACTTTCAAAAAATTTAACCCATTTAATAATGTA
>CM053625.1:1434440-1580610 GCA_028646595.1 Phalanger gymnotis | reverse complement strand
CCTCTCTCTCTCTCTCTCTCTCTCTCTCTCTCCCTCCCTCCCTCCCTCCCATTTAGTCTCCTCTGTCTCTGTGGCTGATTGGATACCATGGCAACAAGCCAGTCAGAGCACCAGATAATTCTGAGGAATAGGTTCATCCCACTGGATCCTTCCATATCTGGCAGTATTGAAAGGAGCCTGCTGTGAATGCTGCTATTCATTGGTGATAATCACATGATCACTTCGCAGTGGCAGCCTGAGCGAGGACCAAGTAGCATGACAGAGAAACCCAACAGAATCGTCGTACCTGTCTCTCTCTGAGCCTGTAGCATCCAGTCTATATTCCCTAGACAGGAACAAATCTTCTAAAGGAGCCATTCAGCCTCTGGGCCTGGGATTACCTGCAAGGCTAGGATGCTAACCGGAGTCTTTTTTGTAAGCTGTCTATAGGGTGGACTCCACGTTTGTATTCCTCCCTTCCCTCCACCACCCCATCTGAACCTGGCAGGTCTTTCTAGCTCTCAACAGCGTGGGGAAAGTTCTATCATTCAATGACCAGCTCAAGTGCTATCTCCTTCAGGATGTCCTTCTTGACCCCTCAAGCCTTCCCTGAGAGGCAGTGTGATAGAATGGAAAGATTAGGGCACTTAAATTTACAGGCCCTGATTTGGAATCCCCTTCTGTTAGTTCCTGTGTGATCTTGGGCACATTTTGTCCTCCTGCGCCTCAGTTTCTTCAATCATAAAGAGTGTTGGCTGGGGAGGGGGGGCAGCCAGGTGGCGCAGTGAGTAGAGCGCTGGCCCTGGAGTCAGGAGGACCTGAGTTCAAATTCGGCCTCAGACACTTGACACGCTAGCTGTGTGACCTTGGGCAAGTCACTTAACCCCGACTGCCCTGCCTTCTCCCCTCTAAAAAAAAAGAGTGTTGGGGGATGGAAGAAGATGGACTAGATTCCCTCTAAAGTTCTTTCTATAGGCCCTCCTACAAAGGAAACTAGATGGATTCAGGAAGACTTGGTTTTAAATCATGCCTCAGATACATACTAGCTATGTGGACCTGGACAAGTCATTTAACTTCTGTTTTTAACCTCAGTTTTCCCACCTGTAAAGTGGAAATAAATAATTTAAGAGCATCTACAGCAAGGGATTGGGGTTAGCGCATTCTGCAAGCGCTACGTGTAAGCTATTATTCTTACACATTTATAACCTTTGAAAGCATCTCTGTATTCTATTCTATCTTGTCCATTGCGCTCCTTTCTTTCATGTGTAATCTCCTTAACTGTGCTTTAAGCTCTCCAAAAGCTGAGATCGTCACGCTTCTCCTCGTAGGTGTTTCTCAAACTACCCTCAGAGGAATTGGGTATGCAGTGTGTTTTTAATAACTGTTTCCAGAATCATGTGTCGCTGATGATGGAAGAGGCTTTAGATAATCATCTAATCAGATGAAGATATAGGAAGGTGTTGCATGAGTAATCTTGGAAATATGCTCTAAAAATAAGAGGGCCCAACTCCAAGGTTCCTGGATTTCCATCCTCCCCTTCCCTTATCCCCCTCCGCCATCATCCCTTGGAGGTCATGGGAAAGTCCTACCTGGGACAGTATTATCCAAGATAAAGGCCAGAGCGCCACCCACAAACATCTCTGTCGTTAGCAGCACAGTCAAGATCTGGTCCACTTCAGGAACACCTATAGGAAGGAACACAACTTAAATTCTGTGCGCTTTGCTGTGCTGGGACTCTTAAGGTCATCCTAGCCAGCGCACTCTCGGAGGCTGTGACTACCCCTAACCCAGCCAGCCAGGCCAGAACTCTCCTTCCTCGCTTAAGAAGTCTCAGCCTCTCAACAATCGTCAATTCCAGCCTATCCTTTTGCTGTTGTTCAGTTATTTCAGTCGTGTCTGACTCTTCGTGACCCCATTTGGGGTTTTCTTGGCAAAGACACTGGAGAACTGGACATTTCCTTCTCCAGCCTCATTTGACAGATAAGGAAACTGAGGTAAATGGGGTTAGGTGACTTGTCCAGCGTCACGTACACAGCGAGTAAGTGTCTGAGGCCAGATTTGAGCTCAGGAAGATGAGTCTTCCTGACTTCAGGCCCTGCAATCTATCTGCTTCAACGTCCAGCTGCCCACCCTGCCCATTAGTAAGGGTTAAAAAGGCAGAAGGAGACTTGAATAGTATTTGGGTTTCATAGAATCATGGTATTTAGAGCTGGAAAGGACAGTGGTGATTATACCTTCAACTTACAAATGAGGAAATCAAGGCCCAGAGAAGGTGACTAATTTGCCTAAAGTGACATAAGGAAGTGCACTGCAGAGTTAAGAGTTGAACCCTGGTCCTCTGATCCAAAGTCCACCCTTTTTCTACTTCAGCACGAAGCACTCCACTTCCTCAACCTTTGTGCTTTGGGAAGGTCAAAGAGTGAAGGAAATGGGGAGGAATTGCTATCTGGTCCAAGATGTCCATAGCAGCCTGAGCATTCAATACTTTGTTGGGCCTTCTTCCCTAACTTGACCTCACTCCTGATCCCCAGGGGCAGCTGCCCCATGTACAAAGAAATAGACCAATAACCGACAAAGACAATTGGGGAGGGGGCTGGGAGGGGTGGGGGTGAAATAAGGCACCTGTGTTGATGGCAGTGGGGTTGGAATCCAGGTAGTTGGGCAGCATCAGTCCAAAGAACATGGAGAATCCCAGGACAAAGAGGTTTCGGGAAGAATTCATATCAATAAACTGCAGATTGGACAGGCCCACTGCAGTGATCATCCCTGAGAAGAAACAGTCATTCAGTCAAAGAGACACAAATGGTGGTGGCCGTTGGGAAGGAAGGCGTGACCCAGACCCCCTGGATCTTCAGAGCCCACAAGCTTCCTTCCAGGGACAGGAGCGCTTACCTTCTTTCTGCCTGCTATCCCGTACTCTTCCTTCCCCATCCCAAGCCCTCCCCCTCCCCCTGCAACTACTTCAAGTCACAACCCAAAAAAGACACTTTCTTTAAGAACTCTCTGGTCGATTGTGATCATACTCCAACCAAACCGATAATTAGTGAATTATTTGGCCTCCCGCCTCCCTACCTTCTCCCTTCCCATGAACTTGAAGCATTATATTTATCTGTCCTGTCTCCTCTATTAGACTGGGAGTTCCCTGAGGTCAGGGACTTGATCTATTCTCTCTCACTACTCAAAGGACCACGGTCCTGACTATCCCTGACTCTGACCTTACCCTTGCCGCTCCCTTTCCCACACTCTAACCATTCGTGCCGTATACATGTTCTACTTTTGTGGGGGAGAGGAGGAAGAGGCGGTCGGGGCTAAGTGACTTACTCAAGGTCATACAGCTAGTAAGTGTCTGAGGTCAAATCTGAGCTCAGATCCTCCTGACTCCAAGGCCAGGGCTCTATCCACTGTGCCACTGCCCCAGGAGATACTACTTTCTACCTTAAAGAAGAGGAAGCATTAGAAGATGGGGGGTGGGCACTGGTGAGGAAGGAGAGAGCAGGTACAGAATGTTCTCTTGTCTAGGACTCACCAAAGAGAGTGCAGAACATGCCACCCAGGATAGGGTCAGGGAGGGAAGCAAACAGAGCCGTGAACTTGCCAATCATTCCCAGAATCAGCATGATGCCTGCCCCGTACTGGACCACCCTTCGACTCCCCACCTACAGACGAGAGGATTGAATGCAATCAGCTACAAGCTGACGCGGCCAGGACCGAGCAGGGCCTGGAAGGGGATGGTCTCAGGGACAGGAGCGGGAAACTAGGGAGGGGAGAGAAGGAAAATGGGGAATGAAAGAAGACAGAAGAACCAGTCTCAGCTCTTGGTACCTTGGTGATGCCCAGGACGCCTATGTTGGGGCTAGAGGAGGTGGAGCCATTACCGGTCCCGAGCAGTCCCGCAATGATACAGCAGACGCCCTCGGTAAAGATCCCCCTAGAAAAGGTGCCAGGGAAGTGGTGGGCAATATTAGCATTTCTTAATTTATGCAGCATTTTATTTGTCCTTTTCCTCCCGCTGTGTTCCTCTTCCACTGTATCTTCATGGCAGGGAGGTGACCTTGGGTTATGCTAATGAGGCCTAAGATATGGCTAGGTCCTACTGAGCTAGAAGGGCTCTGGGTGCAGGTCTGGTGTTAGCCTGTCCTCCTGTTGTCTGAAGGCTAGCCTAGCTAAGTCTGGAGAGGCTTGGCGCCAGGCTGGCCACAGGGATATGGATTTTTTTTTTTTGGCAATAGTAACCGAAGATTGTCTGTTAAGGCCTATACCAGTGAATCCCACATTGTCCCAAGCAGGGATCCTTTGAGTATTTCTACTTTAAAAGAAACTTTTAAAAAGTGCTTTTCATGCCAACCTATGGGATTCATCCTACAACACTGTGAGGAAGGGCAGGGCAGGGCAGGTATTTTCCCCTTGACAATGAGGAAAGAGGCTCTGAAAGCTGAAGTTAACCGCCAAAGGTTTCTGGTGAGTAAGGGGCCAAACTGGAACCAGAATTCAGACCTATTGCCTCTCAGGCCAAGTCCTTTCCTGCTGTCATCCTGCCATCCTCCCCATACCAAACAAGTCAAACCGTAACTCCATGGGGGAGAGAGGGAGGTTAGAGCCTGACAGAGAGTAGACTGGTCACCTACTTACACATACATGATGACAGTATACCTGTTGATGGCATGAACAGGGGGTGGAGGGGCCCCAGCCAGTCGGGCACAGGCGTAGTAATCTCCGATAGACTCGATGATGCCCGCCAATGTGGCACTGAACATGCCCAGAACAGCGGCTGCAGTCACGCTGGGGATGCCCCATTGACCTGAGGGGGACCAGTTGTGGGGGATGGACACAGGGAACAAAACTCAGCAGTTACTGTTGTCCCAAGGGATACACATCTTGGTAATCCCAAGGTGATTCCGGCATTAGAAAGGTTAGATTTGGCGGAAAAATGTATATTTTCCAAACACCTCCTTAGCCCTCCCCTATGCTCCAATCTGCTGCCTTCCCTCCAGGACTTGGAACCTTTTTCAGCTCCGCTCTTAGCTCCTCAGATACAGGAACAGAGAGAGGATTCCATCCTGATTTTTCCAGGCCCCCTGCTTCTGGAATGGAGCCAGGACTAAAAGCCAGGTCTTACGGTTTTTGGTGGCAGGGTTTACTCACAGGGGTAGGGGACGCGGACCCAGGGCGAAATGGACAGGATCTCCCCACGGGCATCTGTCCGAGCCTTGAAACCATAGGCGTCGGGGTCCGCGGGCAGCACGTCAGTCAGCGTCAGGACATAGCAGAACAGCCAAACGGTCATGATGGCCAGGACGATCTTTTGGAGGAGAAGGGAAGAGGGCGAGGAAACCGATCAGACAACAGAGGAAGAGGCAAGAGAAGTCCCTATGCTCGAAAGACTCGAGAGTCTCTCCTCCCACCTTCCTGAGGCAGAGGCCCTGAGCACTTCGGCCCTGGAAGAAATTCCCTCTGAGCCACCTGTAAACTTCCTGTAAAGGATTCTCTCAACCCTAGGAAGCCCTTGACTCCAGGAAAGGATTCTCCTCGACCTTGTGTCTGCCAGCCCCAGGCCCCCTTCCAGTCCCGGGCCCCATTCCAACCGTGCCCAACTCTGGCCTCCTCACAGGAAACATTTTGAAGATCTGGACCCGGAAGAGAGTGAAGCCTTTGCCCCATTTGTAGCCAGGCAAGCAGAAGGTGACATTTCGGAGATATTGGGAGAAGAGGATTATCAGAAGAATGGAGCTGGAGGCAACATAGATCACAAGATTACAGAGATTAAAGGACCTTGGAGATCAACCAGTCCCACGTCCTCATTTTCCAAATGAGGAAATGGAGAAGTAGGGAGGAGGTGACTTGCTTAAGATAACACAGCAGTAAGTGGCAGAGCTGAATTTGAACAGAGGACCTCTCGCTCCAAATCCAATGGCCCATGACGGAGACAGGCTGGGTGAGGAGGGATGGGCAGTTCTGAGGTAGGCTCACGAGTGGGGAAGTACATGGTGGTTCAGTGAAAAGAACCCAGAGTAGAAGTCAGGGGAGGCTCTGGTTCTGGCTCCTCTGGTATCTCGCCATATGCCCTTAGTCAAATTACTTCTGTTTCTCTAAAGTGACAGGATAGGTCTACATAACATCTAAGGCTCTTCCCAGCTTGAACATTCTAGGAGTCTCTGAGTCTACTCTGAGGAGAGAGAGTAGAAGATTTTGGGCGGGGGGAAAGGAGAGCAAGGGACTGGGGCACAGGGCACATAGGGCGGAGAAATATATGTTGGGAAGGGGACGTTAGAGAAAGAAGAGGACATTGGGAGCCAGGAAACTCACAAGGCTGAGATGCCCCAGTGAGATCCAGCCCGATCTCCAGCAGCTTGGAAGACGGAGAGGCCGATGAGGGAGACAGTTGGGGCGACCGTGAGGGGCCCGATGTAGCTGAGCAGGGCTCCCGGCAGCCCCAAAAGCCCAATTATCACCTCTACTGTGCTGGACACTATGATTGCCCCCTGGATCTGTGAGTAGGGTTAGGTGCGGCAGAGAGCTGTTGGGCCAGCTCGAGTTCTGGAGTCGGTAGGTTTCCCGTGCCCCTTCTTGCTTTGCCTGGCCAGACCTTGTTCAGATATAAACTATTCCCCCAGCCTCTGCTTTTCCCACTTTCCCTAATTCATGAGAAATATCCTTGAACCTGGGCTTCGTTTTCATTGTTCTGATCATTCCCCCTTGTGCCTTCGTGGGACACACGCCCCGTCGCCCCTCATCCAACAACACTCACCTCTCTCATTCGTGGCTGCCAAATATGTGATGTGTTCAGGGGTAAACTCCAGTTACCATAGATCTCCTCTGAGGAACAGAAATAGAGGAAGGGAAACAGAGGAAGAAGAAATTCTGACCAAGGCTTGCCTGAGTCCCCTCCGATATAACTGAGCTGCTCGAAGGCAGTTGCCCTCGTCCCTCTCCTTTCCCTCTCCCTCCTCAGCCCCTCTCACTCGTGATGGTCCCCACCTTCTGGGGGACATCTCCATTTGTCCAAGGACAGGATAGCTTCGGCTGGGACCAAGAAGGCAAAGGCACTAGCCTGAAACAGGGGTAGCCTGTGTGGGAGAAACAGACAGAAAGAGACCAGAGACAAAGGTAGACAGAGACACAGACACGGACACAGACACAGACAAAGATTCAGGCAGACAGAGACAGTCAGTAAGAGAGGAAGAGAAGAGGGAGAACAGAGAGAGAGACAGAAAGTGACAGAGGGACAGAGACAGAAAGAGGGAGAGAAAGACACACACACACACACACAGGCAAAGATACGCAGAAAGAGACAGGGAGGAAGAGAGAGAAACACTCAGGTAAAAGAGAAGGATATAAAGAGAGTCAGAAGTAGAGAGACAAATAGAGCAGAAGACACAGATTGAGTAGCTGTCAATGCAGGACCTTCTCGGTCTCTGGGCCCTCAGCACGAGGAGGGACCAGAGACAGACAGATATACGTAATGGGAAGAATTTGCCCCCTAGAAGGGTAGCTTGATGGGTGTCCAAAGGGAGGCCATGGCATCTTCCTCCTGGAATCTCTCAGAACAAGACAACCCTCGTTAGAACTGTCAACCCCTTGTAAGTTAAGATTATTTCATTTTCGTGCTTGTGTTCCCGGTGCTTACCTCTGTGCCTGGCACAGAGCAGAGACTTCGTAAATGCTTGTCGATTAATCTATTGGCCCTCATCCCCATAAGTGATTAGCCTCCGTTGGCCTACTGGGGCCCGGCCTTAGACTCTGGCCTGTGGGAGGGCCGGGGGCCGGGGGAGACTCTCACCGGATGCCCAGAGTGGTCTGGATGAGGGTGGTGATGCCCACACAGGTGAAGATGGTGCCAATGATCTGGCTGACCATGTACTGATCTTTGCCCACGCATAGAGCGTCCGCGAGAAGAAAAGGAATAGCAATGGTGCCGCTGAAACAGGTCAGGTAGTGCTGGGGGAGAGGAGAAAGACCATGAGGCCAGTTCGCTGCCCAGCCTGCTCAGAGTAAGCCTCGGGGAAGCCAGGGAGTATGTGGAATCAGAGCGCCTCAGGTCTGAATCCCAATTCTGCTACTCGCTCCCCGTGTGACCTTGGACAAGTTAAGTGACTTAACCTCCGTGGGCCTCAGTTTCCTCATCTCTAAAACGAGAGAATTGGACTAGATGATCTCTAAGGGTCCTTCTAGCTCTAAATCCTATGACCCACCCCCTTATTCCATTGTTCCTGCCAACTAGGGAGGGTCCACATACCCTTGTGCCCATAGTACAGATGAAGAAACTGAGTACTGTGGAGGATTTATAGGAAGTAATCTGCACCTGGGGTGACACAGAGCATAATAGTTACTGGACCAAAATGCCCATACCAAGGGAAACTATTCTTAGCCTCTTTATCTACCATTGCTGTTGGCAGACATGGGCCAAGAATGAGGAACGCTCGCTATGCGTTTGTACTCCCCGTGGGGTATCTGTACACTCGCTTACAAAGTGTTAATTTTGTGGCAGAGTAGTCATTCCTGCAGGGTGTTAATAGTCCCTCTGCCTCTGTAACCTACCCGTGGGAACTAGTGACCCCATCTTTAATTTTTTACTTCCTGAGGCCCCTGCTAGCTCTAAAACTATGATCTCATGATCTTTAGATGGAAGGTAGTGTCTTACACACAGTAAGTGCTTAATAAATGTCCTTCAAATTATTTCATGCCCTTAGGGAGAGGACTGGAATTGGGATGACTCCCAGAGATGTGTCAGAGAGATGGGAGCTGGAGGCCATGGAGTGGCTAATGCGGAGTAGTAGAAGTGGGAATGAAAGGCTGGAAGGGTTACCTGGAATCCCAGGAGAATGCAGAGATACCAGGGGGGCACATCCTCGACCTTGTAGAGCATGTCTATCTTGGGATCCTCTGAGGGTGCCCTGGAGAGGGTGGCACCCTCAGTCTCCTGTTGGAAATTGGGGATAAGCAATGAGATTTCCACGAGGCCTGGGTAGGGTTGGGGAGGTAGGGAGAGCCAGACAAAGTATATCCCTCCTGCCTCCCAAGGCCCAGTGGTCTGTCCCATCCATGAACCTGTGCTCAGCTGGCTTCCCAACTGGCTCTTCACCACCACACCCTGATCCCTCTTTCCCTGGGATGGTCCCTACTCCTCATTCCCGTAATCTTGGCCCTTGGCGACCTGTGATC
Organism: Phalanger gymnotis; assembly: GCA_028646595.1. NCBI lineage: Eukaryota > Metazoa > Chordata > Mammalia > Diprotodontia > Phalangeridae > Phalanger > Phalanger gymnotis. The sequence continues at coordinate 1,571,472 of CM053625.1, read as the reverse complement.
GGCCTCTTATCAGTTCTTTACTTACTCATCAGATTGTCCCGCCCTGTGGAAACCTTTTGGCTCCTCACTGTACCCAGAGCCCCCGACTCCCCAAGGGCCTATGTGGAGTGGGGCCATAGTCCATCTCCCAGGCCTCTACTAGGGATCCAAATTTGGAAGTAAGTCCCCAGGTCCTCTCCTTGCTCCCTTCTCCAGCCCCTCTCTGTAGGGGTGAGGATATCCCTGCTAGGTTCTTTGGGGGTGGGCGTGGGGGGAGGAGTAGTACATCTCCATTCCACTAAAGAGGAAATTTCTGCTGCTAAGCTGGGTGCCCATTTGTTGTTGGGAAGAGGCAGAGGAGAGGAAGAGGAAGGCAAGGTTACCAGGGTCCAAGACATGATGGAGTTGCGAAAAGAGCTGAAGAGCAGGAAACAAGGTTCATAGGGTCTGAGGTTTAGAGTTGAAAGGGTCCTTTGAGGTCATCAAATCCAGTCCTTTCATTTTGCCAGTGAGGAAATGAAGGCCCAGAGAAATCAAATGATTTTCCCAGAGCCATACAAGTTGGCAATTGTCTAAGGCAGAATTCGAATCCAGGTGTTCCTGACTCTGAGTACAGTGCCTCACTGCCTCTCATTCCTGAGTTCTGGTCCCTCCTCCAGCTACCTCATGTGACCTTGGACAAGGGACTTCACCTAACTGGGACTCAGTTTCTCCATCTGTAAAATGAAAGAACAATCTGTGCCCTACATCTCAAAAGGGCCTTGTACTCATTAAAAGGGAAGCAGAAATGCTTTTCAAAGTTTTAGAATGCTATTATAATGATCAGTAGAGAGGAGTGAGGTCTTTGGATTCTCTCCTCAAGCCCACATTTGCCCCAGAAGTCCAGAAAGTGGAGAGTAGAAACAATACGGCTGGGTGTCTTTCCCCTGAGTTCGAGTGCCTCTTCACCAGCTGCCGGCTGGACATTTCAAACTGGATAGCCCAGAGACATTCCAAATTCACTACGTCTAACATTGAATTCATCTTTTCTCTCAAACCCACCCCTTGTTAAAACTTTCCCTTTTTCTGTTGAAGACTACACTGTCCTCCCAATCCCCCAGCTTCCCCTCAGCCTCATCCTCATTCGCCCCACAGAGCCGATCTGCTGTCGAGTTTTGTCATTTTGGCCTCTGTGGCATCCCTCCCATCTGGTCCCTTCTCTCCGCTCACACAGCTGACCGTCCAGATCAGTCTTTATCACATCTTTCCTATACTATTCCCATACCTCCTCAGTGGTCTTACCGGCCCCAGCCTCTCCCCACTCCATCCCATCTTCCACGCAGTCGCCAGAGTGATTTTTCTACAGCGCGAGTCTGACCCGTTACACTATAAGCTTCACTGTCTCCTTAAAGCCTCCAGAACAACAACCAAAGCTTCTGTCTGAGTTTAATACCGTCCACAGCCTGGCCCCATCCTGCCTTCCTACCTTTATTATAACTTCCTGCCCTGACACTTCCATCCCGTCAAACTGGGCTTTTCACTGTTCCTCACCCATCTCCCACCTCCAATGTCTTTGCCCTAGCTGGCCCCGATGTGTGCAATGGCCTTTCTCCTCCCCTCCAGCTCTCTCCCTGGTTTCCTTTAAGGCTCAGCTCATGCCACCTTCCACATCAAGTCTTTCTTCATTTTGCCAGCTGCTAGCGCTCTCCCCAAATCACCCTGTTTCATCTCTCTCTCTCTTTCTCTCTCTCTCTCTGTGTCTCTCCATCTCTGTCTCTCTCTGTCTCTTTCTTTGTTTCTCTCCGTCTCTCTTTTTCTCTGTCTCTCTTTTGCTCTCTCTGTCTCTATCTTTCTGTTTCTCTCTCTGTCTTTGTCTCTCTCTGTCTCCCTGTCTCTTTCTCTGTCTCGCTCTCTGATTCTCTGTGAGTCTTTCTTTCTCTCTCTGTGTTTCTCCGTCTCTCCCTTTTTCTTCGTCTCCCTTTTTCTCTGTCTTCCTTTCTCTATCTCTGTCTCTATCTTTCTCTCTGTGTCTTTCTGTCTTTCTTCCTCTGTCTCTCTGTTACTTTTTCTTTCTGTCTCTCTCTGTCTCTCCATGTCTCTCCTTTTCTGTCTGTGTCTCTCTATGTGTCTGTCTGTCTCTCTTTCTCTGTCTTCCTGTTTCTTTCTTTATCCCTCTCTCTGTCTGTTTTTCTCTCTGTCTCTATTTCTATCTCTCTTTGTCTGTGTGTGTGTGTGTGTGTGTGTGTGTGTGTGTGTGTGTGTGTGTGTGTACTGCGTGTACATTGTCTCCCCGGCTAGATTTTAAGCTCCTCAGAGGCATGACTTCTTCCACCCTGGTACCTGGAATAGAAAACGCTCAGTAGACACAGTAGAACATAAAGGCTTATTGACGGTTTGATTGGGGACCCTAGGGGCTTGTTCTCCTCAGCAGAAAGAGCAGGCCATAGGCACAGTCTCCAGGTGTCCCATTTCTTACTCCAAAGCTCAGAGAAGCAATGTCAAGGATAAGCCATCTGAATCTTCAAATGCCTACGGTTGTTCAGGATGCCCACAGGGAAAAGGCCCTGTCATCGCCCCATGCCAACCCGGCCAGGTCAGGAGAGGAAAGTTCAGCCGAGTTCACTGAGAGGGGGACCAAAGGGCCTTCCTTGAGTGTGGGGTGCTGCCTCTGGATTCAGAACCACCCTCTCCCAGTGCCCCCCGCCGCCGCCGCTCCCTGCTGGACCTCAGAGACAGTTCCGTTAGCTTTTAGGAATCTTCATATAGGACTGGATTCAAGGTGCCGGGGAGGAGGTAGTTAGAATTCACTTGTAGCTCTCCCCCCAGCCCTCTTCCCCCCATTCCTCTCAGTGTCTACCTTCCCATGAGGCTCTACTAGTTCCCCACGAACACTGGGGCTTCTTCACAAGTGAGAAATGAGAGGATTCTCCTCACTCCACCAATTCTAACACTTCTCAGGGCAGGGCCCAAAGGCCCCCCGCCCCACACACACCACATCCTCCCCCCCCCATGCCCCTCAGCTCCCCTGAAAGTCGACATCCTTCCCAGCCTCCCGAGATTCTGACCTACGGAGGAGAAAGTGAGTGAGGCAATAACGGCGTCCTTTCTCCTGCACCAGCCACCCCGCCCCTGTGCCATTATCCCGTCTCTCTCTGGCCCCCTGGTACCTGGGCTAGAGCTGTGTGGTCCTCCTGGGTCCCCATCCTTTGGATGCAGGGCTGGGAGGTGCCTGGGGACGGAACAAGGAGAGGACAAAAACACCTGTATAGCTATGAGGACTTTAGTCTAAACATCACAGACATGGTTCAGAAGTAAATCTGTAACTAGAGCCCCAAGTCCAGAGATTGCGAAAGCGGAGCCTTAGGGGAGGTAACGTATTAACTCCCCTGCTGGGTAGTGGCAAAGGTCATGTCCCTTGGTCCCACCTGCCCAGGGTCAAAGCTCCATGTCCCGTTAGGCAGGAAGAGGGGGCAGGGTGGGAACCTCTGGGCTCATTCCTTCATCCACCAAACATTTATGGAATCCTTTCTGAGGGAAGGACGCTGAGGGAGACACCGAGGTAAATGAACCTGTTCCCCGTTGATGAAGGCACTTAGAATAGTCTCTTAACCACATGTGCTCCTGGTGCACTGTGCTACACAGAGAGGGGAACCTGGGGAGAGGCTACTCGGGAGGGGAGGAATTCCTGGCCCCCCAAGGGTGGGTTCTCCTTTGTTTTCGAAGCGTTAGGAGAGACAGTGGGATGGTGGACAGACAACTTGATCTCAGGTCAGTAGGCCTGGGTGCTAGTGAAATTAACGTTAAGAGCACTTCTCAGGAGAACTTTGGACTCACACTTTGGCTCTGCGTGACCTTGGGTCCTTCTCTTCTCTGGGCCTCAGTTTCCTCACTTGTAAAATGAGGGGGTTGAAATGTATAGTATTTAAGGTCTTTTCCAGGGGTAACATTCTATGACCTCCAGGCTGGTAATAGCTCGAATTGATATATCACTTTAAGTTTTTGCAAAAGGTTTCTCACAGGCATGATCTCATTTGATCCCCACAATGAACCTGGGAGGTGAATGCTATTGTCATCCCCATTTTGCAGATGAAGAAACTGAGGTAAAGAGCGGTTAAGTGACTTGCCCAGGGTCATACACCTACTAAGTGTCTGAGGCTGAATTTGAACCCAGTTTTTCCTAGCTTTTATAATGAGCATAAGCAGTTCTTTATAACATTAGAGGATTTAAATCTGGAGGAAGATTCAGAGATCTAGCCCTGTCTAGCAATATGACCTTAAGCCGTCCACTGTATTTGAGATTCTGTTTCATGCTTCAGCAAGGGGAGATTCAAACACTGCCCTGCCTCCTTCACAGGGCTCTTCGGCAGGTCAGATGAGACAAATGACCAATAGTTAAGACCATTCTTCTTGTCCATAGAGGCCAGGGAACTCAGTTCCCCCTTCTTCCCTTTCCAGTTTTTCCTCAACAAGGGGAACCCAGAGCCCACTCAGTGAACCGAAGGACCAGTCCTTCTTCAGCTCCAACTATGCTTCGTCCCGAGGGGTGGGATGGGGGAGGGAAGGAGAGGGTCTCAGATGTTTTCTTGTCTCCCATTCAGCCTAGGGGCCAAAGCAGAGTGAGATGGAAAGGCTGAAGATAGGGAGCGAACCAGCTGGTAGGGGCTGGGACCAGCCCAGAACCTAGTCTGGGGGGTGGTGGTGCGTGGACACTGATGAGGCCCTTTTGGGGAAAGCTTTAGGGAATCCCCACCACGAGAGATTAGATAGTGGAGTAACCTGGATCTACATCTCTAATTCTCTTCTTGACAATCCAGTCCACTGAGGCAGGGGGACAGGAAGGGAGTAGTGATGGGAATGTTTCTTCCAAGCTGATTCACTAGTTTAGGGAGGCAGGACCCTGCAATCTCCTCTCCCCTTCCCCTGCTCAACTGAAAGCCCAAGCCCAAAGGAATGACCTACGTCTGTTTTGCCAACAACAGCACCAGGGTGTCCTTAGAGGGGTCAGCGGGAAGACAGCGCCCCAGTCAAGCAGCAGCTTCATTCTCCATCTGGTGGCTGATACCCCCGTCCAAGCTTGTTCCCTCCACCAGGCTGCTTCGGCTGCCCCAAAGTGGTCTGACCAGTTCTCCGAGGGTATAGGGATGGATAGATGGATGTATGTTTGTATATGCCACACTGTACTTCCTCCTCCACCCCCTAGCCCCCCCCACCCCTTCACCCCTGCCCCAGCCTCCACTCTCCTCCACTTCTTCGCAGGTGGTTATGGAAATAGGAAAACCCTGCCTCCTCATAGACCAGGCCTTGCCTCCCTCTCTCTCTGTCTCTCTCTCTTTCTCTGTCTGTCTCTGTCTGTGTGTCTCTCTCTCTCTCTGTCACACACACACACACACACTCACACACACCATACGACCACAGGCACAGGCATACAAATGCCTGCACTGTATCTTGACCCGCAGATTGCTTCTCAGGTTTTTCTATGTTTTGATTGCTGACTCTTGATTGGGATGGAGGGTGGGGAATGGGAGAAGGAGCGGGACTAGTGTTCTTTTTTGGGCTGTCGGTGAGGAAGGGAAGGGCCCAGGGTAGATCTAGGAATAAGTGTGTGCGTGCGTGTGTGTGTGTGTGTCTATGTGTACGCATGCACAATCCACAATTGTGAGCATGAGTACCAGCCAGGAGGAATTTCAGCAGGCATAGGAAAGCCCCCAAGTGATTCCTCCCTATGCCTGGAAAGGATAGTAGCTAGGGTGGTGGACGAAGTTTGATTAGTAGTTCTGGCATCTGCCCCTAGGAGGAGGCTCGCCTCAGAGAGTGCACCTTGAAAAGTTCCATCCACACTGCCCCCAGCCATTCACAAAGTTAGGGGGGATGTGCATTCACATATCAACTCTACGTCCTACCCCGTGACCTTGGACAAGTCATTTAACCTCTATGGGCCTTAGTTTCTTCAACTGTAAAGTGATAGGGTTGGATTAAATGATCTCTAATGTTTCTTCCTGCTCTAAATTCTATGATCTGATGAGTGCCTGCACCGTCCCAGGGATGTGCTTACCCCCATGCACAGTACGCCCCTGATGGTTACAAGACCTTTACAATCCTGCCCTCCACTTCCCTAGGTCCCTGGGTTAGGAGCAATTCCCCTGAAAAAAGATGCAGATAGAGCTCTATGTTGTTACGTGACAACTGTCCTCAAGGGGAATGGCAGTGGCTGTAACCTCTGGGCACAGGTTGGCTGGCTCACAGAGCGAACACAGTTTTGGTCTTACCCTTACCTTCCTGTCTCAATCTAGGAATTCCCTTTGGGCTGTTCAGAGGTAGGATGGTGTGGGTGACAACCAGCCTGAGACTGCCCTGTCCCCAAGGGGTGGCATGTCCCCCTAGGCAATGGAGGCTTGGGGCGGAGAGAGTCTAGGGAGAAGTTATGTGGTCTGATGGGTCTCAGGGATGGATGGGAAATGTTTCCAGACCACAGAACACCAGGGTTGATTCAGAATGAATCTATCCCAGATCCTGCCCCTCCCTCAGTCCTTGACTTTCCCAGGACACCGCCAATGTTATCCTCCCCTCACCATGTTGCCTGTTGGAATCCCACCTGCTTTTCAAGGCCCACTTTCTCCAGGGAAGCTTTCCTCCTGCTTTGAATTCTGGTCCCACTGACAATGGCTCCATGACAAAAGCCAGTACTTGACTGCAATGTTTTACAAGATCAGCCCCTCTCTCTGGCTTGGGGAAAGAACCTCAGAATCAGAGCCATGGAGACTTGGAAGCCTCAATTTCTTTTCCCTGGAGAGGGGAAGCCCGATCCTCTACCCGAGAAGCCAATGGGAGCATTTAGAGTTAAAAGGTGCTGAGGGCATGGCATTTGGCACAGGCCCTCCCCTGATACATCCTAACTCCAGTGCCTGGGCATCTGAGACGTATTCTTTCCAACCCATCCCAGGGCATTCTCTAGGGAAAGGTCAGGTTGACATAGGTTTTGAAAGCTGGCTAGAGATTCTGGGAAATTTATCCTTATCTCCCGCCCACTTCTAAAAAGCAAGGAGGGGGTGGGGGGATATGCTAAATCCCAGCAACAACAGGAAAATATAGACAAAAGCCCAATTCCTTCTGAATACTTTTACTGTTCTTGGAGGATGGTGGAAGAAAATGGAGAGAAGATATTTGATTTTATTGAAGTATGGTGGGCCAGATGATAATAGGACAGGATGGCTCCAAGACCCCAGACCATCCTTCCCTAACTGCCCCTCCCCCAACAGGGACCAGAGCCAGGAGAGCCTAAAGAGGGAGAAGAGAAGGAGGAAGAGGAAGAGTCAGGGGATGAAGAAGGGGGAAGGGGAGGCAGGGAGGACAAGGGGGAGATACATGATCTCTAATTCACAGATGGGGAGAGAAGTCTAAGATACAACTCGGGCTTCCCACAGGAGCCCCAGGAGAGATTGCTCCCTGACCCCTCCCCTTGGAGGGCTGAGGAAGGGCCTTCATTCCAAGCAGCCCAGGATGGAGGTGGCTCCCAGGAAAGAGGCTTCTGTGGATTTTGCCAACCGTAGGGAAAGAAAGTCCTGTTATTCACAGGCTGGATCCGTAGCCTATCTGGCACATCCTTGGTCCACAAAGGCCTTTCTCCTGAATGAGGAAAGGCTAAAGTTCCTTCCGGAGCAACTCCCCCTGGCCAGGTGTCTCCTCTTCTGGACAGGCGTCTCTGCACAACAGCCTCTCCAGGGCCTCTCGGCCCCCTCGCCTGTATTCCCTATACAGCTGGTCTTCTCCAAGCTCTCCCAGGTAGTTGTGGCACATCTTGAAGAGCCTGTGAGGTAGGGGAAGCAGAGGACGCGGGTGAAATGGCCCCATGCACGTCCCATCTGCCAGGCCCCAGATAACTCCCTTGGCCTTTTGCCCTCATTCTGGAGGAGAAGAGGGACAATGAGAGGGGCTGTGTAGTATGGGGAGGGGGCACTGGACTGAGAGGAAGGACATTTGGGTTCTAGCTCTGGCTTTTCCGAAGACAGCGTGTGACCCTGCACTGCCCCTGCCTGGCCTCAACCTCTCCTTCTGTAAGTTTCTGTCAGGTTCCTTCTAGCTCTTACAATTTGAGGGATTTTTGCTTCTGTGAGGGAGAAATACTTAAGCTTCCATAGAAAATGGCCCCCTCCCACGTCCTTGAGTCATCCCCTCCTTGTTGCTCCTCTCCGCCTGCTGGATCCTCCCTCAGAGGAGGCTGGGAGACCCTGGGTAAGTTACTTGGCCACTCTGTTCTGGGCAATTCCACAAGACTACGAGTTACAGGGAAGACGCTAACCTGTATTGGTACAGACGGTCTCCTCATCTGAGAGTTCCCTATGTTGATGAGATCACAGATCCAAGCCCCTTTCCATCTCAAATTGGTCATGCCACTCCCACTCAAAACCTTCAGTGGCTCCCTATCACCACCAGACTTCAAATTCCTTTGCCTGGCATTCAAGGCCCTCCACGATCGAGTGCCACCCTACTTTTTTCTTATCTCACTCCCCTCCACAAAGTCAGCCTGGACGGTTCACTACTCCCCAACATAACCTGTGCTCTCATCCTGCTGGCTACACTGTATCATATTGTCCAAATAGCAGGAAGCTTTCCCTAAGCTTTGCCCTGTTGGTCATTACTTTCCTTCTCAGGTGTCCAACGGTACTTTGTTTTGTACCTGCCCAGGACACTAACTGTGGCGTATTGTGGAATCCTGCCACAGGACTTTCTGGCTTTCTCCTCTCATGAAGCTGTAACCCCACTGAGGCCAGGGATCTTGACCTAGCCAAGCTTCCTATCTCCCTAGAGCCTAGCACATAGCCAATGCTTGGAAGACATTTCTTGTTGTGTTTAGTAAATCTCCCCTGCCCCGAATTGGGCTCATTACCTGCCTGGCCAAGGGCCTCCGCTTATCATCACGCTGATGCCCACTTCGTTGTCCAGCCCTGGGCCAAAAAAGCGTTTCACGTTGTTTACTTCTCGGACCCCGTAACTGGTGGCAGAGATTATCATGAAGAGGCAGAGAACAAGTGTTAGGAGGGGGCAGGCTGAGGAGTGCGAGGGGAAGGGGATCCATCCTGGGCCCACACTCCCCCATATAGCTTGGTGACTCCCCCAAAGTTGCTCTTTTCCTGTTTTCAGTGTGGCGAAGCACAAGACTGGCCACACCTGTTTAGGGGATTGAAGTAACAACACAAGTAATACCCCTGGATAAAGGAAGTCAGTTTATACACTATTGGGCCAGCAGAAGTGTGTGTATGTGTGTGTGTGTGTGCGTGCGTGTGTGTGTGTCTGTGTGTCTGTGTGTCTGTGTCTGTGTCTGTGTGTGTCTGCATTGGTGGGCATCATTAAGGGGGGAGATTAGACAATCCATTGGAGGAACTGCCCTCCTCTCCCTCCCTCCCCCATCATCCTAACATCTCAACACAACCCCCTTGTGGTCATTTCTGCCCTTCCCCCTTGCTCCTAGAGAGGTCTGAGGAGTATGAGAGAGATAGGGAAGGCACAGCTTTAGATGCATCAAGGGCAACTCACTCCTTCCAACTCTGAGAACAGCTTTTCTCCAGGACATCGATGTACTCAGACTCACTCAGAGAAGCCCCCTTGGCCCTATGGCTCAGCTGCTTGGTCTCCATTTCAGTTAGATGCTTCCACATCTAAAAACAGGGGAGACACTAAGTTTGGAACCAACATCTGAAAGCTGGGAAATGGAGGAGGAAGGAATTGGAGCTCAGTGAGTAGTGGGGGGGGGAGGCAGTGTTTATGAGAAGAGGCTCCTGGTTCCCCCCACAGTTGGCCCCTTAGGACAGTTTTGGGCTAAGTATAGCCCTGGGTTGGGGTGGGGCCGATCTGGGTGGGGTCTGCAGACAGCACCTGTGAAGGACAGTTCCTTGCTTCTACCCGTTCATCTCCCTGATGTTAGGCACTGGAGTGGTCCTAGCAGTCAATAGGGAAGAAGGAAAAAGAGAGGGAGTGTGGGCCTCTGCCCAGAGGGGTAGGAGGGAAGATGAAATTAGGGAAGGGGTGAATTAACTCCCCCTCGTTCCAGGAGCTGCTGGAGAGTTCCTTGTTGAATATGCAGAAGCCAGCTGCAGGGTTTTCCCCAAGGGCCAAGATTCTGACCTGTAGGAGGAAGCAGGGGCGGGGTGGGGGGATGGGGGGGGTGGGAGGGGTGAGGCACTAGGCCTTAACACAGTCACCAAATCCCGGGGGTGACCCAGGGTTCAGGGGGATCTTTTCTCACTTCCACCAAGGCCATCTGCCATGTGCTCTGAAACACTGGCCAATTTGCATGCGGCACTCTTAAGCCTGGAGGGATCATAACAGGAAAAGGCCCAGATACTGAGGAAGAAAATGCCAGGTGCTCAAACGGCCCCCAAGGGAAGGAACAGGCTCTTAGTGACACGTATCGCACAAATAAGCACATGGCCCTTCTCCCCTCTCCCTAGGCACATACAGCTCAAAAAAATCTAAGAAGCGCCTTCATCCCAAAACAAAACTAAAAAAGCCAAAAATCTCAAATGAGGACATCTACCTGAGCTGTCTCTGCCACCCTCATCCTTAATGGTTTACTTGAGCTACAAAGCCTTTTTACTCCTCGCCTGGCAGAAGAGTAAACTGAGGCATGCACCTGTGAAGCTATGGAGAGGGAATGAATCAACTCCAGCCAACAGGGTATTGGGATGTGTGAGTCTGACACCATCGCGGCCTGTGGAGAGACATCTCTAACCTTGTGCCTTTCTGGAGCCCTGTTCTCCAGGGCACAGCCTGAAACATGTACGCCACATGGCCCTGCTCCCCCAAACTTTGGTCCTTGGTGTGGGGCTCAGGGGAAGCTCTGGACGGGTGAGACTTTGGAGAAGGGGGTGGGAGGCATTCTTACCTGGTAAGAAATGATCTGACAGGCATCGCAGCGCAGATGTTGGGGCATGTGGGCTGAGTATTTTTCTTCTTCATCAAAATGAGGGGATGTGGCTGTCATGGTTTCTTGGGGGATTCCCTCTCCAAGGCTCCCTGGGGGGCCCCAGCCAGTCAGCGGCAGCAGCAACAGCAGAAACCTCATTGCCTCTCGGTGGTGGGGCAGGGCTCTCTATGGACTGGGGTGTGTGCACATTAGGCAAGGAGGCCAGGTGGCAATAAGACCCAGCTTAAACCAATGGGGGCCTGCCACCTCTTCGGATCCACATCCCCAATGCCCTATCAATCAACTCAATCCCTCCCACTCCTCCCTCAGATTGTGGTGGGTCTTCAAAGTCAATTTGTCCTTTTTTACCCCTCAATTCTTCACTCTTTGTTCCTGGAGGGTCCTCCAACCCCATCCCTTCAATACGGCACTGGTAATTTAGGCCCAGATGATTTACCCCCATTTTGTGGATGAAGAAAACTGAGACCTGGAGAGGGATCTGTGCCCTCAGCCAAGTTCACAAGGCAATTTAATGTTGGAACTGCTATTTGAACTTGGTGGTACCAGCATCACTCAGTGGGTAGGAATGAGGGGAGATATCTCCTCCTCCTCCTCCTCCCCTCCTCCTTCAGAATCTGCCTTCTGTGTGAGATGGCAGCCTCTCTTTAGTAGCCAGGGTGACAACCCAAGGGACACAGGAGCTGATGGGATTAGTGCCCAAAAACCAGATGACCAAATGCAATATTTTGGTTTACTGACCACAGTTCCTTTGGTGGACATTTTATTTTATATACATGAAACAAATGCAAAGATTGCCTGATCTAGGAACCCCTGGTGGCTAATTTGGGTCATCCTCTCCTAACAACTCTCCCCAAGGGCCTTCTCTCCCTGGGCAGGGGCCTGGGAGTCTGGGGGAAAATATCAGGCCTCCTTCACCCTTAATTTTGCAGCAGTCAGCTGTTTCAGGGGAGGGGATTCCCCTCTCTCTAAAGACACATCTTTCTAGGAAAAGCAGTAGGCCTATGAGCAGTTTAATCAACAACCCACAGACACTGCACCAACACCCCCAAAACACATGCATGTGCACGTGCATACACACACACACACACACACACACACACACACACACTACACTCCCCTATTCCCATGGCCCATCCCATGGCCAGTCCAGGAGCTTTGTTCACATCTATACTCCAGACCCCACTTCTACCTCTCTCTTCAACATTCCCTAGGTTCACTCGGGGTTACTCTTCTCATTGGAGGGCACACATCTGGAGTCCAGAGGAGATACTTTTTAAAATGCCCAACAACCTGGCCCCTCATCCCAGTCCCCAGTCACCACTCCTCAGTTCAACCTGGAGAAACAACTGGCCTCTACAGGTCCCTAGCACAGCACTGGAGACCCTCTGAAAGAGACCCGGAGAACAGGTCATCCCATTCATCCCACCCCCTTGCAACACTTCACTGGTCCAGCCTTGGGAGACCTTTCTGAAGTGATGCTCATTCACTTCTGTCTCATAACTTTTATGGATGGAAAGGCAAGATGCTGGAATTCTAGCCCTGGCTCTAGACTTGCTTAAGGACTCTAGGTAACTTACTTGCCCTTATGAGGAACTCAGTTTCCTCACATGAAAAGGAGAGCACCAGACTAAATGATCACTGAAATTCCCTCCTAACTGAAAAATGAAAAACTCACAAAAGTTCAGTCATCTCTTTTTTTTGGAGGGGGAAAGGCAGGACAATTGGGATTAAGTGACTTGCCCAAGGTCATACAGCTAGTAAGTGTGTCAAGTGTCTGAGGCTGAATTTGAACTCAGATCCTCCTGACTCCAGGGCCAATGCTCTTCTCCCTACGCCACCTAGCTGCCCCAGTTCAATCATTTCTAAAGGAGAAAAGAATCTAAGCTAGGAGGTTGTGTTGTTTTTTCATGGGTAGAGGAGAGTAATATTGGAGGAGTCAGCTGCTGTTATCTTGGCTGTAACCTCCCAGCTTCAAGCTGGTCACCATGGACTCCCCAAATTATCTCTCCCAATCCCTAGTCCCCCTGTCTTAATTTGTAGGGATCATTTCATTCTTGGTACCAGTCACATAGTCGGTGCTTAATAAATACTTGTTGCCTGATTGATTTGCTGAATCTCTACTCAGCCCCCTGCAGTGGAGGGGCTATGTTAGACACATACTCAGCCTCTCCTCTTAACCTTAACCTCACCCCTGTCCTGAAACAAGATTCAGAGCTCTCTAGCACTAGCCAGCACTCCCCGCAGTCTCCTGGAAGACAGCCAGATTTAACTTAATGTCTCCTATCTCTTTCCTAGACCTCTTCAAAATTGGCACAAATTTTGCCCCAAATGCCCCCCACAATAGCTCCTTTTCTTTCTGACTCCAAGGAGGGACCTATATCTTGAGTTCAGAGGTCAGTGTAACTCCCAAACCCATTCTCCCAAACCTCATTCACACATCTTGCTGGCTCATACCTTCCCCCACCCACTTCCTTGGGCTTCCCTGGTGACAGGGCATATGTCAGACACACAATCGTACAACTGACATCAGCGTCTCCACTTCCCCAGGGCACAGGCAAGAACTGAATAGATTGGGAAGAAGGGATGACAAATCCTCTCTGAGTTCCCCCTTCCATCTTCAGCAGTGCCCTGGGGAGTGGGGTCGGAGGCAGAACCACAATAACATGGGATCTAGGGTCTGAGTAGCTTGGGGCAAAGGGGTGTGGTGGGGAGAAGTAGTGGTGGCGGATATGGATGTGGGAAAATGGAGTCAAAAAAAGGCAAAGCAAAGCAAGTCACGGGGGCGAGGATGTGTGCCAGAAAGGTGCCAGACTAAAGGAACTGAGGGGGGTAGTTTAGGGCTAGGTTGGGTTCAGAGGCTCTGCTGGAATAATAGCCCCTTTTAGTAGAGCCTATGGAGGAAATGGGGTGTGGGCAGGGCGGGGGGGGGGTCTTCACACTCAAAATGGCGAGCCTTTGGAAGTGGTAGGAGGCCCAGAATAGAGAAGTAGAGGAATACTGGGTAATGGGCTGGGGGAACTGCCCGGGGGCAGATAATAGAGCCCATCCACAATGCTGCCCTCAGGAGCCCAGGGGAGTTTGGTTCCCGGGGCCAGTAGGTCAGGAGGACCAAGAGGCAAGGGTCCAGGAGAGGGAGGTAGTGAGAGCCCACGATAGGACCCATAGGGAGAAGGATAGAGGCTGTGCCCTAGTGCCAAGGAAGGGCAGAACCGGAGGGGCGCCCCTGCTGGGGATGGGGGAACAAGAACTTCTAGGTACTGCCCGCTCTCTGGGTCAAAGAGCAACTTTACCCTAGGAGACTTGGGCGCCTCCACATAATAGTAGCGACCACTCTCTGGATCTACCAGAACCTTCCCTGATGGAGTGGTTCCAGAGTTCCGAAGTCCCCTGCCCTGGCCTCGGGAAGAGTTGTCAAGGACCTGGGCCATAGGAGGTGCTGAAGCTGCCCTGGGCTGGGACGGGGAAGCAGGTTTGGCTGTAATCTGGTTCCCTGAGAGATGAGTCCCAGCAAGGCCTGGTTGGGGTTTGGCTCTGGGCTCTGGGCTCTGGGCCTGTGGGGCCAAGGAACTGGCCTGGTCAGAGTGTGGGGACCCCAGGTTGAGAGAGCCCCTGAGGTTTGGGTGTGGAGGGCCTGTTAATGTGCTAGGTGTCTGCCCAGCCCCTGGCCATTGAGGTGCACGGTGGGTCTCCACCTCTGGCCTCTCTCCTGGTTCCTTGGGAATGGGGGGAGGCCCCAGGGTAACCCCTGGGGAATGGGCCTGGACCTCTCCTTCAGGAAGGAGGCGCCGGGCCTGAGGACTGTACCCCGGGGAAACCCGGCTGATCTCTGCGCTGGACTCAGGCAGGGCCCTGACCCCTGGCTTCCTGGACAAAGCCAAGGCTCCCGGGAGGCGGATCTCGCTACGAGCGAAGGGCTTGGCCGTGTTGTTCTCTGCTTTCCTCCGCGGGGTCGGATCTCCCTCTTCGCAGCCCTTCGGCTGGGGCTGAGGCTGGGCTGGTTGGGGGCCCTGAGGGGCCCCGTTGGGGCTTGGGGGAACACAGTCACTTACTCCCAGGTCCCCAGTGGCCGGCGGCTCCGGGACGTCGTAGGGGTGGGTCACTACGGGCAGGAAGTTCTTCTGGAAGGTGGAAGTGTAGTGAGCAGGGGCCGGGGGCTCCGGAGCTCCGGGAGGGGCCTCGCTCTCCTCGCCGGGGCCCCGGGGAGCGCACGGGGGCTCGGGCGGCCCCAGGCTGGAGCCGGCGGCAGCTGCGAAAGTCAGCGAGTAGGTGTTCTTCACCAGCTTCCGGACGTCCCGAGGCCGCGGAATCGTCACTCGGGATCTGCCGGAGGGAGCGGGGGCGTCTCTGGGCTCCCGAGCATCTGGGGCTGGAGGTGAAATCTGAGGTTCCTGCACAGTTAGGTCCCGAGCTGACCGCGTAGACTTAGCCTCCTGGAGCGCTTCTTTGGGAGCCTCCTGCATAGACGGAATCGGCGACGCCTGAACAATGGGATCCCAAGTCTCCTGGGGAGACGGGCCGGGAGTCTCCTGGCTCACCCGATCCTCTGGCGTCCTCCCCGGAGCCAGAGATTTCGGCTGCTGGCTCCGTTCTTTGCGGGGCCGAGACTCAGAAGCTTCCTGGGACTTCTCCCCAGACAGCAAGAAGATGCTGGAGCTCACAGGACCTAGCGGTTCCGTCCCGGGGGCTGGTTTGTCCCGACGAATAGCTCGCTCTCGAAGACTGGGCCAGGGCCTCTGGACTCTGACAGAGACGGCCCCATCTGCACCCCGCGATCCCGCAGGCTTGACAGGGGGCAGGGGTGCCTCCTTCGCTGGCTCTCTGGGAGGAAGCCCGGCCTGAGGGTTCCCTCTGGGCTTGGGTTCCTTTGAGTCTCTTCGAGGGCTTTGTACAGCACGTCTGGTTGGAGCCTCTCTCTCCAGGGCCTCAGGCCAAGCCAGGGGCCAATCCACCGGCTTCTGGGGATCGCAGTCAGAGCGGAGCTGCGGACCCGGCGGGGTTCGGAGGGGCCGAGCTCCACCCCCTGGGCTTGCCCGCTCTGGGCTCAGGGTCCTATCGGTCTGCAGCTTCCTGGCCAGCGCTGTCTGCACGAGGTTGGAGGCGGCCTGCAGGCGGGTCAGAGACTCGTCCAGCGAGCCCGTTCGCAGGAGCAGCTTGCGCCTGGGTCCCCCGTTCGCCCCAGCCGAATCCAACTCCGGAGGACTCGGCTTCAGCCTCAGCTCGATCTGCCTCTTGGGGACAGTTCGCTGCTTGGTCTGGGACGCCTGGTCTTCAAGTGCCACCTCCACGCACTCGAACCGCGTTCGCCCGGGCGTGGCGGGGAGTTCTGGCGGCCTCGAGGCCGAACATCCAGCGTCCTGCCGCAGGTCCAGGTAGGCGGCCCAGCGGTCGGCGTGGTTGCTGCTGTCGGAGACTGCTGGGGACGGGCTGGAGGAGGCCCGCGCGCTGGGGCTGTGCACGTCGAGGTAAGGGCCTTGAGGGCGGGACAGATCGTGCGGGCTGAGCGCGGTGAGCTGCTGCACCTCGCCGTCCGCCTCGTCCGAGTCGCTGGGGGACCGAACGGGAGTCCCGCCTAGGGGCCCGGTTGTGAAGATCACTTCCATCTCCCCCGACGGCAGGGTGCGGAGCTGGAAAGGGCTCGGCCGCTGTCCCGGCCTCCTGGGGAAACCGGATCCAGGCTCCTGGCGGCTATTCTGGGCGCTGATGGACAGGCGAAGCTGCGAGCCCCCGCTCCTGGCTGGGCCCGCCCCCCGGCCGGGGACCCTGGCGTCCTGGCCCGCAAACTTCGCCGGCCGCCCCCGCCCAGGAACTCCGCTGCCCCCGTCATCGTCCGCCCCGTCCAGGACGGGGCGCGGTCCCTGGGGCTCCGGCGAGCCCGGCGCGGTGTGGTAAGAGCCGGAGGAGCCCGAGGAGTCCTGGCGCAGCGTTAGGGCCGAGGGGAAGCCGCCCGCAGCCGGCGGGACCAGGATGGAGAGCATGGTGCGGGCGGGCTGCGGCGGCGGGGGGGTGGGGGGGGGCCGGGATCGGGACGCGCACAAGTTCGCCGCCTCCGCCACCGCCGCCGCCTCCGGCCGCTCTGTCCCCTGCCCGCACTCCCCGCCGGCCGGGTCACGGCGCCTTAAAGAGGCCGCATCTGAACCCGAGCCAGCGGCAGCCCCGGCTGTCTACGGCTCCACCCTCCGCTCGCCTCCCGGCCTACTGCTCCCTGCTTTGGTCCGCCTGGAGGGGCCCAGACCAAACCTGGGACGATCCTGTGGTCTGGGGGCCGAGCTGCGGCAGGGGCCCCCAGGAGGAGGAGGCTAAAACAGGGGTCCCCCTCCCCTCCACCGAACCGAGCTCCGAAAGCCAAAGGCTCCCAGAAGGTGTTTGAGATGGGGCACCCGGGCATTTCCAAATCTGAATTCTGAGGTTCGGGCCTGGACTTGTGTCCAGGGCACCTCTGCCCCCGGCCCCACCCTTCCCTTGCTAGTCACCAGGGCACACTCCATCCTAAGGCTGAGTAGTGGAAGGCTTCCTTAATTTCTCCATGGCGGAGTGAGTAATGGGAGAGACACCGCTCCTTTTCGTGTTACTGTTCGTGAAAGAACTTTTCAGGAAGTATGTATGTGTCTCCGGGCATCCACGGCCATCCAGGGCCCGAGTCCCCAAAGCTGGGCTGGATTCCTGGGTCGGCTTCGAATGGGGGTGGGGTGGGGTCGAGAGGAAAGCGAAGGAAAACTTCAGCTTCTCTGCATCGACCTCCGAGCCGGAGGGATTGGTGGCAGGGGGCTGGGGGGATTTCAGGTTGGGCTGTTATTTGGGAACACGAATTGGCTTTTTATAGCCCCATATTTCTTCCACACAGCTTCTGTGGTCCTGTTATCTGAAGATCCCAAACTTCGGAAGGGACCTTGGGGGTCAATTAGATCGACCTTCTCCTTTTATAGAGGACTCCTCTTGAGCCACGAGATGTAACCCAAGTTTAAACCCAGCACATTCCTGGGAGTAAAAGGGGCATGACTCTATCACTGTCCCTCCCCTCCCCTCCCAACTGGCACAGTAAATAAAGGAGCCTTGTCCTTTAGTCCTCCCAGCGCTACCTCTTTTTGTCCTAAAACTTTAAAAAGCTCTACTCAGCAGGCCCTTTCCTGTTCGGTGCTGATGATGGGGCCCTGTCCTGTGACTAGCTCCAGTCTGGCGGCTGGGGAAGCTTTAGACCTTGACAAACACTGAGCAAGCTTCAGGATCAAGGCCCTGGCATTCAGAATCAGGGTGGAGTCCGTTACAAGGCACAGTCTGCCTGTATCAGAGTCCCATGCATCCTCACTCTTTGGGCTGGCTTAAGTGGAAAGTCTGGCCCTGACACACTTTCTCCTGACACACATTTCCCATTTCCATGCACCTGAAGCACCTGGAAGAGAGCAGATCCAAGATCACAGAGGATTGGTGGAAATCACTGCTCTCCTTTTTGGTTTTTTGCTGCACCCCCAGACCTTGGCCACCTGGGCCAGGAATAATTCTGCAGCTAACGGCATTACCTTGGGCAAGTCACCTCCGGCCCTAAACATAATGCTGATCATTCTAAAGGGATGAGGTTCATGTGATAATGTTTGTGCAGACACTTTGAAAAATATTAAACATACATAAGAGATGATGATGAATAATGGAGCAAATTAATTTTGAAATCCAGAGAAAGATCCATTTCAGGATGGAGCTCCCTATTGCCTTGCTTTGGGAAGTTCACAATTAGTGCCCTCCCATCCCCCATCACTTGCCAGCCTAGAAGCTTCCCCAGCTCTGGAAGCTAAATTAAGCAAGTTAACTTAACCCTGTTTGGGGGGCGGGAGGGTTACCAGAGTAACTAGGAGTGCTTGTATAGGGAGGGACCAAACAAGGGTGGGGCAGCCACCGGACACCGAAATTCTCCTGCCCACCCCCCCAGCCTGGGGAGCTCCACACTTCTGCATAGGCCCCGGTTCAGCCCCTTACATCCCACCAAGCCTGGAGATCCATCTAGAAAGAAAGTAGGGTGGGAGAGTGTTTAATCTGAGTATCCCCTCCCTGGCCTGGTTTCTGTTTGAGCCCAGTGCTGGGCCCAGGGTGGCAGGTGCAGGGCCTAATGCCAGAATCAGGTCATGTCCTATCAGCTCCACCCCCTAATCCCACGCATGCTCCCCAGGCCGGGTCAGGCAGGAGGGCTGGCCATCCACTTAAGATTTCCTTCCCAAGGGGAACCAGGGCCAGGAGAGGAGGCGCCTGGTTCCTTGTAGTAAGGTTCCTTGACTATCCTGGCAGGGTCTGACTGAGCCCAAATTAAGTGGGCAAATCCAGTAAAAGAAGAAGGTCAGGGGACATATTTAATAGGCTTAGGAGAGGGCCCTTAGGTCAAGACAGAAAAAAGAGGTAGGTGGAAGCAGATTTATTTGTCTCCAAGCCCCTTGAAGCCCCTGGTGGAGAGCAGCCCACCTGCCTTCTTTTGCTTCCTGTCCAGCACTTTGGCCATGTAATTCTCTTGCTGCTTCTGAATCCGGAAGTCTGATATCTGACGCCTGAAACAGAGGCACACGGGAGAGGCCTGAGACAGCTGCTGGGGCAAGAGACCATCGAGGAGCCGGAGGGTCGGTGCCTCCCTCTCCCCCTTCAGCACCCTGGGTCCCCTCTAGACGTCCAAATCCCTTGTCTGAAGGAGGATCCCGACTCCTTACCTGAAGACCTGTTTCTGGTGGCTGATGACACTCTGCAGCTCCTTAATTTCATTTTCTTTCCCATTAAGAATATCTCCTTGCTTTATGATGTGAGACTCAATTTCTGAAGTGAAGGAAAGAGGTTGTCAGACACCTAGATTGGGGGGAGGGGAAGCGGTCTCTCGTCCCAGGCCCAGAAATCTCAGAAATAGTCATCTCTTTGGAATTAAGTACTGCCCTCCCCAGGGTCTTTTTTCAAACCAGAGACACTCTTACATCTCTCTGTGGGTGAAGGAGTTTTCCTAGAGGTAACTCAGCTACAAAAAGAGTAGGCCCACTTGAGTGAGAAAAGACCCCTTTTCCAAGCTAACTCTTCTACAATCAAAAAGCTCTGTGCTCTGCTTACGAAAGAAGGCATTGGTTTAACAAGCCATGATAACCTCAGACTCCTTTTCAGGACATTCTAGGGAAAACTCCAGACCTCTAGGTGCAGTGAAGGCCGGGGACCTGGGGCCTTCCTAGTGGAGGATGTAAACGGCCTGGCACCGTGGCAGGCGGCAGACTTTTATGGAACTATGGAAAGAGGAGCAGCAGATTAGAGAATTTAATGATGGAGGAGCCTTAGATAAACCAGCTCACTTAGAAATTGGATTTTATAGAGGAGGAAACGGAAGCTCCTTGAAGGGAAATGATTTGCCCAAGGTCACACAAATAGTAAGTAGTAGGGCTGAGATTTGAACTCAGACCTTCTGACTTCAAATTGTACTGTCACCCTGACTGGAATCATAAAATTCTGCCTTTTTGATGTTTCTTCAAACACTTTTTTTTGGTATCTCGAAGCCAAAATGTTGGCAAGTTGGGAGGCCTGCCCAGGAATGTGGGTTAAACAAAATCACAAAATCTCAGAGCTAGAGGGAATATCAGAGGTCCTTCTGTCCATACCTGAAAAACACATCTTCTATAACATCTCCGGACCTCCAGGGGAGGGGAACCCACTACTTCCCAGGCAGCCTATTCCTCTTTTGGAAAGATCTAATTGTTACAAAGTTTCCCTTTCCCCCAAAAAGAAAGATTTCCCCTACCTGGAGTTTTGGTCTCTATGTCCTCCTGCTCATCCACCTACTGCTTTTCTAGGCTTGCTTTCAGACCAACCACAGGTTCTCATCTCATGCCATCTTTAAAGGATGGCAGCCAAAGTATTTGAAGACAATGGCTCTGTCCCTCCCACATAAGTCTTCTTTCCCCCAAGTTTAACATCCCCAGTCTTCATACTGCCCTATCTCCAGCGCGGTCATTATCCGGACTATCTCAGCCGCTGAACTGCTCCAGCTTGTTGGGGGGTAGTCTAGATTTGGGCTAATCAGGGGAGATGACAGTGAGATGATCACCTTCCTCATTCTGGACCCCAGACGTGTATGAACGAGGTCATAACATGCCTCATGAGCCTGGCACATTTTCATTGGCACTCTTATCTAGCGAGGCCTCTTCCACCCTATTCTTGTAAAGTCAATTCTTTTAAACTCAAGTAAAGGATTTTACATTTATCCCTACTGGATTTCAAAATCTTCATTAGGCCCATGTTATATGTGAGCTCTTTTCTAAGTCACGACTCCAACATCCAACACAACTGTCCCTTGCGCCCTAGCTTTGTGTTACCTCAGATCTAATCATGTGCCATCTACACCGTCATCCCAGTCACCGATAAAAAAATGTTAAATACCACAGTCTCCAAGACAGAGAAGATTCTTCAGCCACTTCAAGAGATTTCTGACATTGACCCACTAATGATGCCACTAATGATGCCTGGTGATTCAGTATCTAGCCCATGGCTCTCCACCTTGTTACCAAGAATTGCATAAGGTGATGAAGAAGGGAAATTCATTCCCAAATCCAGGTAAAGACCCACTTTGGCGCAGCTCTTCCCACCAAGGGAAGCTGAGAGGCGCCGCTTTGGGAAGTCCCCACATAGACTGCATCTGTCCCAGTCAATCAGTAAGTGTTTATGAAGCTCCTAGGTGCCTGCAGGTGCCATGCTAAGCACACCAGTACCATGTTAAGTGAGCGTTGTGGTCACTCGCTTCCAGCCCAAGCTCTCTCCTGAATGCTAGTTCAGAACACCTCCAGCTGCCTTTTGGACACACCGACCCAGCTGCTCCACCAGCATTTCACACTCAGGAAGTCCAAAAGTGACCCCATCTTCCTCCTGAAACCTGCCCCTTTTCCAATCTTCACTTTAATTCAATCAACAAACACTGATTAAGCATCTGCTTTCTGGAAGGCTCTACGGGAGGTGCTGAGGATACAAAAACCAAAATGAAAGGCTCTGTCTTCAAAGAGCTTATATTCTCCTGGGGATGAGATTCTGTAAGAAGGCCATTGGCTGAGGGAACTAACCACTGGGGGAATCAGGGAAAGCAAGCTTCACAGTGGAGGCAACATCTCTGTCCTGCCTCTATTTAAGCTGAGCCTTGAACAAAGACAGGATGAAGAGGAGGAGGAGGAGGAGGGAGGAGAGAGGGAGGACATTCCAGGAATGGAGATCAGCTTGTGTGAAAGCAGTCAGGGTGTGGACTATTGTGTTTGGAGAACAGTTAGGAATTCAGTTGAGTTCAAATGTTCGGGAAGGGGAATAAGAATACGAAATAGGGCACATCCAGATTACCAAGGCCCTTAAATGTCACTTAAGCAGTTTATATTTTATCTTAGAGACAACAGTCACTGAGAGTTTATGAGCAAAGCAGCAATACAACGAACAAGACAATTCCAATAGACTTGTGAGGGAAAATACTGTCCACGTCCAGAGAAAGAACGGATGGAGTCTGAATACATATCAAAGCAGACTACTCTCACTTTTTCCAGGTTTGGGGTTTTTTTCTTTTTGTTCTGTTTCTTCTTTCACAACATGACTAATGGGGAAATATGTTGAACTTGATAGCACATGTATAACCTGTATCAGACTGCTTGCCGTCTTGGGGGGGGCGGAATTTGGAACTAAAATTCTTATAAAAATGATGTTGAAAGCTGTGTTTATATGTAATAGGGAAAGATAAAATGCTATTTACATAAAAAGTTTCTGAGCAAAGACTTTAGGAAAATTATTTTGCCATTTGCTGTGTGAAAGACAGATTAGAAAAGAGAAAGACTGGAAAGCAGGGGGACCAACGTGAAGGTTATTTCAGTAGTCTTGGTGAAAGCTGGTAAAGGTCTACACTAGGGTCTAGGTGGCTAAGTCAGTGGAGGAGAGGGAATGAATGGAAGACGTAGGTGTTCTGGGGAGTTGATAGGATTCAACAACTGATTGAATCTAGGAGACTGTGAGGGTAAAGGAAGGGGGAAGATTGACTCTGAGGTGATGAACCGGCATGGCGGGGAGGATGATGGTACGCTTGACACAAGTCTGGAGGAGGGATGGGGTTTTTTCTTCAGGGCAAGAATAAGTATCATTAAATAGCTAACATTGACATTACACTTTAAAGTGTACAAAGTTCTTATAAACACGACCTCATTTGGGTCTCACAGCAGCCCTGTGAGGTAGGGGCTGCTACTGTCCTCACCTTAGAGTAAGGAAAGTAAGGCAGGTCACACAGCTAGTAAATAATGGAGACAGGATTTGAACCCAGGTCTTGCTATCTCACACTTTGGCTACCATAGATTTGGAGGAGATTTCAGGGGTCTCCCACTCCAATCCATGTTTGACCTCTGCACCACACCCACAGCAGGGGTTCCCAGCCTAGGGTATGCACGCCTCCCACCCTCATGGAAGACAAGAAAGCCTGTTGATGACGGGCGAATGGGGAATCTGTATTAAATAACGATATTATTCAAGTGAAATATTCCAGAAACTCCAAACTGAAGCTCACGCCAATCAATGAAGTTACAAAATTTTTGGTGTACCCACTGAGAAGAAAAATTCATCTCTATCTGATTTCTTATGTGCATATATGCATGGTCAACTCTAGACTTTATTTCTTTTCATATTGAACTAGAGGGCACGGGAAAGCATAGGACCCAAGGAAGGTTGGGAAGCACTGAGCAAGGCGCACCCCCCCAAACAGATGTCCAGTATTCACTTGAAGATCTCTTGTAGTGAAAAGAAACCCAGGAATGCTTATGTCATCCCATCCTAATCTGGCTAGCTCTAATTGTTGGAAAGTTTTTTTCTTACATGCAGATGAAATCTGCTTCTGCAACTTACACCAATGGTACTTAGAGTTCTGCCTCTGGGGACAAAAGAATTTCTTTTTTTCATGACAGTCTTTCAAGGCAGCTATCATACCATCCCCCTCTCAAGTCTTCTTTTCTCAAGGCTTAACCATACCTAGTTCTTTCAACTAATCTTCCTATGTTCTAGTCATAGGAAGACAGCATGCTAAAGGAGATACAGTACTGGAGTTAGGAAGACACAGGTTCCAGGCCTGGAGGCATCTTAGGTGGCTCAGTGGACAGAGTCCTGGACAGGGCCTGGAGTCAGGAAGACCTGAGTTCAAATCCTGCCTCAGATACTTACTGACCCTTGATAAGTTACAACCTCTGTTTGCCTTAATCCAGCTGGGGAAGGAAATGGCAAACCACTCCAGCCAGCATCCTTGCCAAGAAAATCCCACGTACAGCGCTGGCATGCTATAGTTCATGGACTCACAAGTGAGCAACTAAACAATGACAGGCTCCAATTCCATTTTAGTAGCTGTGTGACCCTCACTCTCTGAGCTCCAATTTCCTCATCTGTAAAATGGAGCTAATAATACTTCCTACTTCACAGAGTTGTTCCTAGATAGGAGATAATGAAAAAGTGCTTCATTAAAGCACCAGAAAAATGTCAGCCATTGTTTTATGGTTCTCAAATCCCTGAATGACCTCTCTCCCTCTTTCTCTGTTTCTCTCTCTCTTTCAATCTCTTCTATCTCTGTCTTTCTCTTCTCTCTCAATCTCTTCACTCTTTCTCTCTTCTCTTTCAATCTCTTCTCCCTCTGTCTCTCTGTCTGTGTCTCTCTCTCCTAGATGGGTCCAGGTCAGCAGCCTTCTCCATGGCAGAATGTCATCTGCAAACAAGGGCACCCCTAGACCCCTTCCCTATCTTGAAGGGTTCCCTCCCATTCTTCTGTCTGGACTTCACCTTGTACAGGTAGCCCCTCTTTGATCCGGACCCTTGTGGGAGATATTTCTCATGATGGTGGCCAACAAGTCTCAGTTTTATGCTTCACTTGATGTTAACACTTCAGGGGGTCAATGAACACTCTTGTTCCATCTTTTAAGGAATCTTGCATGATTTTGACTTGGGCCTGGGAGACCCCCTTATTTAAGGTAGCATTTTGCTCTAATGAATCAAATACTTATTTATACCCCCAAAGAATAAGCACAGTGAGATCTTGTATTCCTTTCAGTTAACTGTGTGATGATAAAGACATGAGCTGCTGGAGGATGTCATTTCTTTCTCACACCTTCATTAAGGATGCCCCCCCCCCGCTCCCCCCATAGATGTGGAGATTATTCTCATGAAGACTTGGTAAAGTTAGCAAAGTAGCCTCCGTGGGTTAGGACTTACTGATAGTCATCAATATTCTGGGTACTATTTCTTCTCCTAACGTAACCTAAGATCAAATTAGTTTTGAGTTTCCAATTCTCTCCCTTCCCCTCCCCTCCCTGAGACAGTAAGCAATCTGCTATAGGTTATGCATGTGCACTCATGGAAAACATTTCCATATTAGTCATTCTGTGGAAGAAAACGAACTAAAAAAAGGGAGAGAGAGAAATAGTCAGCTTCAATCGGCGTTCGGCTTCCATGGGCGTTCGGCTTCCATGGGCACTGGGCTTCCATTGGCGTTCGGCTTCCGTCGGCGTTGGGCTTCCATCAGTCTTTCTCTGGAGGTGGACAGCATTTTTCATCATGAGTCCTTTGGCATTGTCTTGGATCACTGTATCGCTGAGAAGCGCCGAGTCGTTCCCAGTTGGTCACGGTACAGTATTGTTACTGTGTACGACCCGTCTTCGTTTTCAATATAAATACCAGTTAATGTACATATTTCTCTAGCTACTTGTCTTATCTGTTCTGATCTCTAGTCTTTCTTCAGTTCCCTTGTTCATTCCCCATGGCCCAACCAGGATTGGTTTGTCCTCCTCTTTAGGGAAAATGGTTGGGCCTTGCCCCTTACCATTGCACTTGGTGAGAAGCTTGTCCTTCTTGGTGGACTCTGTCAGAACTTTGTTTTTGACACTGGATAGCCTAAATTGGAAAGGACAAGATGGCTGAGTGAGTAGTGGGGGGGAAACTCCCCTCTACTCCGTCCCCCTCTTTCCCGCCGAACCCACTTACGCCTTTTCAAAAGCCTGCTTCTCTCTCTCCAGCTGCTTGGACAGCACCTCCACCTCTCCAAGAGCAAACTGCAGTTTCTCTGTCTCTTTAGCCAACAGGCCCTTGGTCTGGGCATGGGCTGCCTTTTCCTCCTGTAATCACAGATCTGTCCATTAGCATTCCCCCCCACCCCACATACACACCAGATGAGGCTAATTCTGGGGTTGCCTGGAGCCTGCAAAGATCAGAGCATTTCCTGTCAGGGGAGGGCTCTCACTGTCCTGCCCCCATGGGGCTATAGGCAAAAGAGCTCAAAGATCCCAATCCTCTTTTCTTCCCATTCTATTGTTCCCTTGCCCCCCCTACCACCACTCCCAGGGATGGAAAGAAGCAGAGAGAAGGGCCCTCTTACCTCCAACTTCTTTACCACAGCTTCGTATTCTTCTTTACTCACAAATTTCTCTTCCTGGATGGCCATCTACAATGCAACCACAGGGTTAGGAGACAATTAAAGCCCCAGGACCAAAAAGGCCTTGGAAGCCAGGGAGTTTGGGGGAAGGAAAATAAGGGGCTGCACAGTGGGAGCAACTACTGAATAGTTTGGGAATGTTAACAGTAATCGTGTGTGTGTGTGTGTGTGTGTGTACAGAGAGAGTGAGAGAGGAGAGAGAGACCTTTTTAGGTCATAGCTTGGACTGGTTGAAAGGCTTGGCATTGTGATGGCAGAACATTGTAAAGGTTGGAAACTGCTTTTTAGTTTGTAGAAGTATATAGATTTGGTATGTACTTATGTATGTAAGTATGTATGTCTAGATGGTTTTATATACATGCATAGATACTGTAATATTTTCTGCTCTGATAGAATGTACAAACTCCATGAAAGCAGAGGCTGTTTCACTTTGTAGGCTAGCACCCACTAAGCACTTCAAATTGATTGTTGACTGAATGAAAAATGTTTTTTTGCATAGTAAGGATGGTGGAGGGGAAAGAACCGGATATGGAGTGAATGCCAGCTCTGCTGTTCATTACCGGTGGGAACTCTGGGCCTGTCACCTCACTTTGGCTGAGCCCTCAATTTCCCCATCTATAAAGCTGGCCTGGGTGACTTCCAGGGTCACTTTCATCTCTAAATTCTCTCTCCTGTGATCCTCGCCAGGTCTTCAATGCAGTAGGCATGGTAAGACCCATTATCAGATCCAATAACTGAGACTAAGAGGTGAAAAGTATCTTGCCCAAGGAGGCTGGGTCTTGAACCCAGGTCCTCTGACAACTAGTTTTTGGGTTCTTCCCATTATGCTACTAGACTCTCTTTCACAATAGGAGATTAGAAGGGATGGGGGGATAGGAATAAATTGGGAAGGGGCAATCTGGCGGGAGAGATGTGGGAACGAGATGGGGCAATGAGAAGCATCACTCTGCATCCTGGCTTGTGGTGCTCCTGATGGGAATGAGCCAGAAGATCACCAGGAAGCCAGTTTATAGTTCACATGCCAACACGCCTGCTGCACAGGATAAAGACATGAATTATACGAAGAACTGGAGATCCTTGAAAGAAAGGCAGCAAACACTCAGCGACTTCAGTGAGGTTTGAGATTAAGAAATGAAGAGCCCGAGGGCTTATTGACTACCCAGAAGCCCGGGTCTGTCTACAGCACAAATACCTTCTTCTAACAGAGAGCCAGGAAAAAAAAGCGTTAAAGTCCTAGCCAGGCGAGTGCCAAACAGTATCAGAAAAAATGAAATTCAGTTTTCATGGACAGGCAGGAAGTAGCTGTATGTCACTAGTACGGAATCACCGTATCTGGCCCGCCCCATAGTACCTGACGTGATACATAAGGAATTTAAGAAAATGAAGTGAAGTCTTTAAAATCAGCTACACCCCACCAAGGCCAAGAAGAAATCCTTCATGGAGCTGAGACAATTTTAAAGGCATTCAGAGCAAAAAAAAGAGGAGAAAATCACAGACTTAGTGCCAAAAAAGAGACAGAAAAGATGTCAGCAATTGCTAATTCATATGTCTATATTCTAGGCAGCTATGTGGCGCAATAGACAGAGTACAGGGCCTGAAGACTCATCTTCTTGAGTTCAATCTGGCTTCAGACACTTATTAGCTGTGTGACCCTGGGCAAGTCGCTTAACCCTGTTTGCCTCAGTTTCCTCATCTGCAAAATGAGCTGGGAAGGAAATGGCAAAGCACTCCAGGATCTTTGCTGAGAAATCCCCAAATGGGGTCACCAAGAGTTGGATATGACTGGAAACAACTGACAACAACAACAATAAAGAATATATTCTAATCTTTATAAAAGCTTTATGAGAATCTTTCCCTATGCATCCAGGATAGTCTGGAAGAAAATATGCTAAAGCAATAGGCAGGCTTTTCACAGATATTTTTCTACAGCAGACCACTTCTCCACAGTCATATGATTGATTAAGAGTTGCAGATTTAAATACCATCATAACCACTGTTTGTTTGTTTGCTGACTACAAAAAGCATTTACTTGGTAGAGCAAAATGTAGCACTAAGGGCTCTTTTCCAACAAGGTGTCTCTCATGCATATATTAAGATTCTAGAAGATTCCTTAGTAGCTGGATGGAATCACAGAAATTACTTTTCATTTAATGATTCTGATTATACTAAGTGAGGCACAAAACAGGGCACACTATGCTTGACTGTGTCGTTGAGGAGACAGACCCCAACCAAAGTCCTAATGAAAGGGGATTCCCTACAGATGGGGAGATTCTCCAGACAGTCCTGTCTGCAAATGGCCCTATGTTCTGAAGTGCCATCCTAAATGAAATTCGATGCCATTCAATAAAAAAAAGGTTGGCTTAGTAATTTGCACAGGAAAATCCAAGGAGATTCTGTAGGATGGAAAATATGTATTGGCAGAAATGACAAAAGGGACAGTTTCAGAGAAACCTGGGAAGATTTGTATGAACTGATATGGAGTGAAATGAACAGAAAAATTTGTATAATTACAGCATGAGCAAACAAATTGGAAAGACTTAAGAACTCTGTTCAATGCCATGACCAGCCACAGTTCCAGAGGGCTGATGATAAAGTGTCCTATCCCACCCCACCCCTCCTCCCCACTCATCTCTTGAAAAGTGATAGACTTAGAGGGCAGAATGAGAGATACGGGTTTGGACATGGCCAGTGGGGGAATTTATTTTTCTTGATCATACCTACTTGTTACAAGAATTTTGTTTTACTTTTTTCTCTTGGGGGTGTGTATGAGAGGGAGGTAAAACTAATGCTTGTTAATTAAAAATAAAATATCACTTCCTTTTAACAAAGAAAAACGGGTACTGGTCAGATTACAATGGATGGGCAGCCTACCAAGTTGGTTAATCTTGAATAAGTGCTGCTAAAACAGTGAACTAGACAGATTTGAACAGGAGCGGGTAACAAGGTGGAATGCATTAGGAAGATATGTAGCACCTTCAACGATCTCCAGCAGCTCCCTGAAACATATCTCTCTCTTCAATACCAGTATTCTTACGTACACATACAACTGCCGAGGGCAACTTTGCAATGCCGAGTGGCTGCTAATTTGCGTTGGTGGAGGGAGTTTCCTATGCTAATAACATAAGAGGTCCCGTCCCATCCCAGGGCATCCTTCGGTGATGCTGTGCGGCTCCAAACTTAAGAATCCAGATCACGGGCGGCCCAAAGGATAGCGCTGAACGTGAGCAGCATCATAGTACTGCAGGCCTGGAAGGGATCGCGAAGCTCATCTCGGCTAACCCCAGACTAAGAAAGCGCACGTTCTCTTTCTGTAGGCACCTTCGAGCTTCCGCTTGAAGAACCTTCTAGTGATGAACTCACCACATCCCGAGGCAGCTCATCCTACTTTGAACAACCCTTACTGTCTAAAAAGGTTTTCTTATATGAAGAATAAAGCTTCCTTCCTGTAACTCTAGTCTCACCCCACGCCCACCCCCACCCCCACTCCCTCCCCCTTGCTCCTGGCTCTGACAGCTGTGTCCAAGGTGAAGACAATGACTCTCTTCTCCTACGTGCCAGCTTTTCAAATACCCAGGCTTGCTGTATGCTGCTAAAGATGCCTCTCAGGGGAATAAGCAGGATAAATGTTGGCACAGTGCAGTAGGTAAGCTGACTTTGAAGCCAGAAAGACTCATTTCTGACACACACTGGCTGTGTGACCCTGAGCAAACCATTAGTTTTTCATGATGACCGAGTCTCTACATATCTTTCCATCATCCCTAGTGTCTCTCAAGTCACATCAACCAACTGCTTTTTGGACATCTCAAACTGGGTGTCTCCAAGACATCTCAAACTCAACACGTCCAAAATTATCCAGATTCCCCAAACCTTCTTTCTCCCCAACTTCCTTACTACTGAGGGCTCTGCCACTCTCCCAGTCACACAGGCCCACAGTGTTGTCATCAAATCCTCACTTGCATTTGTCACATGTGTTCAGTCCATTGCCAAGTCTCGAAGCTTATGCTATCATGATACCTCTCACAGAAGTCCCCTTCTCCCCACTCTATGGCTTCCATCTTAGTTCGCTGTCAACATCTCTTAGACTATTAGCCTTTTAATTGTTTTCTCTGCCTCCTCTTCCTAGTCCAATCCATCCTTCACTCAATTCGCCAAGTGATTAAAAGACACCATAGGTCTGACTGTCATTCCTCTTCCCCCTCAATAAGCTGGCTCCCTGTTGACTTAAGATTAAATATAAAGTCCTGTTTTGACATTCAAAGCTCTCCACAATCCAATTTCTTCCTTCTTGCTACTGACTGTGTGTGTAGATACATATATATATATATGTATATATATATATATATACACAGAGACATATGGACATACTTTGGACATACATATACTATATATCTTGTATGTATGTAGCTGTTGTCTCCCCCCCACTAAAATGTGAGCCCCTTGGGTTTGAGTGTGTTTGTCTTTCTTTGTATCCCCAGCCCTTAAAGGCACAGTGCCTGGCACACAGAGCCCCTGCTTAACAAACGCTGTTAACCGACTGACTGACTGGCCCAAAGCACAAAGAAGTTGCCGACCGACTTTAATAGAGGGGTTTCCTTACAGTGGCGCTGAAATGAAATCCCTCGTCGAGGCCCTGTCTACGATACAGCGTGTCATCCGGGACGGGAATGACTGACTGGGTGACAGACAGCTGCAGGCCTGCAGTGCAGGAGGCGCACAGCATGTTGGGAGATCGCCTGAGCAAGGTCTACGAGGCCCCCTTGAGCATCTCGGGATAAGATGGGGGAGCGGGGAGGGGAGGATGGAACTCTGCACTCCTGCAGGGTGGTCGAGATGAGGAGATCCAGACTCTACGGTCAATGCAGGGGTCACGGGGACGGAGAAGGACGAGCCTGGACTGGAGATGGGTGCACAGAGAGCTTTTGGAAGGAGCCGTGAGGACAATGGGGCGCATCGGGGCGCTGGGTGTGCCAGGGAGGCTGGTCCATTCCAGGGAAAGATTCTCAGGCAGTCGCCATGGCAACGAGAGGTTCAGCTATCTGGCCCCGCCCCTGTCGACACCCGGCCCCGCCTCCTGCCCCGCCCCCTAGTCGGGCCCCGCCCCGGCCATTGTGATGTCCGGGGTCGGCCCAGTGCCCTGCCTATCCGGGGCGCACCGTGCTTTTGAGCCGGTGGATCACTCGCTCCTGAGCCCCAATTACGTCCCGAAGTTGCTGGAAGGCGAAGGGCGCCTTGTTCTCGTCCTCCAGATAATTCTTCCAAGCCTCCGCCATCTTCCGCCCCTAGCTCCGGTTCGTTAGAAATGGCTGCCTCTCGCGTCCTCGTTTTCCCTGGGCCAATGAAAGAGCGGCGCCGTCTAACGCCTAGAACGCTAGCATCCGGGGCGGGTCCTCCGCCCCCCCACGGGAGTCGGAGGACCATGCGCTCTGAGCGAAGTCTCGCGAGAGGAGCTCATTGGAGCCCGCGAATGTGACAAACGGGGACAGCCAGGTGCTGTGAATGATGGGGCGGAGGATGCACCCGCGGAGCCCCGCCGTGATGAGCCGTCACTCCGACCCATCATCGCCGCAGCTTCCAAACCGTCTTCTTCTTTTGGTTGCCCCGAAGAAGCCTCCCAAGCCCCTGCACAGTCCTGGGAGGTCCCAGTTTGTGATCAGGGCAGGAGGCTGCAGAGAGGAGGCTGAGCCTGATGCTTTGACTCCGCCATCGCCTAGCTGGGAGCGGCTGTGGATGCGTCCTCCCTGAATGGGAAGAACGGGGCGGATGGCTTAGGAGCAAGGCCAGAGGCTTCTGTGAACTAGACCCTAGCCCAGTTGGTAGATGTGCTTGCCACCGACAGAAGCTCTTGAAAAAATAGACCAAAAGAAAAAATAACCATGCAGAGACACAGATCGCACAGGGGCTTACCTGGGAACAGCAGCATTTGTCCTGCTTCTCTCATCTTCCTCAGCCTTCGCCATGTCTAGACTCGTCCATCCAGAGCATGAAGGGCTGAATTGGGCGAGGACAGGCTGTAGCCCTTTTCCGGCTCAACAGCAGAAATGTCCTGCCCTGCCCCTGTCCATCCTGTCTCCCAACTGAATCTGCCCTAAGCACATGTTCTAGTTCTGCACGCCCCACCCTGCTCTAATGTGGGATTTTTTTTTTGACTGGTGAATCCTAACTGAACCAGAGGAGATACAGAAGAACCCCACCATTTTGGTCAGAAGAAAAGTGGGCTGTAGTGGACGGACATAAAAGAACAGACTAAAAACACCTGAGCTTTTCAACCTGAGAGGGAACGTGACTAAAAATCTAAAAAGATGAAACTCCATCTTGGTTAGTTTTAACTGACACAGCCCTATACCTCATGTTCTGAAATACAAGGATGAAAAACCAGTTCAGGATACATAAAACTAAGTCTTTCTTCAGATTGCAAATAATAAATTGTCCACTAAACATAATCTGAGCTGACTAGCATTCAAGCCCCTTTGCTCCACACAACCTCTTCAATCATCTCTCATATTCCTCCTCCCTCTATCAACTCTACATTCTAGGTAACTGGCCTACTTTGTATTTCCTGTTGTCCCGTCTTTTCCCATTGCCCTGACTGCCTATGCCTAGGCTCACGGCTGTTTCTGTCTGTTGTAGCCCCTTGTCTTAATGTCCATAGCTCCACTGTGACAGAGAGGACTGACAAGGCTGCTTTCCTGGGAAATAAACAGACCTTGAGAGCTCTGTTGCACAGGGTCTTGGGTCAAATACACTTGTTTCGATCCATTGTGGTAATACCTACAAGCCTATTAGAGCTTAAATATTTCCAGCTCTTAATTGGTCCTATTGTTTCATGTACAGACTTGCTTTCCCAGGGTGAAAGTGGTTATTTGTCCCTTCTCAAATGGCTCCTTTCACTTTGTCTGGCTATCCTTTGTCCTTATGTTATTTTCTCATCTATTACACAATTATTTATACCCATTTCCTTACATCCAGATTACACTCGAAGAACTTTTAGAGCAGTACTCATATTCTTGTCTTTGTGACTTCAGTTTTAGTACAATGCTTTGTACACAAGGCACTACATGTTTGTTTTGAGAACTTCATTATTTCACAAAATGGTATGGGCAAGAAAAATGGGGCCTCTGTTGGCAAAAGGATCCTGGGTCAAATAGACAATCTGTTGTTTGACTAAGTCAATACCCTATTTGCCTATTAGCACTTAATTCAAATAGGGTTAGAAATGACCCAGCCATCTATGACTACTCGAGGTGGCCAAAACTCCACTGTTCAAAGGTATGCACAAGAGAATGTACCAGACCTCGACAAGAAACACAACGTGGGGTCTCTGCTGAAAAAAAGGATCCTGGGTCACATAGACAATCTGTTGTTTGACCAGGCAGCTCAATACCTATTTGTCTATCGCCACTTAATATCTCCTGTCTTGTAGTGGTCTCTGCACTTTCTGAGCATCCTTGCCTCCCAAACAAGATCACGATAGAAGGCAGGGGTAGTGTTTTCTATTTAACTTGTGTCTCCTTTCTGCAGTGGCTAGGCACAAGACAGAGCAAATAGAAAGGGTTAAAAAAATGTCTATCGATTGATTTAGACAAATTCCTAGGAGGAATCATGTAATCCTGCCCTGCTCGTGTAGTTCACTTCTCAATCCTGTTAAAGAAGCATGCAATATATAATATACCTTCCAGGGCCATGACCACGACCCTAGTGTGTCTTTTTTGTATCCCGCCCCACCCCCTGCCTGTATTTGTGCCATACTGTCTCTATTCAGATCTCATTCTTTCTGATACCTCACTGTGATCTGGAGGTGACCCTGGGTTCCTGAGAGTTATGTCAGTAGAATCAAAGTTTTGGCAGGTTCTACCAAGCTGGGAAGGTCCTGGAGGTTGGTCCAATGATAGAAAGCATCAGCTATCTAAGGAACAGTATAACTAAGTACAGAGAAGTCAGACTGAGCAACCAGATGAAGAATTTTTTGGCCATGGGGACTTTCAAAATAGATGAAAAGAAAACTGCCTTCAGACCTGCGTGGCTTCCCTTCTACAATGACAGTGGGAGAATGGTAGAGGAATCAAAGGTATTAGAAATCACACAGTTCTTTGGACCACCTAATAAACATTGATTTAATATGGCTAAAAACAATGAAATGTGAGATCTTTATCTAAAACCAACAAGTGGATTCCCCACTAGCAGAACCAACCTGGTCCAAATTGACATTCTCAACACAAATGAAACAGGAAGAAATGAAGTTGCAGTCCGATGGGAAGATTGCTTAGATGTTCTCCTTGGAGACAACACAGATAAAGCATGGCTGGTTCATCATGCACTCGAAATGATACACACAAGTAGCATTTCACTTGGTCCTGACACTTGTCTTTTCTTCAAGTGGTTATGATGAATTTAGCAAATAGACTATCAAGGAGAAACTATGGCCCATGTGTCACTATTTATTTGTTGCATAGAATGAAGTAAATTCTACGAATAATTTGACAAGATCCTCCAAACTATATAGGATCATCATGGATCTAATTTTGAGACTCAAGGGGCCCACAATCCGTTTCCCCAACCCCTGTTTTTACAGATGAAGAAACTGAGGCTCAAGGAAGTTGAGTGACTTGCCCATGGGGATACTGCAGATAAGCAACAGAAATTGGATTTTTACCCTCTCACTCCAGGGTCAGTTCTCTTTTCTTTGTACCACTTTGCTTCTCCTAGGTTAACACATAAATACTTTTATTATTGGTGACTTCAACGTGAAGGTAGCAAGATCAATGAAAAACTGTGTAAGAAAATACGACATGAAATAAAAAATAACAAAGCCAAAAGCTTATTTAGTCAAAGCCTGTATTTGTGGCAAGCATTGGTGGCATGCCACAATGTACAGACATCATGAATACTTTGAGAAGAATGTCAGAAGGTTCAGATGATGGTAATTACTGAATAAGATTACAAAAAACAAATACATGCATAATAAGGAAATAATTACTGATTAATATAGGTGTCATCACACAATCAGATCAGACCGATGGGTCTAGATGACCAATATTTACTTGGTCAGAGCAAAGATTAAAAATCAATACCGTAGTAGAAAGGCTATAGATGAGAAGATACCATAGGCAGTTACATTAGCATCAACTCAAACTATTTAAGCAAGATGGTAACATAAAGAAATAGAAGGAAGAATAAAAGCGACTATTGCCATTTCAGAGAGAAGTTTAACTAACGTAAAACAGTACTGACAAGAGGGGGCTGACCCCATAAAGAAGCAAAGAGTTGGCTCTTACTAATTAGGGAGATGTGGTAGGCAGACACAGGTACTCGGTTAGTGTACAAACTGGATTTGCAAAAGGCTGCAAACAATATCAAAACAGCCAACAGCAGCAGAGGGAAAAGGCAAGTCTGCAAAGAGCTAAGTCAGAGGTGGAGAAGCTGTTCTAGGTCCTCGGGTGCAGCCTTTTAACGGAGTTCAAGTTTTAAGGAACAAATCCTTTTATTAAAGGGATTTGTTCTGTGAAGTTTGGATTCAGTCAAAGGGCCGAACTTGCGGGCCTGGAGAGCCACATGTGGCCTCAAGGCCATAGTTTCCCCATCCCTGAACCCATATGATTTTGGGAGTACACATAGATAAAGCTGGAAGGAAAACAAATAGGTATGAAATACCTCACTGTGGTTCTATGCAGATCCATTCTGACTAGTGATGCTGTAGGAAGTACCCCATTCAGCCTCTACCAATCCAATACCAAATGCACATGCGAAGAAGGGGCCCATTCTAATTTTCAGGGCATTCAGTTCTTGTTTGAGATTTTCCATAGTCCAAGATATTCATTCTCTTTGCTATTTTTTCCTTCACAGCTATTCCATTTGGGCCTTCTTATTTCAGTTCTTCCAGGTTATCTTATCATCTTTGTCACTGCGACATTTTTCTCCAAGGCTTTACCTTGTTGAAGATTTGTTGTGGGGTCCCTATATATATTCCTAGGATTTTGCACCGTGGGCATCTCTCATACCCAGATATTTTTCCCCGTGGTATACAGATTTTTCTTTGCTTATTTCATCAGCTTCAGTGTTCTAGTTGGAAAGTGGGTCAAGCTTCGGAACCGAACAACATGGGCAGAACCTGCCCTGGTACTGAGTCTGGTGGCCAAACAAAACTAGCTTCCCCCTCCCTTCAAGAACTCCTGGGCTGCTACGTTGCTGGGTTCTTCCAGGTGCCTGGGATAATCCTTGCCTAGGCACTTGCTCCTGAAACTGGATCTTCCTGGAGCCCCTCAGGGCAGCCCTATGCTTTGCTTTCCTGGCTCTCCTATCCTGGCATGTCTATCAGCTACCAAATGATTCCAGGAGTCTCCTGTGGATCCTTGGAACAGATGAAGGAGTTTACAGATGATTTTTTTGACTAGTGCATTTTAAAATCCTATTGATTTTTTTGGGGGGGGGTGGGGCAGGGATCTGGGATTCTTTTTATATCCTAGCATGCCACTGAAATGGCAATGGTATTGAAGACAGAGTTGGAAATAGCTGCTGCTGCATCTGACCAGAGACATACTAAAGAAATCTGAGCTGAAGGCTACATAATTTTAAAGGTACTCAAGGATCAAAAATTCAAAAGATTAAAAAAATAGAAAAGCTCTTGGACAGTATGGGAGAGTAGTGGCAGGCCAATCAGAGTAATTTAAGCTTGGAATCAGGAAAGTCAGTGCTTAAATCCTGCCTCAGATATTGTGTGACCTTGAGTTCATCACTTAACTTCTCCCCATCCCTAAAATGTGAACAACATCTGGAGCATTTACCTCACAGGATGATTCTGAGGCTCAAATGGAATAGTGGATTAAAGCATCCTTCAAACTTGAGAAGTGCAATGTAAATGTTAGTTACAATAAAAAAGAGACTGAGAAGAAACTGCCAAGACAACTATCTGCCTCCTCATTTATTGGCATAAATTATTTACAAGAACGGTCTTAGGCAAAAAGTCAATTATCAACATCCTTCATGAAAACACAAAAATGGAACTGGCAGGCTTTTTAAAAGATGATTCTTTACCACAAAACCGGTTTTTCGCAGTTTAAAGGTGTAGACACTCCAAGATCTCACTCTGGCTTTTGTTGATTCAGTTGAAAAAAAAAAGCTACCTTAAAAGCTTTCTTCAAACAAAATGTGTCTTCCACACATGTTAAAATTATACAGGATTCTATGGAAACTGCAACCTGAGAGAGTACTTTGTTCAGTGATACACTGGGTGCGTATGTGTCATCATCTAAGGTAAAAAACAGTCTGTGCTTACTTAGGGTGTTTGCCAACGTCACAGAAGACAGCTAGCTATGCATAAGAAACACCGCGGGGCTTCCTCACTAAGAAATAGTCATCTGAAAGAGTCAAAGCTTTCATTTGAAAGCTTTTAATATATTAATAGGTTAGCCTAGCCATCCATGCTGAAAAAACTAACGTGGCTAAAACATGCATCTTGGTCAGATTAACTGTTAGTCCATTTGTGTATGTTGTGCGTGCATGAGAGGTGCTGTGTAAATGGATCCCAGGATGGATGCAGAAATGAAGATGAACTTGGACCATATTTGAGTTTTCTATGATCTCGAGCTACTTTGCTGTCATGAAATAAACCGTCTTTAAAAAAAAACAAAAAAACCACTTA
Source organism: Phalanger gymnotis (assembly GCA_028646595.1). Classification (NCBI taxonomy): domain Eukaryota; kingdom Metazoa; phylum Chordata; class Mammalia; order Diprotodontia; family Phalangeridae; genus Phalanger; species Phalanger gymnotis. The sequence goes on along the minus strand of CM053625.1, from coordinate 1,533,540 downwards.
ACCCCAATTGCCCTGCCTTCTCCCTCCAAAAAAAACCACCAAATGCATCTTTTTAAACAATAGTGTTCTGCCAGTGAGTGCCATCATATGGCTGTGGATCACGTGACGCAATGATCTCCGAAGAATCGAAATTACAAGAATGGCTAGTTTATGGCTGCAGCATATTACCAACGATAACTTGCACACAGTTACTACAAAAGGCATTACCAAGTTGGTGTGTGACCAAAATAAGAAGCTGGATTTGTCACGTATAGAAAGGGTTTCCAAACCCAATATGTGAAATACATATTTTTAAAAATTAGTTGTCATTTATTTTTAAAGATTCCATTACCTAAAATATTAAAACAACCTTGAAAAAAATCTTCAGTGAGTTAGGTAGAGTATCAAAAGGCATATACAAGAATTACACAGGATAAAGAAAAATAGAAGGGTTGTAATCTGCACTTATGACAGGAATGTCCCACACCCAAGAAAATCCCAAATCCATCAGAGTCCCATATTGTATGCTCTGGGCAATCATTTCAATTCAACTGACTTTCTGCTTTCTATTTACCTACCTGGGCCAAAAATTTAGACAGCACTGTTCCCCGGCAGCCTGTGTGACCGGGGAGGGGGGGAGTAATGAGCAAGGAAGAAACCTATTCCCGTATCCCCTGCACGCCAGTGTGGTCCTACAATATATACCTAGTCTGATGGGAGGGAAGAGGGTGCCTCATAGACACCCAACTTCATGCATCACAACACACATCTTTACCAGCCAATCACAGATCTAGGGAACAGAACATTACAAAGCAAGGATATGATGTCATAACAATACCAAGGGTGGCTGTGTACAACCTCTTGAGGCAGTTGCAGTCTAAGAAAAGAGCACCAGATTTGTAGTTAGAGATGAGTCTAAATCTTGGCTCTGCTACTTGCTAATGGTATGACCTCAGACAAATTGCCTAACCTTGCGAGATGCCCTATTTCCTCATTTATAAAATGGGGATAAAAATATCTGTAATGCCTGCATCAAGAGCTGTTACGATCACGTCAACAGAGATTTATTAAGCGTCTACTACGTGTGAAGCACTATATTCCTAAGACAATTCATGTAAAGCACTTTGCAAACATGCCAGTTATAGTAATAGCTGTATCCTCTCTAGTTACTGATTGCATTTCTATACATGTTTTTGAAATGAAAGGACATCAATTTGTAAATGTCCAAGGGACCTGATTTACTGGTTTCCATTCCACCAGTCTCCTACCAAAAAAAAAGTTAATATATGTTATAAAGTGACCACCTCCTATCTTCTTTAAATAATGGGCACTATGAATATCCTTTACACAGCCGCAGCTCTGTATAGAGCCCAATCACACTATACGTTGTATTTTTAGAACAAGACTTTCCTCAACATTGGCCCGTTGGGAATAAGTCCAAATTCTGTAAATAAGGGAGCTGGGGTGACAGTGATTCACTGGTGTTAAATATAGTTTTGATCTGCAGATAGGTTGCAAATGATTAATGAGCTACGGCAGCTGCTGGTTGATAGAAAAATTCAATCAGGAATGGATGATTCTGCCAATACTGACATTATTATAAGCAGAAAAAACCTACATCAGCCAATAAGGTGTAAATGGAATGAAAGTCAGCAAACTCTTCACTTCTGAGTGCCGCTAAGGGGTGCCTATAAATGCCATAGACAAAAGAGAAAAAGAAGGGGGCAGGGAGAGAAAAAGATGAAGTGTAGAGCCAGTAATTCTTTATATGAAAGCCTTTTTTATTTTTCTTTATCAAAATGTACTCCACCCCTAAGAACTGAGTTTGATCCAGGTGCAACCAATCAAGATGGAAGTGACTAGGTTTTTCAAAACTTTCATCCTACGGCAATATATACCCCGTGTATGTATATGTATGTATATATGTATGTACACACGTGTGTATATGTATATATGTCACCCTTTGATGTTCATGGGTTTCATATTCCAAGTTTTGATTACTCAGTTGGCCATCAATAATCAAATGGGAATTTTTGGAGATTTGCACACACTGCGAAAAATCAAAGGCAACATGCCTACATAAAGAAAACTAAAAAAATTAGCAAGTCATAAATGCAGAAATACTTCATACTATTAATCTATTTTATCATTTACTACCATAAGCATACATACATAAATTTATTACAAACAGCTGAATTTTTCTTAAAAGTTTCAGTGCACTAAAAACTATGGGCTACGCCTCCTCTTTGTCTCTCTCCCAGCCAGACTCAGTCACGTGATTTTCTCCCACAGTGATCCTTGCATCTTGCACTTTTCCTAGAAGCAGTTGCCATAGCTACCCTGTGGCTGTGAAGACTCTGTCCAGTAGAAACTGCCACTTTTTTATAGGCGCAGTGCGCTGTTTTACTTGTTCTGCGTGTTAAGTAAATATGATCAGAATTATTAAAAATAAAGGTTTGGGATGGGGCCTAGAGCTATTCATGGTTTCCCACACTTATGGAGGTCCTGCACCCTTATCCCCCTCAAATGTCGAGGAAGCAATGGGAAAAACGTAAAGGCAACAACACTAAAAAGGCAGTCAAACCGACTAATTATAACGCCCAACCTTAGACACCCAAAAGATAGTGGTGAGCACGTTCTCAATATCGGAATCCAAGGATGCAGAACGTGGCCTTCACAGGCAGATGTGATCTCTGTGTCAGTTACTTTTCCTTATATATTGTTTTGAATCATGAAGGAGGGTTCAGTAAAAGAGAAAATGATTACGGGGCGAAAGCAAAAGGCGAGAGTAAAAAACTTTTAAAGGAAGGCTAAAACTTTTTTAAAGTCAGCTTGGAGCTGACTCGGTCCTTGTGAAGGTCAACTTCAAGCCGGCGATGATGTTGAGAGCATGTGTAACTTTAATTCCAAACATCTTACAGAGGCACATCCAAACGGCACAATCAATTTTTAAAGAACAGGCAGGCAGTTACTAGTAGTCGACATATCTTTGCTAGAATAAATACAATGCAGCTTAAAAGTCTTAAACCAATGGTAACACTACTCCCAGAAAATAAATGCTTGGACGCTAAGATAGCATCTTAAATGAACAATGAGTCTAAAATAAATTCAAAAGAAGCTATAGCTCCCATATAGCTTTGATGTTCATCCACAGTTTAATGTGTTTGGTGTATATTTCCATAATAATCACTAAGGAAGTGAGTGTTTCTTTTGTTTCAATTTTTCGTTAAAATAGTTTATCTCGGCTACTGGGTGTTTCCCACATACCTGTGTGGTTTAGGATTCCATGCAGGTCAAGAAACAAAAGCCTTATTCAGCGCCATTCCTTGCCTGGTCCCTTCTATCAAGTGGCAATGCCCAGGCGGGTGACCGTGGACGGTCGGTAGCTTTCAGTTTGGCCTAATAGGCAGGCTGGAGCTTTTCAGCAAGCAGGTGACTGACTGATCCTGAGGTGACTTTTCTCTTCTCAAGATGTGAATTCCTCTGGAGGCAAGAGAGATTTTCCTTTCCTCCCCCCATTACTCAGCATGGTACATAAAGAGAAAGAGACATATATATTCCATTCATAAAATAATTTAGTACAATGGTCTCCACCTTAGCCAAGTACCATTTCAACCTGCCCACACACAGGTCTCAAACCCACAATAATTTACGTAGAAACAATACACAGAACTGTCTGTCCTGCCTTTACAGCAGGAAGCAGCATGGTCCTCACCTGCAATATTACTACTGTTAGGGACTACTCCAAGGGCTATGGCAGACACTGTCATGCAGATGGTTCAACTAAAATACAAACAGGAAAATTTTCATGTAACAATATACTGGAGATTACCAGTAATGGATCAAAACAAAAATGAACTATTTCCTTGGGAAAAATCAAATGCAATTGTGTTGCTCTATTAAGAAATATAACACTCTCATCAGTGCTATAGAAACATATACCTCTGGTACATAATGGGCATTAACATTGCTTTTGGTCAACAGCTTCACAAATAACTTAGCTCTGACTTTATCAAATAAATATCATTCACAAACATTCAGAGCAGGGACTTTCATGTTAATTTGATTTCTAGGAGAAATCAGAAAGAAAACAGAACTCTCATTTCAAGACATAGTGGATGCTCAACTTTCCCTAGGCCTCCTGGAATGTATACAAATTTTATAGTGCAGATCTTCCTTAAAGAACTGTCAAGGGCTTTCAAAGAACACCCTAAAACACAAAGTGGGATTCTGAGGTGATGCCCGCCAAAGTAAATGAGTACAATCTCAGCAGTATCTGAAACGGTTTGTTCCCTTCCTGTGGGCATTTTCCAAGTCCTCGGATCCCAAAGCCCTTTGAGCCAGCCTTAGCCTTTGCTGAATTCAGCACCCACACCCCTGGATTCCTGGAACGTAGAAAAGGGAACTTTGGCTTTGGAAGAGAAGGCCATGAGCATCTGTTTCCATTTCTAAAAACGATCACCATCAGCAAATGGGAAACTCCATCCTAGTCCTAACAAAGAAAGAACCTAGCTGCCTTTCTGAACATCTTAACAGGAAGATAAGGAACTCTGACTATGAGATGAAGCGCCTTTTCATCAACATAAGGAGTGCTTTCTGGAAGAGAGCTGAGTGTGTGCAATCTCTTCTTTAGTTTACAGAGTTCTTGTGGAGAGAGGTCCAAGCTGAGAAATGATGCTGAAGGGAGAGCCCTTACAGATGGCATATAGAGCACAGGGAGACAAAGATTTTAAAGGAAGACTCTTCCACTCTTTCAATCCAGTCTGCATCAGTTCAACTTATACTCCGCTTTCTTTCTACCTCTCTCTTCTCAAATACAGCTCTGCTAACTGGCAACCTTTCCATTTCAATCTTAAGTTTCATACCCCCAAACAAGGCTGAGAAATTCAACTTGAATGCGGTGTCATATAAAGCACAAAACCTAAGAAGAGGGAACTTTCACTTTGTACTTGTCTGTACTGAAATATGCAGGAGCACATAAGATCACAAACTTTGAGTCAGAAAAGACCTCTGAGGTCATTTAATCCAACCCCTTCATTTTAGAGATGAAGACCCGAGGTCCAGAGATGTCCTATTCTTAATGAATTAGGAGCCAATATGTGAATTGTAACTGTCCAGGACCCAAAGTTTTCCCATCTTTGGTCTCTGGCCTATTGCTGAGTTTTTGGCAATGTCACAGTACACTGAAACCTAAGCCAAAGGAGAGCAGAGTAAAATTCAAATCAGGTAGTGTTGCTAATGTCAGCAACTCTAACAGAAGAATGGGGGTGTGAAAACTACTAGCTACAATGAGAGTTTAGAATTATCTCTGTGTGATTATTAACAATAATAGGACATTCATGTTTTACAATTTACAAAGGGCTTTACATATATTATCTCATTTTATTTCCTTTAAGCAAGTCCTTCTCATGGCCATGGAATAACGAAGAATTCACTTTAAACGTGTTCTGCCTAGTGATCTGGGGGTGAAATGATATCTCCAACTGATGGAAAGGTACTATTTACTGTATGGGCTATAAATAACTAAAGCTGTAAAGCTTGTGTGTGGCACGGGACTAAATGGTGGCTGTTTATTTTTGGATGATACACTTACCCACTGATAAGAGAGTACGTTTTGGTTCTACTTCTAGAACAAAGTCTGCAGAGGGTAGTCAGGAACCGCGTGGGACTAGTGTCAAATCAAATACTTAATGCCCAAGAAATCCATTTAGTTGAACTGCCTTTGGAGTCAGACCACGCCAAGAATTATGGAAAGACTGGAAACGGTCTCTGTGGCTCACATGTTTTGAGCTCTGTCCACTTGAGTTTTAGCAAGCCACAAAAATGGTGTTGACTTTCTAATTTTCCTTTATAAAATGGAAATAGTAACATAAATAGGAACAACTAAGAAAATCTCATGCCCTTGTGTAATCCGTCTGTGATTCCATCAACCACCTTTATGGAGGCCAATAAGATTGGACAGTTTTTCACAGTTTTCAAGTTTCAGTGACTCTGCCTTTTGTTTCAAGCGTTCATCTCGGTACAGTCTGGCCAAGTTTGTCAAGTCTGACTCTGAAAAGTGAAAGAGAGAACCAGTTAAAAAGCAGACAGTCAAGTCCCTGGGACTCACTTTAGTTTTCACTGAATTAATACTAATTTGCACTTTAATGAACTGTTTCTTTCCTTAAGTTCTGCTTGTGGTTTTGGGTCCTAGGTCAGAAGAGTCATTAATGGGCTTAGTTCTCATCAATCTAACATTTGGCACCAGACTTATGGAACTTACATGTGTGCACAAGAGAATATATTTAAAACTATGTCCTCCAATGTTACTCAGATAACAGTCTGGAAGAGAACAACAGCTCACTCTCCCTGTCCTGCTGTCTGATACCAAGACAGCTGCTTCATTTCCCCCCCCCCGCCTTTTTTTTTTGAACTTAACTTACATATACTAATTGACGCAGAGTTATTACCAAAGACATAAGAAGGCTCAGGGGCTGCCAGAGACATTTTTCTTGTGGGGCACTTGTAGGGCACATAACTCATAAATCAAAAAGTAAACTAATTTGCATACCGTGACTTTTAGTTGCTTGGTTAAATGAGTCTGATTTTCTTTCGACGTTAGTGAAGGCTGCTCTGTTGAAAACTAGATTACATTCTTAACTGTTTTCCATGATTTGTGTTTGGGTTATATCCAATTTTCATAATTTCTTAATATTTCTAAGACATGTTTTTAGGATAAAATTCTTGAAGAGAATCTCTAAGAAAGGGTTTAAATGCAATACTAGAACGGCCTGTTTGCTCATGCTGGATGGATAGCTTCCGAAATTATGCAGCTACGATATATTTAAACGATCACCCTGTGAAAATCCTATCTTAATCATTTTGAAATAAGTCTATCCCCTTTCAGTCTTCCTACTAAAAGACTGGTTTTTCTCTGTGAAAAACAGGCACCAGTCTAATCAATCAACCAAATGCTGGAAAAAGGAATTAGTATGTTAGTACATAGGGGTTAAACAGTCATAGGAAGCATCGGGCATTGACTTTTAAACAAGTTTTCGTGAACAGAGAATGCTGTATAGCCCTTCTTCTCACACAATGGCTCTACTGACACCCAGGGCGGCTCAGGACAAAGTGCTGATTCCGTGTAGGATTTCAGGATGACAGGTAGACAGTGCGTGGAAAGCTTCCTTCCAGGACAGCTGGCTCAGATCATATGGTCCAGAAGGTCTCACATGAGTCAAACTCAACTAGTCGCTTGACATGCAATTACACCTCCCAGGTTCAAAAACAATGTGCTCCAGAGGCCATCGCACTAAGCTTGTCTTGGCACAATAATTCCTGCAGGTGACAGACCTTCAAGGACAATTATTTGGCTCTATGAATCGAAATACTTTTGCTAAGGTTCTCTCCACAGTCAGATGTTGACTCCGTTCTTTTGATATCTTCAGCAATCTGTGCAAAGTAAATTCAAAATGCAATTGTTGAACCCCCCCTAGACCTTTGATTCCCTTGGGTTGGAGGTACGTTTGATGCTAGTCTTGGACACTTAGAAGGAACACAAAATTATCTGAACTGAAGCTGGCTCTTTTGTTTCTTTTTAATCTCCACTCAATTTCCTTGAGTTTTTATTTACTTGGCTTGACTTGATTTATTGTTCTGGAGCAAATCAAAGGGCTGCTCCTAACAACCTAGGATCCAAAGTTTCATAAGGAGGCCAAATTCACAACGCTTCTGCTCAATTCTAATACTTACAGAGAAACTTCTTCCCAAACTATTCTTAGCCCATCAGTGAGCAAAAGGCTGACATAAGGAACATGCTAAATTAATCTTTTAAGGAACTCCTTCTAAAATGATGGAAAAGGGGCAGGTCTAAGATAATATCTTTTAAATGCAGGAATCAAAATTTTCTTCTAAATTCTCCCTTTAGTGTTCAGCCTGCCCTGACACAAACATTTGGGTAACCAGCAGATGAGATATTTGATAGACTCCAAATGAAAATTAACTTGGACTCTGGTTAACAGAAAAGAGAAGTCAGTCACTGCCTCAACTCCTAAGAATGCTCTGCTTTCAGTTTTCAGATGTAGGGGCTGACCAACTTGGAGGACCTTGGCCAGTCTCAGCTGTCACGGTGATACATATGATGAAGTTAGGCTATCAGAGATCCTAGATCCAGACCACAGTGAAAACCAAATTCGTACACTCAATTAGGAAATAAATGGGGAGGACCAAGGCTATACAGTCCAGGGCTCCAGGTTTTCAGCTCTGTTTAGGAGGAAAAGTAAACAAGGCCATGTTTCCTACACAATGGTTTTACTCTTTTTTTGTTAAAGTATTCATTCAGGTACAGATATAAAAAAATAAAAACAAAATTCACCAATGGGCTAAACAGTCATAGTAAGTGATTATTCAGGAGTCCAAAGATGAGCCACACTTAAGTTAAACATTTTAAGGAATAGTAGAGAAAATGACCAAAAGGTTACAAAAGACAATAGCTAACTTGGCCAAGAAGTTTCCACAGAACGTTTTGCCAATAGCAAACTTTGTTTTGAAGTTGCTTTATGTTTGTAACCTCTATGGTGCTAATTTTAACCACTTCAGCTGTACTTGCTGATGGAGAAGAAGGTGCTGATCATTTGTAAATAGCTTTGCCTTTCCTGCAGTGGCCCTAGGCAGCGACCATTCCCAAATACCAGAAATAGATTTTTAAAGGTGTGTGGGCTAACTGGAACTCACGGTAACTCATACAACTATCTCCTGCATTTTGTCTGCAGTTGGTGAAGGGCAGAGCCATCACAAGTAACTTCACCAGGCTCAAAACCAAGACCTAGCAGGGGTGGCATTACAACGATTTCTTTTATCTACTGACGACAACATTAAATGATTCATTTTTTTTGGCAAAAGGAACAAAAGGAAGCGTTAAGGGAAGAAACAGAGTTTTGTTCAATTTTTGCAAAGGGACTATGATGAATTTGAAAGGCAGGGCGGTACAGCATAAAGTGCATTGCGGTCAAGGGGCTTTATGACAATGAAGGGGCAGATTCATTTTCCCTTTCTGAGCTTTAGATTCCTCACCTGCAAGACAGGGATGGTAATAACACTTGCGCTTTCTACTTCACAGTGATGTTGCAGGAAAAGTGCTTTGCAAACTTGAAAGCTGATGTCATAACTCAGAATTATCCCCGGGTGCAAACAAAGGATCAAACATACTTAGGACAGGTTAATTTCCATTTTGTTTAAATGAACCAATATCCTTTGCCCCTCAGGCCTAAGGAACCTATATCCTCTTCTAAATTCCTTTTCTTCCTTCTAAACTTGCAAATTCAGTTCTAAGAACTGAAGATATGACTTCTGCCTGTGGTTTAACACCACCACCCTAACCCCTCATTATGTGATCCACCACTCGCTGGTTCATTTTGCTAGGCTCTCTTTGGTTGTGCTGAGGGAGGATGCTATTAGGAATTGGCTACAACAGAAAAAACAAAAAGCATAAATAAAAGTTTTCAAATTTATAAAACCTAAGTTTCTTAAGAAATGAGTGCTAAGGATGAACTGAAGAATCAGATAAACTCAGGGCTAGGTATGACAGAGTTTATCTAGTCCAACTTCTCAGTTTATAGAAAGGCAAATCTTAAAGGACTGAAGGGTAGGGGAGGTGGCATCTGTGCGGCAGGCACAACTACACTTGCTATTACCACTTTGGCCAAATCTATCTGACCTATAAGCCAAGTGACTTATCATTCCCCTTGTCCAAATAGGGGAAAAGGAGCAAGGAGGGCCACAAAAAGACGAAGAAGAAAGCCTGCTGTTTCAAGCTGGAGTGAGGAAATGTTTGTAAAGATGACAACACAACAGAGTGCCCTCCCCACGCCTGCCCCTCTTACTTTGTTGTTTTTCCTTCCAACAACTGGACTGAATATAATCTATATAATCCTTTTCGACAGTCTTCTCCAAATCACGCAGTGATGGCCCTTTATAGTTTTTTTCAAAATGTTTATCAACGAAATAAGGCACCTGCAGATTCTCCGTTTCTCTGGAAATGGTGTGCCCCATGGACCTGTGAGAAAAGCACAGAGGCGTGACCAAAGGTGAGTAATATCATTAATGACATTTGCTGTGTATGAGCCTTTAGGGACATTTAAAGGACACACACAGAAGTCTGTCTCCCACAACAATTTACATCAGTGACATTTGACATTTTTTTACATCATCCCCAACATTAATGCACAACATGCACGTACCCATAGTATTTGTATTCTTCCAATTTCCTAAAGGAATTGGGACCATACTGGTCACCACAATAAAAGCAAAACCGACAGAAAACGTGGATACTGTTATTTGTCAGTATCTTCTCTAAAACTAGATCCTCTTTAAGGTTTACTGTGATAAGAGTAAAATGTCATTTAGATGGAACATTCGAATTACAAATAATCAGACGGGTAACGCTAATCCAGCATCAACAGCAAAGAGACTGAAAAAACAGCCCCTGAGAGCTGGGAGAGATACCTGGGGAGACGCACGAGCAGACGTGCATTAACAATTCATCAAGGACACTCTGGAACAACTTCTTAGGGACCTAAACTACACATGTGATGCTAAGAAAGTGGAGCTCCTCGGGGCCAAAACCAAAAAACAACCCTGGGGAAGTAGTGAAGTTCTAGTACAGAAGTCTAAGCCCCCAAATTCAGAAGTACCACCCTAAGTTAATATATATGGTTTGGAGGCTGCCAAAGCAAATTTTTAGGACAGTAGCTGCACTTCAAGGTAGAGCGATATGACAAGGTTGCAATACCTACACTGATTTTGTTTACCGGGGCTTTGCTTGAAGTTTCCCTTCTATGTTTCACAAGATGGCAGCAGGACTCTAGACTGGCCTCCCTAGCAGCTGTCTAAGATTCCTTTTCTTGGGCTGTCTCTCCCAGTGGACTGAAGCGACAGTTGCTCTTTGTCCTTACCCAAATAAATTGTGCACAGAGCATGTATGTCTGTGTAAATGTACCACTCTTCTGAAGAGAAGGAAGACAGTATGATAAAAGAAAAAGCACTGGATGGTAGGGAAGCAGGAGACTTGGGTTCTAGCCTGTGCTCTTCCACTGAGTAGGCATGGGCAAGGAACTATACATATACTTCATGGGATCACAGATTTAGGGCTGGAAGGCACCTCAGAGCCCATCTAGTACAACTCCCTCATTTTAAAGATCAGAAAACTGAGGCCTAGAGAGGCTAAGTGACTCGCTCAAGGTCACACATGTGACACGTAAGTGATAGAGGCAGGATCTGAATTACTCGGTCACTGGAAGGATGGGAGAGACTCAAGAATGAAATTCTCAAGACACAAGGGAAAACAATTCCCAGTGAGGAAGAAACATGGGATTCACCTAAAGACACTAATATGGATACACCAACTAAGTGCAAGGTAAAAGATAAATGTACAGAAGATGGAAATAAGGCCAGAGAAAGGAGCATAAATTATTCCCTAAAAACTGTCAGGAGAAGTAAAACTCCAAATGAGCTGAGTTGGCAAGGGAAGCTAAGGACAACAAAAAAGAGGATCAAAGAAAGGCAAGGCCTTTGCTTGGGGCAGAGGGACAGTTAGCTGCTCCTTTCTTATTTGTTTCCTTTTCCTTAGCCAAGGGGAGTGACCTCTGCAACAGAAACGACAGAACCGAAATGACTAACGGGGAGTCAATGCCCAAGATAAGTAAGAAGATAGTAAGGAAGCACCTGGCTGCCCTTGAGGAATTCAAGCCTCCTGACCCAGATGAACTCTATCCTTGAATACCGAAAGACCTGGCAATATGACTGCTGAGACATTTGTCAGTACTAGCTGAGAGGGCATGGGAAAGAGGTGCTACAAGACCAAAGAAGAGAAAATGTTGACCCTTACAAAGAAGGGGAAGAGTACAGAGTCTAAAATTATAGGCCTGTGAACTTGACTTCACTTCCTAAGAAATTCTAGAATGGACCGTTAGAGGCTGTTGGTGAGGATTACAAAGAGCCACAACAGCTTCATCAAGGACAGGTCATGACAGACTAACCTCAATTCCATTTCTGACGATACTATTCAATGAGGGGAGGACGTGGACAGTTTACCCAGAGTTTTAGCAAAGCTTCTGATAGAGTATCTCATGCTATTTTTAGAGAGAAGATGAAATAATATGGACTAGAAAATAATAATACAATTCGATAGATTCAGAATCGGCCGGATGCCCAGGTCAAAAAAAAAAATAGCTATTAAATGTTGATGTCAAGGTGGCACGAGGCCTCTCTTCACGGATCCAGGACTGGCAATGTTCTATTTAACACTTTTTATGACTGACTTAGACAACGGCACAAACGGCATCCTCGTTACATATACAGGTAACACACAGCTAGGAAGGGTGACTGACACACTGGATGACAGATTCAGGGTCTAAGAGAGGAGTTTACCTTTTGTTGTCATGGACCCTTTTGGCATTCTGATAAAACCTACTGACTTCTTATCAGAATGTTTTTAAATGCACAAAATACACAGTTACAAATGAAACCTATTATACTGAAATACAGTTATCAATTAGAAAAAAAACCAAGCTCCTGGACACCAGGTTAAGAACACTTGCTCTAACAGGATCATGACAGGCTAGAACATTGGGTTGAATCTAATATGATGAAATTCAGTACTGATAAATTTAAGGTCTTTAGCTTGGGTATAAAAAAAATCAACTTTACAAGCATAAGATGGGGGAAGACACAGTTAGATAATTGTTTTGAAAATAAATCTGGGAATTTTACAGTATTACAGCCAAAAGAGCCAATGCCATCTTGGGATGTACAGTTCCAAAAATAAGGTGACAGAGAGCCCCACTGTGCTCTTCCCACTTTAGACCTCATCTGTCCAGCTCTGAGCAACACAATCTAAGAAGGACACTGAGAAGCCTGGAGGGCGAGAGTAATGAGTCCATGTCAAATGAGGTCTGCTTGAAGGAACAGATTGTACTTAGCCCACAGGAAAAGGCTCAGGGGGCATGAAATAGGTGTCTTCAAGTATCTGGAGGATTGTTATGTGGAAGAAAGATTCGGTTTTTCTCTGTCAGGCATCAGAAGGCAGAATCAAGAGCAACGGGTGGAACTCGCACAAATGCACATTTAAGCTTTAGATATTAAGAAGAACATCCTAACCACCAGAGCTGTCCCACATAGAAACGGGGCACCTCCAGAGGCAGTGGGTCTTACCACCCTGGAGGACTTCAGGCAGATGCTAGATGACCACTTGGCAAAGCATGCTATCATGTGTATGGCCCAAGGGCCTTTCCAGCCTTCACCTTCTATGATTCTGAGAGCCCAGTTTCTCAAATTCCAAAGCCCGTGTTCTGTCCCTCTGTCATGCTGCTGCCTCCCTGCCTTCAGATCTCTAAGCCTCAGTTTTCTCAACTTTAAAATGGGAAGAATGGCCAGGATAATCTCTCACACATTCCACGATCATTCCTCAGCGGTTGAGCAAATAAGAGTTCCTTCAGAGCCCAGTCACTGCCATTCTTTGCTCTGCCCAGAGGGTGTCACTATAGAACAAAATAATCTCCATCAAAATTAGATCACTCCTCTACAGTATGCCTCCAGTAGGAGATTTCACAGCAAATCTTCCTCTTTGCACACCAAGTTTGGTTTTCTGAAACAAATACTGAAATTAAACGAGGAACTTATTGACAGAGCCTTTCCGTTTCTCACTTACCCACATCTCCAAAGCCTCTCATTCACAAAAACTGAAAATGTTTGACTTACGATTTATAGAATAAACTGTATGGAGGATTTGTGGCCATCAGTTGAGTAATAACAGATATAATCACAATCACGAGAACTGGAAGCAACTGAAGAAATGCAGAATACATATTCTGGAAAAGAAAGATATTTGGAGCAATCATTACCTTTACAAAAACAAAAAATACTTAACTGGAAAAATAAGGCTAGAGATCAGCTTGGATGATCTGTGATATCTTGGTAGAGGGAATGTCTAGATGAGGAAACTCCTTTACCAATAAAGGCTGGCATCCTGTGCTCTCACAGTTGCCTAGAGCACTGAGAGATGAAGTGACTTGCCCAAGATGATATAGCAAGTATATGTGTGGACTCTCTAATGTATATGTGTGGACTCTCTAATGTATATGTGTGGACTCTCTCTAATGGACTCTCTTATTCACTAGACCAGGCTGCCTCTCATTAAAAAAAAAGTTGGTAGGCTCATGTTTTAAAAATAACTTGCAATATATTTATCTGCAGAAATATTTTGGCTAAATCCATTTTCCATATCTATTTAAACCTTAATTTCATACTCTGACCATAAGCAAATAAAATTATATAAACTGAATATGAACTGAATAAATACTGATAGAAGATGATGTCTGTTCAGCTTGCTACTATACTGCGATATTAGAGCTAGAAGAGTATTTGGAGATTATCTGAAATAAACTCTTTATTTTGTAGCTAAGAAAAGGGGGGAAATGACTTGTCCAGTACACTAAACTCCACTCACTGTTTTATACTCTCAGTTTTCTACAAAAGACACTTAATTTTCTCTTTAACAAATGCTTACACATTTCATAAACATTAATAGTAAATAAAATGGGGGCGGCTAGGTGGCTCAGTGAGTAGAGCACCAGCCCTGGAGTCAGGAGGTCCGGAGTTCAAATTCGACATTAGACAACTGACACACTTACTAGCTGTGTGACCTTAGGCAAATCACTTAACTCCAATTGCTCTGCCTTCCTCCCTCCAAAAAAATAGCAAATAAAATGAACACAAGTTTCAGGAGATCTGAATTCCATACCTGGTCCTACACTCCTTATGTGACCATAGGTCACTGGGTTTCTCTGGGCCTTCGTGCACTAATCTGTAAGGCCCTGCCCAGTTCTAAACAGTATGACCCTAGCGATCCAAAAAGTAAAGGGAACTGTCTTAAGCATGGAAGATTTCAGATACCAGATGAAAGCCCCTCAGGCACACTGGGAAGTCAGAGACTTGCTTTGGTTTAAAGGGAAGAGCTGAGAAAATGTCCCACTCTTTGCAGAGGACTATTGGCATTCAACATCACACTTGCTGTGCACAGTTGGTGGAAAACCCCCCGAGTGGAGCGAATAAAACCAGAACCATTTATATCACAAGAACAATGATAATGATAACTAGCATGTGTTTGGTGCTTTAAAGTATGCAAAGCGACACACAAATATTATCTCATCTAATCCCCACAACGATTCTGATAGGTACAAGTATCATCCTCATTTTGACTGGCCCAGGGACACACTGTTAGGAAGTAGCTGAGGCTGGATTTGAAGCAGGGCCTTCCTGACTCCAGGTCCAGCGCGCACTGAGTCACCAAGCTGCCTTAACGACTACAACAACATAAAGGATAATGACTGAAAAACCTGAGAACTCTGACCAATGAAATGACCAAGCGTGACTCCAAAAACCCAAGTAATGGACTGAAGGTACAGAGAGCGACAGAGATTTTCAGACAGGGTCAATGTTTGAACTGGTCTGACTGACTATGCCAGCTTGTTACAAAGGAGGGCTTTTATACAAGAGAGGAAGAGGTATAGGGTAAAGCACAGCAATAGTGACAGGAAGAAAAGAAAGAAAAAAATGAATGAAATATTTAAAAATACACAGAAAAAGAAGAGAAGGAAATTCAGAAGGTGTTAAAGATAACAAGGTGGGCAGTTTTGGTACTACTCTGTTAAATTTAATGTGTTTTTTTTTAAAGTTGAATGTAACAGAAGTTAATGGTTTATTATACAAACCTCTTTTTCTGTTTTTCATATTTGGAATAATCCTATTTGCTAAGTTCATAATAAAAAATGTGTCCAAGCCCACTAGCTCTGAAGTAAGAGGAACGAGTATAAATGCTGCTGGCCTTCGGCAAGTCACAAGCTTTCTGGGCCTCGTTCTTCCTCTCTAAAATGAGGGGATTGGATGTCCCTTCCAGATCCAGACCTGTGATCTCATGTGTTACCTGGTTTTGCTGAAATGCTTTTTTCCCCATCTTTTTTTATTCTTTTTTACAAAGAGGCATCATAGCACAGGAAGATAAGGATTCAAACGCTGCTTCTCAAACCTACTTCCTGGTTGTGTGATTCACGGACAGGTAATTTAACCTCTCAAGTGCTCGAAGCAATTCTCTAAGACTACAAGTTGCAGAAAAGGTGATGCTCTGCACAAGAAAAGGGGTTTCCCTTTTAAAGTTCCCTGTGTTAATGACGTCACAGGTTTAGTCTTTATCCCTACACTGTTATGAGGGATGACCAATTAGGCAGGGGAGAAGGAGGAAAATGTTTGGAAATGAAGTTGATGTAAAAAAAAAAGTAGCAATGAACAATTTTAAAAAAAGAAGCGTAAACTTGCCCTACAAACGACTGGAATTTATTTTCAAAAGAGCTACAGCTTGCTTTTACTAGAATCTGGTATTTACAGCAAAGACCACACAAAGAGGTCAGAGGAAGTGTAAGGAGGCAGGATGGGGAGAGTCACATGTTAGTCTAGTCAGCTAAAGGATGACTCTCAAACCTCTCATTCAATTCAATACACGTTTCTTATTGTTCTACACACACACACAAAAGAGCCAGAGAAAAGGCTGAGAGGCCTAGAATCCCAAGTCTTCTAAACTGCTATATCAAAGTGTGGTATGCTTGATACAAATGAAACTGTGTCAAAGCATCAGGGCAGAAACGGTGAAAAGATACCTAGAACCTGGGCAGACACCTCGCAGCATTCTGCTTGACGAGGGATTTGTAGGAGGAGTATGACACACTCGACAAAGCCCCTACATCGTCTTCCTTTAAAACCAGCTAAAGGAATGCCTTGCAGACCCTTCTCCACATAATCCGTAAGAGCGGATCTGAAGGTCATGGGAGATTCCTCACAAGGCAGGGAGTTTGGGATAATTTTTGATATGTATTGGTCAGTGACACAGCTGTTTCAATTACATTTCAATAAACATTTACTAAACGCTTATCAAAACCAAGACACTATGATAGGGGCTGAGGATACAAAACAAAACCAAAATGGTTCCTGCCCTAAAGAAGCTTATATTTAACTGGAGGAATACAACCTGTCCACTGCTAAGCAAATACAAGGTAATTTAAGAAGGGAGAGACCATAAAAAACTGAAGGAAACAGGAACGGTTTCTAGAGAGACAAATACCTGAGCTAAACCTTGAAGACAAAGATTCTAAGAGGTGGGAAGGAAGATGAATTGCACTTGAGGGACAAGGGACAGCCTTGCAAGGAATACTGAATTCTGGTAACAGCTGGAAGATAACAGCTGGCTGAAACATAACAAATGGCAGGGACACGAGCAAGCATGAAGGGGAAGAATAAGAAATGCCCGTAAAGGTAAGTGGGAGTTAGGTTGGGAAGGGTTTTAAATATCACGATAGAAATGAGAAATGGCTAAACAAATTGTGATGCAGAGATGTAACAGGACATTCCTGTGCTATAAGAAATGATTAATATGAAGAATTCTGAGAAGCAGGGAAAGACTCATGAAGACTAATGCGGAGTGAAGCAGAACCTGGAGAACAATACACACAAAGACTACAAGAACATAAATGGGGAGAACGGCACACTGAAACTGAATGCTATGTAATTCTAATGACCAAGTCGGGGTCCAGAGAAAAGGCCAAAGTTTCTCTCCCTCCCTTCACTGAAAAATTATGAGACCACAGGTAGAGAATATTATATATACACATATAGAGAATATTATATAGACAGAGATGACATGTTGGTTAGTTTTACCGGGCTGTTTTTTCCCCTTCTTTAATTATTGTTAAAAGGGATGGCTTGATGGGGAGGGGAAAGATGAGGGACAGCTCTGAAAATTAAGATAAATTTTTATTTTTAAATGTCAGGCTACAGAGTTTGTACTTTACTCAAGAGGTCTGAGGAGGATAATGACAAGGTCAGGTTATTTTTGGCAACTTCATGGAAGATGGATGAAAGAAGGAAGGGACTGAAAGTGGAGGAACCAATTAGAAAGTTATTACAATAGTCTAGGATAAAGTTACTGAGGGCCTCATCTAGAGACCTGGGCATGTGAGTGGAAAGACAGCAACAGATTCCGGAAATTAAGTGGAGGTAGAATAAAGAGAACTCAGCAACCGACTGGATGAGAGGGAGGGCAGTTGAGAGAAAGGGAAGATAAGGATATCTTGGAGGTTGTAAAACTAGGTGACTAGAAGAAGATAGATTTTCCAAAAAGCAGGGGAGTTTGGAAGACATGCAGATTTAGGAAGGGAAAAGATAATCAGTCCTGTTTTTTACATGCTGAATTTGAGATGCTGTTGAGACAAGAAGCTAGCACTGTAAGAACGACTGGAGTTCTGCAAAAACAATTTAGGGGAAGATACAAAGATGTGAAAATATCTGCAAAAAGATAACTGATCTCATGGGAGTAAAAGAGTCAACCAAGGGAGAGAAAGAAAAGACAGAAGAAAGAGGGCCAAGGACAGAACCTTGGGGAAAGTGATAGATGATGATCCGGAAAGGAAGACTGAGGAAAAGACAACCAGAATAAAGCAGTGTCACAGAAGGTCAGGAAAAAGAGAATATGCAAAAACTGAGATAAGTCAACACCATTAAAACCTGCAAAAAAAAAAACCCAAACAAACGAGGACTGAAAAAAAAAGGTTATGAAATGGTTTCTAACCCTAGAGGGGCCAACTCTGCCTGAGCAGTGGAGTCAGAAATGAGAGTACAAGGGGCTGAGAAGCAACTGGGAAGTAAATGAGAAGAAACAGTGAAGACGGACAGCTGTGAAAGGAGAAGGAGAACTAGACCAAGAACCTGCGGAGCAGAAAGGTCAAGTGAAGAGTTTTAAAGATAAGCAAGACTTTGGCCTGTTTGTAGATACAGGGAAGGTACCAGCAGATGAGGAAAACTAGAAGGAACCTGAGAGAGAGATGGGATGATCAAAGGGGTGAGTCCCTGGAGGACACAGACAGGGATAGGATAAAAGATTCAAGCAGAGGGACTAAGAAGGGTCATCTCCTCATCGGACATTGAAAAAAAGTAGGAGAGAAAGGAGAATGATGAAAAGAGGTCTGAGGCGGGGGAAAAGAGCTTATGACAAACACACTGACTGTCTTAGGAGGCGTGAGGTCATCCGCTGAGAGACAGACAAGAGGCTTTTTGTTGTGTGACTTTCACCCACAGCGCTCCTCAGCAGAAGAGAAGCAGGGAAGGCACATGGGAGGGCATCCCAGGCCTGGGGTCTGGCAGGGCACAAGTGGCCAAAGGCCAGGAATTCAAGGGTAGAAGACAATGTACAGATGAACTAGTCAAGTATAGAATCAAGATAATGATAGGAAGACTATGAAGCCACAGGACTGGGAGAAGAGGGAGGAGCAAAGAGACCGAAGCTCGCGGTGAAGAGGAAAGATGTTTAGTGACACAGATGCACAAATAGAAACGGAGCTTGTGATCAGATGGGAATTTCAGAGCTCGGTCTCATGGAGATAGACAAGTTATTAAATATTTATTAAGCATTTATTATCTTCCAGGCACTGTGCTAAGTACCGAGAATATAAACACAAGCAGAAAGAAAAACAGAAAGAAGCTGAAAGTGGTTAAGGGGGCGTGTGTGTGCCCCAAGTGGGGAATGCTAGAGAAAGCCTGGAAGACCAAGAGTGAAACCTGCATAGTAACGAGGACATAGTGGCCTGGGTGTTTTGATGGTGAGATGAAGGCATGACCATCCCAAAGCTGAGATAGAATAAAGAAGCAGGTCCTGGGAGTGGAGACTAATGGGCTGGGAGGACAGGATGTTGGGGAGACTTCAATAAGTCTAGGAAGTCCTTGAGTAAGAGGGAAGGGGCTTGGCTAGAGAGGAAAACTGTAGACCTCTGAATTTTTTGAGAAAATCAGCAGAGTGTCCTGTAGGCGGTGGATTACAACAAAAAGACACTGGAATGGGTGACAGCGATGGGGAGGGTGGACCTCAAAGGAGGAGATGATGATGAATGATGGCGGTGGAGGGGAGATCTGGAAGTGGTAGTGTGGAAGAAAGACTATGCTGATTCTTTCTTCTGGCCCAGTGTGTTGGACGACAGGAAAGAAGAGTGGGAAGCCAGAGATACACCATCTTGCAAAGGGAGTGCGATTTCCAAGAGTACAAGAAGAGCAAAAGTGTGAAAGAAAGAGATCTGGGATGAAGGGGATTTTGTTAAAAATAGAACAAGAATTCTGGAGGGCACAATGAAAGAGGAAGGCAGAAGAGGAGAGGGAACAGGAAGGTGTAGGAGTGAGCTGGATGGGAATAAAAGAGTACAGGAAGAGGCCTTTTACCTTGGCATATAACAACTTTGAATAACAGAAATTAATGGAATAGCAGATAGGTTTTTCCCAGCCACGACAGGAAAAGTTCAGATTTGGCTTGGACCTCCACCCTCTAGGATCCTGTTACTACGTATTTCCTGTCTTCCTAAATATGTATAGTAGAACATTTTAAAACATTCTTACAGACCATAAATGCTGACTCACTATAATTATTTATAGATAGTAACCCTTCTTTCTCTAGTCACCTGAGGCTTTTCCTCTTCTTCTTCTTTCTGGGTCTTTACCCTCTCATTTCGGTGTCGCCGACGGTAAAAGTGTGTGTCATCGGTCATCACATTTGAAAACATGTGAATATGTCCTGGTTAAAAAAAAAAATTAGCATAGGGAGCAAACAAACATCTCTTCCTGCCTTGCCATGACCCTCTTTGTGGTCAGTTTTAACATAATTGCGATTATCTAATGATTCTCTTCAACAGTCTTCTAAGAAAGGCTCAGTAAGCGCTCCTCTGTATTTTACACACTGGAGATGAAGAGTAATCGAAGTGGTGTAGGTATAAACTGAGCCTTCTTGGCTCCCTTGCCTCTGAACTGGGCCCAAATTTAAATATTTTTTAAAAGAACCTATAAAAACTATACTGAGGAAAACAGTATAGTTCAATGTATACTCCTTCGGGCTATGGATGAAGAACCACTGGTCTTGGCTCTGTCACTAACGACCTGCTGTGTGCAGCCCCATTTCACAACTTTGGTAGCTACATATAAAAATCATCTATCCTTAGCATTTAGTAGCTAGGTATTATAGTCCAAACTCCAATGCTCCAGGACAGCGTTTGTAACTTTCAATGCTCCTGAGAGAGGCATCATGGCACAGTGGATGGGGAGACGGCCTCTGACCAAGGAAGATCTGGTTAGAAGTCCTACTCCTGACACAGTGATGCTGACGCAGCGTGTGACGCTGGACAAATCACTTAACCTTGCGCTGTTCCAGGCAAATAAGTTACAGAGAAGGTGCTGATTTCCCTCATCTGGAAGTTCACTTTAGTCAACAAAGTAACAGGTCTAGTCCCCAGCCCTAACTTTCCATGAGTACAATCCTACCGGCATAACAGCTGATCCTCGAGTATGACCAACAGTGTGCTGGTCTATAGTATACGGAGAATACCGACCTGTAGGAAAATGTCCTCCAAAGAACACATTGAAGACCTCTTCTGGAGTAATGTCAGCTTCAAAATCTGGGTAGTAAGCATAGGGGCTGGCCTGGGGGGCAGCAAACGTGGCTTGTTCATAGCGTAATCTTTTATCAGGATTGCTGAGAACAGCAAAGGCATTGCCTATTGCTAGAGAGAAAGGAGGGGAAAAACATGTCAGAGCTCAGTTAGCTTCTTCCACTGAATTTAAGTATATAAACAGCAGCTAGGAGAAGAAGGCCAATTTCTATACGGCAACTTCACATAGTTTTCAGGTTAAGCCAAAATGGAAACTTTGGGGTAAGAATAATTTGTGATTATAAGTGTTCCAAAAATGCCATCCACATCCAGAGAAAGAACAGATGAAGTCTGAGTGTAGATCAAAGATACTATTTTCATTTTATCTTTTCATAACTTTTTTCCTTTTCTTCTGTTTCTTCTTATACAACATGCCTAATATGGAAATATGTTTTACATGATTACATATATACAACCTATATCAAATTGCTTACTGTCTTTGAGAGGAGGGATGGAAAAAATTTGGAACTCAAAATTTTATTAAAAAAAGTGTTAAAAATTGTCTTTATGTGTAATTGGAAAAATCAAAATACTACTTCAAAGAAAAAAATAAGCATTCCAAATGTAAGTAATGGATTATAGCCAAGCTACAGACATAACCCAATAAAACAATCACTAAAAAGCTTTTTTTTCACTCTTCTCCAAAAACAAAGCCCTTACATGCTCTCAGCTTATTTTGGAAATCAGTGATATTTATTGACTTTTTTTTTTTGAGACCAGGTCTCCTTACCTCACCCACGTTTAGAAGCTCAGAAGCCACTGAAAGGCCTAATCTTAAATCCTACTACCTATTCCATCTTCCCTGTGGGTCAGTGCAACTCTCCCTAGCCATAAGGACAGCTTCCCCCGAAGGCCCTTGCCCCTGGGGGCTCACCACACAGGTGCCAGATTTAGCAGACTTAGGACACAGTCTCCTGAAGTTCAGAATTCCTGAGCTTGAGATCCACCAGCTGCAGCCTCCCCTGTAGCAAGGATTACAGGCTGTTGAGACTATGCCCAGCCATTTATTAACTTTCAAAGGCCAAAATCTGAATGGGGACTTGAGAGACTGAATAGAAGGTAAACCAAAGGAGCTAAAAACAAAAAGTCTTTTGTGACAATACTTTTCTACTTTGTCTGTATAAGTGCAATGGGAAATGTGGATCTGACTCCATTTAAATATTCAATCAATAAAACCACCGTGAAAAATATCTCCACAGGATCAATACTACAAAATGCTTTAAAGGAAGTACTAGCTTTCATACACAGCACCCTTTCATTACATAATAAAATGTCTATTAATAGTAAGATAACGTGACACTTAGATATTTACTTCACATCAACAAACATTTATTAAGCATTTACTATACATTTGACTTATCTCACGCCTCATTAACTCAAAGAAGTTAGACTAGGAGATTGCATATATCACTGCAGTTCTGACTAAAACACCATCTTCCTGACTAGGAGTTCTGCTAAGTGTTTACTTAACCATTCCAGTTACACGAACATCTCGATAAAATGATGGTAAACTATTGCACTGCGTCCTTCCCCTTGCCCTACTTTTAAAGACTGGATCTCATGATCTCCCTTGGCAGTGGCTGGCAGAGAAGGGACTCCTCACAGGCCCGATCCCACCAGTGATGGGCACAGGAGCTCTGACTTGCTCTATTTCTGACCTGAGCTTGTCTGTCTGTCCTTTAGCAGTCCCCACCCAACACTTTTCCCAGCCCCCTGTCCCAGCCCCTACCAGTTCCCAGGGACTCACCAAATTTGATGCCAAATTTAGTCCTGACATACAATCCGCATAGCCCACTGTGGTTCAGAAGTTTCCTAGTTTCTACCATGCCAGGCCGCGTGTTCTTAAACTAAGTGTGCCAAGGGCACACGGAGAGACTACTTGTTTAACTGTTCAGAGAGGTTGTGGAGAATTGAATGCGCCTAAGATGGCACATCGAATTCCCGAAATATTTACTAAGCACTTCTTGTACAGCCTTGGGTGAACTGCTTAGCTTCCTTGAGCCTCGGGTTCCTCATGTGTAAAATGAGAGGGCTGGACTAGATTTGTTCTAAGGTCCCTTCCGATTCTAAATCTATGAGCCTACTAAGCGTATGACATCTGGGGACACAAAGATGAAAACTAATAAAGTCCTCTGCCTCTCAAGGACCTCACAGCCTATTGAGAAAAGACTTGGAGAAAGGTAAGGAGCGACAGGACCACAGGGAGAAAGATCAGTCAAAATACCGTAGGAAGCTGCGAGAAGGGAGAAAACACTTGCAGGTGGAGGTAATAGGGAAAGCTTAGAGGAAAGAGGTACCTAACCTGAGCCTGAAGAAAGACAAAGATTTGAGCAGGTAGAAATGAGGAGGGACAGCATTGTGGGCAGAGTAGAGGGCCTGTGAAAATTCACAATGGTGAGGATGACAAAAGTTTGAGAAACAGCTCATAATCCAGTGTGGCTGGAATGTAGCGTACAAAGGGAAGTGACACAAAGACTGGGAAGGTAGGTGAGAA
Organism: Phalanger gymnotis; assembly: GCA_028646595.1. NCBI lineage: Eukaryota > Metazoa > Chordata > Mammalia > Diprotodontia > Phalangeridae > Phalanger > Phalanger gymnotis. Next base: position 1,509,525 of record CM053625.1, on the reverse strand, counting down.
CCGGACAGTAGAGGGCATCAAAGACCAAGCTAAGGAGTTTACATTTTATCCCAGAAGCAGTGGGGAGCCACTAAAGGTTTCTGAGCAGGGGAGATTATTTTAGCAGTTATGTGAAGGGCAGATTAGAAAGGTGTGAGAGTGGAGAAACACCAGGCTACTAAAAATATTCTAGGCTAGTAGTGATGAAGACCTGTAGTAGAGAAGTGAATCAAGTGTAAAGAACACATACAAAAGGTAAGGAGAATCAGTGTGGTATCAGGGGAAGGGCATGTTTAGAGTGAGGAAGACCTGGGTTCAAAGCCCACCTCTATACTTGGTGAATGTGTGACTATGGGCAAATCACTTAAACCTCTCAGACTACTGTCTCCTCTGTAAAATGGGGATAACAATAAATGTAGTACTTACCCCAAATAGTGGTGAGAATCAAATAAATATAAATAAAACACTGAAAACCTTGAAACACCATATAAATGCCACCTAGTACATTGTGAAGATAGAACTGACAAGACATGGAAACTGACAAAGTGGGAGGTGAGAGAGAAAGAGGGAAGAATCAAATATTAGAGAGGTCACAAACTTGGAGGAGTCGGATGACAGTGGCGTCATCAATCCAATAAGCATTTATTAAACACCTACTAGCTGCAAAAGCCTTGTGCTAGATCCGAGGACACAAAGACAAAATGTAAAGCGCTCCCTTTTCTCGAGGAATCTGGATTCTATTGGAAGGTTATGATATGGAAACAAGTAAGTGCACGCATGGTAATTTCAGAAGGAAGTAGAAAGCATTAACTAAGGAGTCTTATTGTAGGATGGCAGTTCTTATTCTCTTCGGTCTCAGGATCCCTTTGTACTCTTAAAAATTACTGTGGACCCCCTAAAGCATTCTTGTTTATGTTGGTTGTATCCATTAATATTTATATTAGAAATTAAAACATCTTTGTATCATTAGGAAAATGGTTTTGACCTTGTGGACCCCCCGACAGGGTCCTGGGGACCCCCAAGGGTCCTTAGACCACATATTGAGAACTACTGGTATAGGGAATGGCGCACAAATTGATCCATGAAGGAAGGTCCAGAGCTGCTGAGGGGTGTTGGTGAGGGAGTCCATCCCAGGCATAAGGGACAGTCTGGGCAGAGGCAGGGAGAACAAGTATGTTAGTTTTGCTGGAACATAAGAGGGGATAATAAAGCCAAAAAGCCAAGCTATAGCCAAGACTACAAAAGGCTTCTAATGCTGATCTGAGCAAGCTCTGAGGGTCCTGGAGCAGTAGTGACACAGTCAGACTTAGGCTTCAGGAAGATCGTTTTGGTTGCTGTGTGGAGGATGGACTGGAGACAGAAGAGAGTGGAAGCAGGAAGACTATTTGAAAAGCTGTTTTGAGAGCCTCAACTTGGGGAGACAGCTGTATAAACGTAGAAAAAGGAACTCCCTCCTTGGAGGGAGAATCTAACTGGGTTTGAGAAGCGAGGGAGAGGGAAGAGTCAATGGAAATAGGGAAGTTTGGTGGAGGGCTAGATTTAGGGGAGAAAACTGTGAATTGAGTTTTGGACATACTGAGTTTCAGATACTGATGGGGTATCCAAGTGGAGATGCCCAGTGGAGAGGTGGGTAGGTGGGATTGGAGCTCAGGGACTGGACAGACAGATGTGAGAGTCAGCAGCACAGAACCTGTGAGAGTGAATGAGATCACTAGAGAGAGAAAAAAGATGAGCACCTAGAATAGAGCCAAGAGAATCACCACCTCAGGGGTGGGAGGAGGAGGAGGAAGAGGAGGAAGAACTAGTGAAAGAGACAATCGGACACGAAGGAGAACCAGGAGAGAACAGTCTCACGGAAGCCAAGGAAAGGGAAAGTATCCAAAAGGAAAGAGTGGGGTTAATGGTATAAAATGCTGCAGAAAGCTCAAAGATAATGGAAATTGAGAAAAAATCAAGAGACTTAATAATTGAGAGGTCTCTGAACTCTGTGAAGAACCTCTTGTTTTTAGTGCAAGTACTTCATTTTACAGATGAGGAAACTGAAGCTTAGAGTGAGGCAGTGGCTTCCTTGACCTAGGGAACATGGCTATTAGGTGGCAAAAGTTAAGATTTGGATACTTAGATTACAGTTTATATTATGGTTGAAACTGATCTTACCCTTAAGACCGACCTTCTGTCTAAAGCCTATTTTTTAACATTATGTTTTGGAGTGCTCCAAAATTTCTTTACTTCTGAAATAATAATGGAAATAAATAGAGAAAATAGTTTTATCTATAAAAGTTGTTTTACATGCAACTTTTCAGGAATATATTCAATATATAAAACACCATCAAGCTGAAATCAACTACATTCCTGGAATAATGAAGAAATTTGCATTGAGCTAACAAGAGCAATCCAGAACATCAGATCACTACCAAACTGAAAATAAAGTCCGCATTAAGCAGCAATAAAATTCTCATCAAACACACCAGTGGGCACGCCAGACCACCGAATTTAAAGACCGTACCCCTTCTGTTTATTAACAGCTGAGGAACTGCTTGGGGGCTGTATTTTTGTAAGGGAGCTTGTTTGGCTGTCTGCTGGGAGGTTTCAGTTGTCAAAACAAAATGCATTAATACTTGAAAATATATGTACATATATGTGTGTATAAATGCACACACATACATAAAACAATGCAGTTAAACACCATCTATAGTCTCTGAACTGCTGACAATAAATGCATGAGGCTGTGGGAAAAAAAATGAGGAAGGAAAATAAGAAGGAATCTACTTGTCTACAAGCAGTAGGTTTCAAAGAAAATCCAGTATTCTTCTGTTTTTATAATTTACTAAGAACCTCTCTGTACATGTGATTCTATACACAATACAACTAAAAGATGTGAGTTGATAATACTCATCACAGAGAAACCAATATTTATTCAAAAGTATCATGGGACAAGGTTGGGATTTAGTAAGTCCACTATTTAAAACAACTGTATACTATAGTCCCCTGATGAAATAAAACAATTATACTTCTGATTGAACAAACTGCTATGACAAGACTTGAAGGAGTCTAGTGAACAACTCAAACGTGACTTCAGCTGCCATACCTTTAAAGGCTTCTGTGGCCCCAGGTGCACAGTTCTTATCAGGGTGAAATTTCAGGGCCAATTTTCGGTAAGCTTTCTTTAGATCCTCATCACTGGCATCTCTGTCAACTCCCAGAATTTCATAGTAACTTCTGCATTTCTTTATCCTAAAAAATAACATGTCAAAAGTAGTTATACCTTTCAAGATGGTTTCACATGGTTTATTTTGTTTGCTTTGTACCACTAGTGAGATATCATCTCCATTTTACAGAGATGAATTCAAGACTCACAAAATGCTAGAAATGGAAAGAACCTTCAGAGGTCTTCACCTAGACTATAGAAGCTACCATCTAACTCCACCCCTCTCAGCTCCAGTCCCATCCATGGAGCCCCTGCAATCTGACCACCCAGAAAAATAAAGGGAGCTCTTCACCTGTGGGGAATGAGATTATGAAAGCTCATTCCATCCATCAACTTTCTAAATGGAACCTCAGAGCTATGTAACTCTATCTGCTTCTCTTGTAGTAAATGTCTCTAACATACCACTTTTGGCCATGGTCAATGTGTGAATTTGTTTTGCTTGGCTATGTGTATTTGTCACAAAGGTTTGGCTTTTTTTCCCTTTTTTTTTTCACAATGCAGGAGAGATGAGGGAGAAAAGAAAATAGATGCTTGTTAGTTGAAAACAAAAAAATAAAACATCTCAACCCACTCTCTCCTCCCCCTTTCCCTATGGTCAACATGCTCCTGACAGCTCACTTTCCAATTCCTGTAGGATAAGAGATCATAGATTTTGAGTTGAAAGGGTGCTTGGTGATCATCTGGTCCAACCCTATCATTTTAAAGATGAGGAAATTTAATACCACAGAGGTTGAAGAACTTACCCAAAGTGGCAGAACCAGGATTCAAATGTAGGTCCTCTCACTCCAAATCCATATCACCATTCCACTACAAACCGTGTCCTGCTGCCCTGTCCTCTCTAAGCTTTCGTCCTTCTCATTAGCCCCACGCCTCCCATTTAGGCCCTGCCTTCTCCTGCCTCTTCTCATTCCCCATTCTCAAGAGGTCTGGAAGTCAAGACTTACACCTTTCTCTCCCACCATCACTCAACATTTCCTCTGATGGGATGCCAGCTGGTCTGACCACTCTCTCCTGAACCTAATAGTAGCCACCTGCCAACATCCGAGTCACTTTGCCACCTTTTCCTATCACTTTGGCACTTGGCTCACAGTCTTCTCTATTCTTTCCCTTGGCATGATTCTAAGAAACTTCAATATCCACAATGATTCCTCTCTTAACTCTCTGCCTTCATAGTTTCTTGAACTCTTCAGTTTCTATGACTTCTGCCTCCATTTCACTGTAGTCAACCATAGGTGTGCACACCCCAAACGCACTCTATGAACATTTATGGTCTTATCCTGGGCCTTATCATCACTCAAATCTACTATGCCTCCAAAATAATGAGTTCTTAGAAATTCCCCTATTATCATGATCATCTGTCCTTCAGTCTCTCCTACTCATTTATTCCTCCCATATCTGTGTTCTCATCACAACCTTGATTCCTTGTTCCTTGACTATTTTCTACTTTCCCTTCATTCCTACCTTTTTTCACTATTTTCCTTTAGATTCTAAACCTTTTGCTTCTTTAAATGAAATTCATTATTTTGTTTAGCAATACAAAGGATATTCTTGGTAGACTGATTAATAGTGCATTAATTCATTTAGGTACCATTTCTTATCATATTGGCCCGGCACTGATTGTTCTGGCTATTTCAGCCCTTCTTTGTTTCTTTAAGGAGCATTTTGTAACAGTAACTATGCCACACTTGAATGTGCCTTAGTAACTAACACCCAGGTATTTTGCATTTTGTAATTATTTTAAGTGGAGTTCCCCTTTTTATTACTTCCTCCTGGATTTTGATACTTCTATGTAGAAATGTTATTGCTATTTGTGGGTTTGTTTTGTATACTGGTATTCTATTCAATCTATTACTGTCTCAATTAGTTTCTATGCTAATTCTCTAGGATTTTCTAAGTAAACCATCACATTATCAGCAAATATAGAACAGCATTTCCTTTGTTGCTGTTTATGCTTTTAATTCCTCCCTCCCATCTCACTGCCACTACTAACATTTCTGGAGCTGTATGAAATGACAGCAGTGAAAAAAGGCTCACTTTTCTTTACTTGTGGATTGGAAAAGTTGCATTTACCCATTGCAAGTAAAGCTAGCTTTTCATATATGCTTTTTCTTACCAAAATATAGCCCTTCCATGCTGGACTTTGTAGGGTTTTTACCATAAATGAGTGTTATATTTTGTCAAAGTCTTTTTCTACATCATTTGATATAATCACATGGTTTCGAATGTTTTTGTCTTTAAAATGATTGTCTTCCTACCATGAAACCATCTTTGTGTTCCTTGTATAAATTCAACTTAATTATAGTGAACAATTCATTGTATGTAATGCTGAAGTCTTTTTTCCAGGATTTCATTTAAAATTTTTAGAACTGATCTATAGTTTTCTTTCTTTGCTTTATCTTTTCCTGCTTTAGGTATTATCTATTTTCTCAGTAATCAACACTGTCATGGCCTTACTTTCATCCCTACCAAACCTCATCTGCTCTATGATCAGTTATTTTAATAATGTCTTCACCTTCACTCAAGAATCACTTGCCACCTTGACAGTTCCACTATTTCTACCTTGCTAAATCGCAATCCTAGATAACACCCCAAATCTGCCTCTTCTGGTCCTACTGTGGTATATGTATGAAGCACAATGGATCTGGAATCAGAGGAAATGAGTTCAAATCCCAATTTTACTATTTATTACCCGTGTGATAGTAGGTAAGTCATTTACCCTCTCTCAACGGACATAACTGAACTAGAACAGGGGTTCTTAATCTTTTTGTGTGTCATGGACATTTCTGTCAGCCTGGTGGAGCCTATGGACCCATCTCAGAATAATGCTTTAAACGCATAAAATAAAATACATAGGAGATTACAAAGGAAACCAATTATATTGAAATACAGTAATCGAAATACTTTAAAAAAGTTCACAGACTCCAGACGAAGAAGCCCTGGACCAGAAGGGTGATCTCTAAGGTCTCTTCTGGTTCTAAACTCTTTGATCATATGAAACTGTAAAACTGTGCTAGGTCCACTACAAATTTGTGCTATTTACCCCTCAAATTACTGCTAAAGGCTATCTTCTTCCTTGTATCTTGACTTATCATCTCCTTCTCCACAATTACTATTACAAAACTCAAGGTCTTCCAAAATCTTACAATTCACTTTTCCAGTCTTATTTCACATTAGTGCCTTCCCATATTGCAAGTTCTAGACGTAAATGGACTACTCCTCATCCCAATCTTGTGCATATCTATGCTTTTACTCAGGTCTTCTCCTATGCCTAGAATGGATCCTTTTCATTTGTACCCATTGAAGCCCTTTCACTCCTTCAAAACCCTACCTATGCAACAGCTCCACCAACGAGCTTTCCTTGACACACCATTCTCTATAAAAATGATCCCTAAGTTTTTCTGTAGCACCTTCCCTGGTCCACTCCTTTTTATTTTTCTAAATGGTTCTCCCTTGTGTCAGTTATTTGTGTATCTCTTCTGCCTTTAGATGGTGCATTCCCTGAGGGTAGTCTGTGTTAGATTTATTCTAGTATCCCCAGCATCTGGCATGTGCTTTGCATGCAAAATAGGTTTTAAAAATGTCTAAATGAATGCATCTAATCCAAAGGAGTAATTTTACAACTGAGGAAGCAGAGGCCCAAAGAGCTAAAGTGATTCCAAAGGACTCATGATGATGGGAAATGCTACCCGCTAACCAGAGAAAGAACTGAGTGACTGTGCATAAAGACTGACGTGTACTATGTTTCACTTTATTTCTATTGTATTTTTTTCCTTTTGGTCTATTTCTTCTTTCACAACATGACTAATATGGAAATATGTTTTACATGATTGCACATGTATTGTGCATATCACCCATATCAAACTGCTTACCATTTTAGGAAGAGGGGAGGGGAGGGGGAAAATTTGGAACTCAAAATTTTAGAAAAAATGTTGAAAACTATCTTTACGTATAATTGGAAAAAATAAAACAGTATTTTTAAAAAGAGCGAAAATGGTGCATCTAAGATCAAATAGCTGAATAACGGCAGAGCAAGGACTAGAATTCAAGTCTCCCAAATCCCAGTTCAATACACTTTCACATGGCCTGACTCTGATTACACAGCAGAGCTGAGATCAGAACCTTGGTTTTTAAATTTTATATTTGTACCACTCTTCAGTGATATTTCTTAAGTATAGAGTATATATGAAGCAACTCAGGAGAAGAAGGCAGTGGGTATAGCAGAATGAGTATGGCTCTGGAGTTAAGAGGACCAGGGTTCAAATCCTTACACTGATGCCCGCTACTTGGGAGCGAGTCATCTAATCTTCCCTGTGCCCGGTGGTGGGATTCAAATGAATTTACAACTGGTTCTCCACAGAACTGAGTGCCACCCTCGCCAACAACCGGGTCGGCGAACCCCACCTAAAATTAGGTACCAGTTCTAGTGAACCGGTGTGAACCAGCTGAATCCCACCACTCCCTGTGGCTCATTTTCCTCATCTGTAAAAGGAGGGCGTTGGACAGATAGCCTCTAAGGTCCCTTCCAGTTCTACAATTACAGTCCTATCACTCCAATCTACTGTACCACGCTCAAGGTTCACTTCACCACTGTTTATTCACGTGTGGGTTACATGCTTTATTGATGTAAACAAGAAAATGTGAATTCTCTAGGATGATATAATAGGATTACCTCTGCACCCCAAGTAACTGTTCTTCTGTGTAGGTCATGCTAGCCTCTCCAGGCTGAGCCTGACTTCTCTCATTCTCAAGCTTCTTTTCCTTCTTAGAATTCATACAGTTATGGCATCCACAGAAGTCAGTAGTTTGGTCAGCTGGGTATTTATTTCTTCTAAATGCATCAATGTATGCTGCAAAGCAACAGCACCTCCGTTAGGCCAAGTACTGTCCCTGAAAATCAGCCTCTCCTATCTGACTCAGGAGCTTTCTGGGAGCAGACAGCAATCACAGCCACACCATTCCTGAGCAGGCGAGTGTGGGGGCCATGCTACGGATTTTATATTGTCTTTTCAATGTCCAGACCAAAGCTGAATAAACACCTTCCCTAGGAAAATAACACAGAAAACACGGGAGGTAATTAATAAGGGCTCACGCAGGGTACCGGGTATATCGAGTGTCTTGGATGTCTGGATGCAGAAACAGGACTCCCAGGCTCCGGTCCAGCAGCCCCAAACTCAAGTGAATGCCCACATTTTCAGAGGCAGATGGCTTCCTTGTGTTACTGTCCGGTTATCCGTGTTCAAAGCAGACAGGTAAGAAGATAATCTATGAGGGACTGCCCCCTCCTACCACACACACACACCCTCCCTCCGTCCTCTACTTAAGGCTAAAGCCCGCTGACCCCAGGCCCTGGGAAGCCCCAGTCCAGCCCTGTACAGCCCTGGTATGGCGGGAGCTGAACTGAACCCTCAACACACACCGAAGGAACCTGTGCACTTCAAGGTGTGTGCACCGAGGCCACCTTAGTGTCAAGGGCAGGCTTGGGGTACGCATGCGCGCAGAGGTGACGGGGTGGGGGGCGGTGGGGGGGGGGGGGCCAAAGGCAGGGGGAGGGGCAGAGCAGTCCCCTCCCCGGTCCTACCTCCAGGTAGGGCCGGGCGTAGGAAGGTGGCCCTAAGAAAGGACCAGCGAGAAAGGGGCGTTTCCTGCCCCGCCTCGGGCCAGGACCTGCTCCCGGGGTGACCCGTCAACGCCGGCGCTCCCCGGGGAAGCCCAAGCCCCCTGCCTCCGCGCTGCCCCCCGACCTGGGAAGCTCCCTTGCAGGCCCTACCCCCCTGCCCTGGTACCTTCGGTCCAGCGGTCCCTGCTCCCCAGAGTCGCCTTCATGTCGGCTCCTCTCAGCAGCACCGCTAGGCCGCAGTGGTGCGCGGAGGAGGATGCGGGGGGTGGGGGGGAGGGAGAAGAGGGCCGTGGGGGGAGGGGAGACGGTGAAGGGAGAGACGGAAGTGGGAAGGAAAAAGAAAGGAAATAAGACCGCGCGGGGGTCGCCGGGAACGGTAGTCTCGACCCTCCCGGACGCACCAGGAGGCGTGATTACGCCGGACTACAGTTCCCAGGCGCGCCCTGCGCGCAGGGTTGTCTCAGTATGTAATTGTAAAGATTAAAGGATGGGGGCGGGAGATGCTTGGGGTGAAAGCTGGAAGACGTAACGAGGGAGGGATGAGCAGACACCACGAAAGGAAATTTTTTTCTTCCTCGATTGCCTCCGTGACGCCTTTTGTAGCCTTGTAACCTCCTAATACCCGATATTCCCGTAAGGCTTTCCAAACATGCTCTCATTTGAGCCTCCAGGCAGTCGTATTAGAGGTACAGACGAGGAACCTGAAGCACGGCGAGGTTAGCTAGTAAGTGGCCAGGGAGGAATTCGAACCCAGGATTTAATGATTCCAGGTCTAACACTACACCACTCGCCTCTACAGAGCTGTACAAATCCTAACGGGGTTTGAACTGAAATGACCACTTGGCCACTTGAACCAGATGCAATGCCGGGGAGCTGAGAGGGGAAAACCCTCACACCTAAAAGTGTGAGTTTCCCACACTTAGAAACAACCTTTTACCAAAAGGTCCAAATCCTAGAACCCCAAGAAAACCTGTTGACTAGGAATAGAAAAGAGACCCAGGGTTGATTCCCTTTATTCAGGGCCAACTGCAGACTGCTCCTGCCCCACCTAAGCCCTCCCCATAGTCTAAGACACTTACTCAAAGACCGTTGTCTTTGTTTCATTGCACAGGCCTGACCCCTCTTTACCAACACCCCTGGCTTCCTTCAAAAGTGAGCTGAAGTGCCACCTCTAACAGGAAGTCTATCCCCTGGCATTGTTACTTGCTATTTGTGTGACCTTGGACAATTCACTTAACCCTTTGGGACCTTAATTTTCTCTTAAGTAAAATGACCTCTAAGGTGCATTATAACTTTAACCCCTGATCTGATTGTTTTCCCAGTTACTAGGCCATCTACCCTCTTTGAAATTACTCAGTATCTACTTTGTAAAGGTAACCCAGAAAAAAAATTTTTTTAATGTAGCCCAGGGTTCAAATCTGGTGCATTTGCCTAAGACTTTCCTCATTAGTAGAGAAATGAACACCTATCATTTTAGGATTCCCCAAGGAGGAAGAGTCAGCAACAGTTTGAGAGAAGAGAGATTTTTCTTTATTCTAGTTTTGAGAGAGGGCACACACAGTTCCAGGCTTTCTTCATGGAGATACCCTGTAGAGGGAAAGAGACTTTGGAAAGCAGCCAACATGCAGAGAAATCGGGGCCTTGACGCATCCCAGAATTTCCAGTTTGCTACACTGGTAACTTTGGAAAATTTTCCCCTGAATGAGATTAAGGACTCTCAGTTAAGCTCATTCCCAATGAGAAAATTCATTCACTGTGTATTATCTGGTATATTTCAATCTGTATCATTTCTCTGATTTCTGTTTGTTCTCTGCTTGGATAGACGAGTTTATTCTCTATTCACTAGTCCATAGTCTTTATGTAACTAGCATTTGGTGAGAAGGAATTAACCATCAGATCATCTTGGGGCACTCCTTCCCTCCTTAAAGCATAAAGACCAGAAAAGCAGTTTGAACCTAAAAATAATTTCTCCTAGACTAGTACCATTTAGGGTGGCAGATAGATATAATTCTAGTCTGTATCTCCTCTCTGAAGAGTAAAGCAGTCCAGCCTTGTGGCCCAATCTCTTGATCCCCTCCAAGCAGGAATCAAAGTCTCTTTTGGATAGCAGATGAGACTCCAAAAATATCTATTCATGTATTCCTGTGAGCTGTGTCTAGATGAACCCATGTGGACATACACATAATCTACATAGGGAAGATACACATCATTCATATATAATTTATGTTTACTTTTCTCTGTATGTGTTTCCCTCAATAAGTAAGCTCCTTAAGACAGAGATCATTTCAGTTTTGTCTTTATGTTTCTAGCACAGTGAGGTGTCAGATGACATAATAATAACTTAACAGTTGCCTGTGGAATGAATGAGTAGCTCACACCTTTTCCTTCTGACAGGGCACTCTGCATTAGGAGATCAGTGGAAAGTAAATGAGGCAGTGCTCTCTGAATGTCCTTAGCCAGTTTTCTTCCAGCTCATGTAGATCCGGCTTCTGCCAAAGCCCAGTTCCTCACTGATTATATCCCTTCATTGGGCACCACTAAGGTCATACATATCCCACCCCCCTCCAGGCCACTCAGAGAAATGGGTGGTATTAGTAGAATTGGCAGTCAGGAAAGCTGAGATTTAGTATGGGCTATTCAGTGTGCTAGAAAGCATATAATGTCAACCACGGTTTATTTTTATAAGTGTTCTAAGATTTTTAAAAGTGTTTTTTTAATTTAAAAAATTTATGTGATTTGATATTTGTAAATAGAACATAATGAGCACAAAGACAAGGTCTTATCTTCACCCCTCATCTTTTCAGTTCTTCCTGGCCAATATGTCTTACCAGATCAGTGTTGCAACCTGGTGGCCCCTCCAGGAGATATAAGGCCTTGGAATGAAATAGAACCATTAACAATAGGATGTGCTTGTCCAAATGGTGGGTCATTACCTTAGCAGTCCCAGGTAGTGTCCTCTAAGTTCCAGGAAACCCCCAGTTCAGGATAGGCAACCTCTACCTAGGGCCAGACTGGCCACAATCTTGGTAAGGTCATCCCAGTCTCGGGCATCTCCCTCCATGGCCCAAGCAATACCCACTTCAGCCTAGACTCATGCAGCCTTTTTAGAGGCCCAGCTAAAGTCACTGGATAGTGTGTTCTGGGAGCTAGAGCCCAGGGTAGGTAGGACAGTGCATAAATCAGAATGAAAGGAGAAAGAAGTCCCATTTTTCCTATTTCTACTTGCTTTGGGGATCTCCCAAGACCCCATGAATACCACAGTTTTGGGGGCAGGAAGAGTTGAGTTAAAAAGTATTTTTCTCACAAATATCTGTCACCAATATAAACTTCAGTTTTCTCATCTGTAAAAATGAGACAGTTGGTTAAGATAACCCTTAGTACCCATTCCAGAGCTGAACCTGTATTTCAGCTCCTATCTCTATGTACATGCTAAGGGACAAGGAGGGAAGAGAAGAGATTATATTCTGAAGCACTGAATTATGCTCTTCTACACCCATGGTGTCAAATGCCCTCATTTGACAGAGTGGAAAACTGAGATCCAAGGAAATTATAGGGCATTAATTCTTTTTGACCTTTGATTCTTCTCTACTAATCTGCTGAATTTGACATTGTGAATCACACTCTCCTTCTGAATACTCTCTCCTATCTGGGTTTTTGTGACATTTCTCTCCCTTTGTTCGTCTTCTGCATGTCTGGTCTCTCCTTATTCTCGTCATATACATTCTACCCTTTAACTGAGGGTGTTTCCCAAGGTTCTATCCTAGGCCTGTTATACTCTCTCTCCCACTTTCCATTCCCCTTCCTTCCTTCCTTCCTTCCTTCCTTCCTTCCTTCCTTCCTTCCTTCCTTCCTTCCTCCCTCCCTCTCTCTCTTTCTTTCTTTCTCTTTCTATAAACTCATCAACTTCCAAAGTTAAACTATTATCTTTATGCCGATGACTTTTAGATCATTTATATACCCAGCCCCAGTGTCTCCCCTGAACTTCAGTCTTGAATCACTGCTTGCCTATTGGACCTTTCAAACTGGATGTCCCAGAGGCATCTTAAACTCCACACATCTAAAACCAAATTCATTAACCTTATCCCAGATCCTGCCCATTTCCAAACTTCCAATTATTTCCCTCTAATGCATCCCTACTCTTCCAGTGTCTCAGTTTCCTAATCTGTAAAATGTGAGCAATAGCGCCAGCCTCCCAGGATTGTTGTGAGGATTGAATGACTGCGAAGCGTTCAGCCCACCGCCTGGCACACAGCAGGTGCTAAATGAGTATTAACTATTATTATTATTATCGTATATTAGCCTACTTTTGATGTTGCGCATGAGCTGCTCAGGATCGGATCAAAACCCCAAGCAGATAGCGTACAGTGCGGCTGGCCTGTGTGTGCGCCCTGATGATTGGTTGTTTCGTCTCTTCCCTGGGCCTGCGGCTTACATCATTCAGTGAGGAAGTCATCCGATAAATATCTACCATCCTGTTGTCTAGACATCAAGGAAGAAATGCGCTTTCGGAGATGCCGAATGGGCTGCCAACGAAAACTCGCGCCAAAGACATATCTATCCTTTGCATGAGGAGTTTAGTGGGTCGCTTCCAAGCGAGATTCAGTACAGAAAAGTCTATCTTCCACCCCATCCAAGGAGGGCTCTTTATTAGCATTAGCAGCTGTTACTATTCACATTTCGAGAAGGCTGAAAGTGAAGAGCCACAAGAGCAATAAATCCTTCATATCAAAAGAAATGCTTTCTCCTCTTGTGACCAGCAATGCAAATTTCCAGATTAGCTCGGTAATTGGTAGCCATAGAACAGAAATCGTGTGGCCGACTAGAACGGAATAGAATTAAATTCAGCCATCATTTATTCAACACTTACTAGACACAAGACACTGTGGTAGGGGTTGGGGATCTAAGGATTACAAAAAAACTCAGGGAGTGTACCTTCTACCAAGGGATATGATATATATACAAGTAAGTATAATGCCAGCTAACTTGAAGAACAGTGTTAGCAACTGGGGAGGAGGAGGAAATCAGGGAAACTTCACAGTTGATACAATGAAGCTTGAAGAAAGCAAAGAATTGTAAGAGAGATACAGAGGGAGTGAATTCCAGACACAGGGAGGGGAGAGTGGGCAGTGGGGCCTGTGCTCACGTATGGAGGCAAGAAATAAAAAAAACCAAGCACAGAAAAGAATCCATGGTCCAGTTTGGCAGGAAAGTAGAGTGTGGCTAGTGGGGCAATAGGAATTGTCTGCAAAGATAAGTTGGAACTAGATTGTGGGAAGGTCTAAGGAAACAATGGGGAGTCATTAAGGATTGTGGAGCAAGAGAGTGTGCCTTGGAAGAGTATTTTGCCGGTTTCCATAGGGGAAGAGTCTTGAAATAGGGAAACTAATTAGGAAGCTATGAAAATAGTCTAGGCTGAAAGTTAATGGGTAAGTGAACGAGGGAGGTAGGCCATGTAAGTAGAGAGAAAGGGACAGATAAAAGAAATGTTGTAGAGGTAGAATTGAAAAGACTTCACGACAGATAGGATATGGTTCAGACACTAGCTGTGTGACCCTGGGCAAGTCACTTAACTCTGCCTCAGTTTTCTCATCCGTAAAATGAGCTAGAGAAGGAAATGGCAAACTATCTTTGCCAAGAGCACCCCAAATGGGTTGGGGTTGGACATGAATGCAAAAATGACTAGCAATAACAACAGTCTATGGAAGGTGAGGGAGAGGTAAGAATCAAGGATAACTCGGGTCACCAACCTGAGTGATTGGAAGGATGATGGTATCTTCATCAGAAATGGAGAAATTTGGAGGAGGAACAGGCTGAAAGGGGAGGGTGATCTGTTCTGAGTGTACTGAATTTGAGATGCCTGCAGGATATCCAAAGTGCTACATCCTTCAGACAATTAGTGGTATGAGACTCGATGGTATTTGGGAAAGATATCAAAGCTGGATTTCTAGATTGGGATGTCATCTGCACAAAGACAATAATCGAACCCATGGGAGCCAGAGAGAAGAGGGCCCAGGACAGGGCCCCGGAAGACACCTGTACTCAGGAGGTGAGAGATAGATAGATGATGAACTATTAAAGGAGACTGAGAAGGAGCAGACAAGTAGGAGGAAAACAAAGACAGAGCAAAGTCAAGAAAACCTCTCTCATTGGGGGGAAAGGGGAAGAAATCCACAATGTCAGAAGTTTCAGAGAGTTTAAAGAGAAAGAGACTAGGAAAAAAGCACCCCTTGTTAACATCATGTAAAAGGCAACTGACCACAGTAATAATTTATAGTCAAACTCCAACAATGTCTTAGTGACAATAAACTAGCCAGTCCTTCTGGATCAGGCGTCTCTAACCGTTTTGTGTCATGGACCCTCCTTTGGCAGAGTGGCGAAGCCTATGGGCTCCTCAGAATAATGCTTTTTAAATGTATAAAATAAAATGTATCGATTGTTAAAAAAACAAATATGCTGAAATCAATTATCAAAATATTTTTAGGTGCAGGTAGGTGGTGCAGTGAGTAGAGTGCTGGCCCCGGAGTCAGGAGGACCTGAGTTCAAATGCGGCCTTAGACACTTGACACACCTACTAGCTGTGTGACCTCGGGTAAGTCACTTAACCACAGTTGCCCTGCCTTCCCCCTCTCCAAAAAAACCCAGAACAAAATTTAAAAAAAAATATTTTTAAAAACAAGTTCAGAGACCCTAGGTTAAGAGCCCCTCATCCTATCGCTTGCCACGTCACCAGAATGTTTCTACCCCAATAATAAGCTATTATTTTGTAACGTAGCAACAAAGTCCTACCGTTATAATGAGATTTATACCAGATTAATCTGAATTCCAAAAATAAAATGCTATATGTCTTCCATTTCTCTAATACTTGTAATGCTCCTTCTCAGATATTTCAACATCCATTATTTTGTTTTATTTCTGAAGCACCCCTATGACATAGGGCAAGGACAGGGAAGATTCTTCTCACTCTATTTGAGGAGAGATGGAGGCCTACCTAGAGGGCTTCATATGTTTTTCCAACATGACCCAGCCAGTTCATAGTGAAGCTGGGACCAGAGTCCACTTTCAGTCTGGGGCTCTTTCCGTCCCATCTTGTTCACTTATTCAGCATCTGGGGACAGAAGCCTGGGTGAGAGTAAGAGATGTGATGTACTGGAAAAGGCACTTTTTTTTTCTAAGTCAGGAGACCTGAGCTCCAGTCCCAGTGTTGCCCCTAACTGTGTGGCCTTATGCCAGGTACTTCTCTCTGGGCCTCAGTTTCTCTGTCTGTAAAACTGAGAAAGTTGGACTAGATGACCACCAATGCCCCTTTTAGCACTAAGATTCCACAAAAATTATTCAACTTATAATTCAAGCAAAGGGAAAAGGGCTTGAGGGCTTGTCAGCCTTTGTTTCTCTTTGTTATCCCATTAAAGATAGCCATATTAGTTTTTAAAACCTAAATATAGGAGAAAAAACTTTGACGTCTGAGGATAGAAGTTCCTAGAGGGCAGGTGAATTGATAGTTAATTTATGAAATTATGAAATGGGGACAGCCACACCCAGTTCTTTGGGGACTAGCTGGGAAAGACCAGTAGATGGTCAGTAGAAAATGGAGCTGCAAAAGAACACAGAAAGTAGAAACAAGTTGTGAAAGGGGCACAGAGACAGATAGTGTGGCGACAAAGGAAGGCAAGCAGGTGAGGAAGAGGATGGGGAGAGGGAGGGCAGAGAGCATCGTGCGTGTAATCATGGTTAGCGTTGGGAGCACTAGGCAGCATGGACCCCGTGGAGATGGAAAACTGCTTGGGCCAGGAGTTTGAGGTCTCATTCTCCTAGGGTTTTTGGGAGAGCAGACTAACTCTTATCTGTGTGATCTTGGGGTTCGTTCATTAACATGTCCAAATCATTCCAAAATTGTGAGTAAAACTTTAATGCTGACATGCCCGTATCGTCTCAAAATGATCGGCATCGTTTGGTGATCTGCTGGTCTTTAGTGTGGAAGTCTAGAATTGGCCAAAAGGCCCTGACAGCAAAGTCTAGATGGCTTCCCCTGATTCAGCACATACTATCAGGGTGTGATTTTTGGTTAATATATGATACGGTTTGCAAATTATGCTCCTCTGAACTTTGGGATGGTTTATATGTGATTTCTAAGTTCCCCCTTGCAATCTCACTTCCTGCTATATACTGGCTGCTTATAATCTTACTTACTACAGTGACTAAAAATCAGGGTTGGGGGAAAGGTGGGCAGAGGAACCAGAACAAGATACAATTTTAACAAAACAGGACTCATCTACCTTCAGTTCAATACATACTTCTACATCAGCCATGTGCTGGGCACAGATGGGGATATAAAAATAAATATGACACAGACTCTAGTCAGGGCACTTGCCACTTAGTAGGAGGATAAGAAAAGTATGCAAATTTAGTGATTTTTGTTTATATCATCATATTAAATATTACTAATATAATAATATTTATAATAAATATCATAACAAGTATTATTAACATAATATAAATATATTAAATATTATAATATTACAGTATATGATGGGTTATAAGAGAGAGGAAAAGTGCTATGGAATCAGAGGGAGACATCACACCTAACTTGTTTGGATCAGGAAATGCTTCATGACAGAGGTGGCATCTGACGTGAGCCCCGAAGAATGGGTAGAATTTTTGACAGAGGATGATGATGGGGGGGGGCAGGGATATGATTCCAGGTGACAGGAACATTACAAAGAAAGGTAAAAAGGAGGAAAATTATGTGGTATATTTAAGAATCACCAAGTGGGTCAGTCTTGTTTTAATGAGATACATACATGGGAGATAAGTCTAGAGAGGAAAGTTGGGGTGATGTTGTGGAGCCCTAGAATATATTCTCTGAATGCTACTCCCCTTATATTATATGCTCATAAATATTAAATAAGTTTAGTGTATATATACATGTGTGTATACATATACATACATATGTAAGTATGTGTATACATATGTGTATATATGTATATATATGTGTGTGTATATATATATATACACACATACATACAGAAAACTATGCCAGTGATTCCTCAGATGCTCAGGCAGGATCCCTGGAGTAAACAGTTTCCAATTCCAGTCCAGTACTACATGCTTTTAAAATTTTCATGACTGCTCAGTAGCCGGATTCCAGGGAAAAGTGTTTGTTAGTGGCAGGAACCTCACTGGCCTGACAGGAGTCTGACACTGACCCCATAAAGTGAATGTGTTGTTGGTCTATGCAGTTACACAGCCTTAACGTCATTATTTTCCCTCTCTTTGACATGCGAGGCTTCTTGATCTTTCTCCAACTGAAACCAGGGAGGTGAGAACATCCACCGTAGGGTATCATAGGAAGCAAGCAAATGGGTTTTTTATTATCTAGTATGGATCCAGCCAAAGCTCTCTTAATTAACACGATCCTTTGCTCCAGTTAGTTCCTTTCATTGGCCTCCTGTCTGAAGAGTAATGCTATTATTTTTTTTGTTTAGATTATTATCGATATAATAATAGTTTACCTTTATGGTCACAAAGTGCATAACATTCGTTATTATAATTAGCCTGCCAGTGCTCTTTGCCTTCAGAATTAAGGGAGTGCGTCAGTTGCCTCATTCCATTTTTACAGAACAATAAACTGGAACATAGAAGGGCCTGGGCTTGTTCTATTAGCTCTAGAGATGTTTGTTGATTGATCTCCCAGAGCGTCCTCAATTTCTGTTGGCCTAGTGGTACATGCCTTGCCTTGGGAAGGAGGACTTGACCTACCTGGGACTCTCTGATCTCACATTCTCTAAAGCAGTTGTGTTTGCAAGCCTAAGTCCTGAAAGAAACCATGCTGCAGACCAAAAATAATTTTAATTATATGAAAAATGAAAAGTACAAATCTCCCCCACTCCAACACAAGACCTATTTGCCCCTGTCCTGTACATGCCTCTCTAGGATCCCAAGGATGTGGGAGGAGTAGGCAGGATTTCCGAGGTTATTGTTTATGTTCAAATTGGGAGATGATGCTCCCAAATCTGAACCGAGGCTTGTGTCTTCTGGGCTTCAAGTGTGGATTTGAAATGAAATAATTTGTACGGAATATATCATGCCTCAGCCTCCCTCCCGTATCACTCCAACAATCCACCATCACAGTCATAGATTATCTGCTTCCTGGGTCCTTGTCACTCAAGGTCAACTTCATAGAACCTGCAAAAAATTGACACTCAGGTCAAGGTAAGTTTGTACTGGGGATAAGTGGGAACTTCAAAAGAAATATTACCCAGGTTTTTCAAAATGTCTCTTTGCTGCATAATGCTTAGGAACTGAAAGGAGCCCTACTGTAGCTACAGGGGGGACCTTCCTGCCCAGCAGCAGCAGTGGATGGATGGGATGACTCAGGGGAAGAGAAAGAGGATACCAAAAAAGCCAAACCTTCTCTTCTGTGAAGCGGCCCTTGTTATTATTTGAATTAATATTCTTCATGGAGATAAGGGTGATGCTGGTGTCCTTCTCCCTATTGGCTGTGGAGCTGCTGGGGAACAGGAAGAAGCAGAAAAGTCTCCATTATGAAGAGGAGACAGTAGGAAAGACACATGGGGGAAAGGGACATTAGAACTGTGGAGCTGTGACTGTTAAACCTTGGACTCTGTGACTGATGGGTAGAATGTTGCTTGTCCAGAATCCAAGTCCCTATGGCTATTCATAAAAAGGCTGCAGTGGCTCAGCCCTGAGACAGGAAAGTTTGGGGTCATGCATCCTCCTGAGGGACCTCACCACTTCCCTGCCTCTGCCAAAGCCCCAGCTCTGGTCAATACCAAGAGTTCTCTGTACATGGGATTTCAAGTCAGCTGATAACCTGAAAGCTTAGGGTGGGGACCAGTCATAACTAGTTAATTAGTGCAGGTCAAACCTGGGCTTTGCCCTAAGGGCTCAGGGAGAGGTTAGTATTTCCTTCCCACCCACCCCACCTCCTGCAGCTCTTCCTGGTGGTACCCCACTGTTGTCAATCCTAGGGTTTCAAACTCACTTTCCTCCTATGAGTTGGCCCACCCTCCCTGTCAGATAGTCCCCTGAGCATTCCTGGAAAAAACAAACATTTCTTCTCATGGCCCTAAGTGGGAGTGATCTGACATCCTTTTGATGTTCATACCTTTCAGACATTCCAGAGCTGTCTGGCTTCTGTGGGTCTGTGAGGAATAAAAGTATGAGTCAGGGGTGGGGGGAGGGGAGAGTGAGAGGAGACACAATTCTGGGTGCCAAGTCCAACCCATGCCCACCAGACCAAATGTAGTGACTTCATCAGGGCTTTCTTTTTGTTTATTTATAGCCTCCCTCTAAATCAGGGGTTCTTAAACTTTATGTGTGTGTGTTTAGGACCCCTTCAGCAGTCCGGTAAAACTATGTACTCCTCAGAATAATGTTTTTAAATGCATAAAATAAAACACCTAGGATTACCAAGGAAATCAGTTATAGAATTGTCAAAATATTTTAAAAAAAACACAAAAAACCTCCAAGTTTATGGAGCCTAGGTTAAGAACCCCTGTTTAAAGTTCTACCACTCTGATAAGCTCAGCCAAGCTCAGACCCCAGCTCCCATTTGAAAATTTTAAGAACGTGGAACATATTACTAATCAGACTTATGGATAGGCAAACAATTTATGAATAAACAAAGAGAGAGCTAAGCTAGGTATAACATGGATAATTTTGATTATATTAAATTTAAAAAGTTTTGTACAAATAAAACAAATATAGCCAATATCAGAAGGAAAGCAAAAAACTGGGAAAAAATTTCATAGACAGTCTCAGATAAAGATCTCATATCTCAAATAGGAAAAGAACTTTGTAAAATCTGTTAGAATATGAGTCATTCCCCAATTGATAAATGGTCAAAGGATATAAGCAGGTAGTTTTCCAATGAAGAAATCAAAACAATTTCTAGTCATATGAAAAAATGCTTTAAACCATTTGGTGATTTTATCATCATTTCCTTCAAACTTCTATGCAGCCTCTTTCTACTGAGTGGGGAATTACTCCAGTGGAGCCTTTGCCCTAAGCCTCCTCTTGCCTCTAAAGCATCACCAAACCAATACTAATGGTCCAACTCCTGAGCATCAAGCAGAGAGGGCCTAAGAAATTCCAAGAGTTCATACCTTCTGATTCTTTATTTTTCTGACACTTGAACCTCAGGCTGACCACGCTTACCAGGATAATCACTACAACCACCAAGATGATGATGAAGGTGATAACTCCTGAAGAGGGGAGGGGAAGAAGAGAACAGTTAGGCACAATTTTTACAGAGTCTCAAGTACCACTCTTTGCCAAGTGCTACATAGTCAGCCCCCTGAACTAATGAATCTCAAGAGTTCCTGATCCCTAGCCAGTATCCCTCAGACTCTACCATGCTCCATTCTTATCTTAAAAAATTATATACATATGCCTATGGGTACATATATATGTACACATGTAGAGAACAGGAAAGAGAAATAGGGAGGGACAGAGGAGGAGAGACTGAGAAAGGGAGGGATAGAAAGAGAAAAGGGGAGAGAGAAAAAAAAGCAAGAGCCATCAAGTGAAATTCAGGGCATGGTCAAGGAGCTCATTCCCGCCCCCCCCCACAAAAAACCCACGACCAAACATAGAAGCCTTTCCATGAATTCAGCTAAAACCTTAGGTGGGGAAAGGTTCATGTCACATAATGTTGCAGATTTAGAGCTGGAAAAGACTTTAGAGGGCATCTAGTTCAACCACCTCATTAAAAAAAAATTATTTATACCAAAAAATGTTTCTGAGAAATTTTGTTTTGATACAAAAGACATTCTTTCAAGACCAGAAAATGTTTTCTTTTTGTCTTTCTCTCTTCTTTAAATTTTATAAAATTTTTGTTATTCTGAACTTGAAAAATACCAACAAACCTGAAAATTTCTTTGCACAGAGAACAGAAAAGAATATTGTATATGAAACCTCAAATCTCATTATGTACAGTTTCACTTTTTGTTTTTGCCTTTTTAAAGCACATATAAATTTCTACAGATTAGTTCCAAAAGCTGTCCTGATTATATATTTCCTTTCAGACTTCCCTCTGTGTTCTCTTCTGTGAATTTTTAAAAACAGCTTCATTGATGTTTTTTTCTGTTTTCCTTTCTTAATTTATTTTTTTGTATAGACATATTCTGTATGTATTTTTGTACCCTTCATCTCCCCCTCCTTCCCCACTAAAAAAATTACAAAAACCTCATGCTTTGTAACAAGTGAGCTTGAATAAGACCCACATGTTGGCCAATTCTGAAAATGTGTGTCTTTTTCTGTATGTCTAGTCTACCACCTATCTGTCAAGCGATGGAAAACCAGGTCAGTCCCCTGGAGTGGTGCCAACCACCTTACTTAACAGATAAGAACATGAAGCTGAGAGCAGTGCAATGATTTCCCCCAAGGTCATATAGGAAGTAAGTGGCAGAGTCAGTATTCAAACTCAGGTCTTTTGACTCCAAATCCCACCTAAGGATGTTATTTGAACCCAGGGCCTAAGACTAAGATGATCCCAATCTTAGGATCTTTCTTCTCTACCCTTTCCCCCTTCTTTCTGACTTACCAAAAGCTGCCACAGTAAGCACAGTCTCAGATGTTGGGGTGGGCAAGACAGGTTTTTCAATTGTTCTCTGGTCCATTGTGGTTGACTTGGGGATAATGTCTGAGGTGGTAACTAGGATAGAGTGAGAAGGGCAGTCAGTGGAGGAGACTGGCATATTCCTGCCACAGGAAGATTCTGGTCAAATAAAGAAGGGACAAAAGGAACTCACAACCCAACAAAATATCTCCCACTCCCTCCCCTACCGCATCCCCGAGTATCCTCAGACAAATACTTTGTTTGAATCAAGATCAGACTCTGCATGATAATATGACATGGGAGTCATGACTGGTGGTTTTACAGAATCTGTTATATATTGAGTCCACATTTCTTGTGGCATGTGCTCTGCAATCAGGACGCCTAACACTTCCCTTTTTCACCTTCCTCTTTTACAAGGCCGGAAGATGGAGTCTGAGTGCCACAATAACAAGGACTTACAGGCATACTCCACCTCACCAACACTCCAGAGGGCAGTTAGCCAGGTTAAAATGTAATCGAAAAATATTTAATAAAATAAATTAAACTACAATAAGACATAAATAATGTTAATATGTTGTTTTCTATATGGACCTTCAGGGATTGGGTTTAGTACTCCTGTTTCTATTTGAGTTTGACTCCACTGGCCAAGGGTACTGTGACCTTTAAGTGACTTGCCTTGGGCTGCATAGCCAGGATATGTCAAAGGTGGGGCTTGAACCCAGGTCTTCCTGGCTCTGGAATAAGTTCTCTAAATACTAGGCCATGCTGCCCTTTCTTGAGACTTGAGGATGGAAGAAAAAAAAAAGAAAGTGGGATGATTTATCAACAGGTATAAATTGAACACACAAGGTTATTTTTATTTTGTAATGATGGAGAGAGGAAAAAGATGGTTTCAGGCTTTCCGAAAAAGGTGGAATGACTTCTTGTTTCATTCCTTTCTAATTCCCTCTTCCTCACAAATTCGTGATGTCGAGATATTGTGCCTTGGGAAATTACCACCAATGTCTGAGAGCAGTGGTGTCAGATTCTAACAGAGACAGGAGGCACATAAGGATCCTTGTAGGTGGGACATATAATTGTCTATCGTCTATTTTTATTTATTTTGTCAGATATTTCCCAATTACATTTTAATCTGGTCTCCCCATCAGGGAGTGTTGCAACCTGCATGCTGCGGCCTGTTTGCTAAGACATGCCTCACCCTCGCTACCCAGCAGCTGGGAAAGTGCAGGAAGTACCCCATCTGCCTGCAACCAAAGATTTGCACTTATCTTTTAGTTTGCAACTCAGAATTCATTTTCCTTCAGAAACATTGTTACACGTAGTGATTAGATTCTGCGTAACTTTTGGTCTTTGAGCTATATTGGGAATTCACGGTGGACTAGAATAGACCTGGACAGGAACTTTTAGAATACATTGTAACAGGGGATGGTTACTGTCTATAGAAATCTTGGCCCTTGAGCTATAATGAGACTTCAGGCAGGCTAGTTCGGGAACACAGAACAAATACAGACGAGAACTTTCAGAACACACTGTAACAGGAGGTGGTTAAGGTGTAGAGAACTCTTGGCCCTCGGGGGACATTGAGAATTCAATGGCAGACTAGCCTGGGAATGAACAGAGAATAGACACATACAAGAATTGTTCTAATAGAATCATCAGTAGGTTGGGGAGTGCTGTGAAGGAACTTCTTTTTCATCTTTCACAAAGCCCTGAGGGAGCACCGTATTGTGGGAAAAGCGTTAGATTTGGAGCCCGAAGACAAGTCTTAATCTCCTCTCTGAAACTGCCCCTGAGCGGACCACTCCAGCGCTCTGGACTTAATAGTTGCCTCATCCGTAAGATGGGGGGGGGGACCAGGAGGGCAAGTGTAGATCAGGGAGTCTTGACTGGGGCCTGTGAACTTAGTTTTAAAAAAAGTTCGATGACTTTATTTCAACGTAATTGGTTTCCTCTGTTGTCACATGTACTTTAAAATGTGATTCTGAGAAGATTCCAAAGGCTTCCCCAGGGTATCAAAAGGATCTATGACACACAAAAAGTTAAGAACCCCTGGAAAAGATGATCTGTAAGGTCCCTCCAAGCTCTAAATCCTATGATTCACAGAGTGGTATCATAGTGCACAGAGCCCCAGGCCTGGAGTCAGGAAGATGAACCTTCCTGAGTTCAAATCTGGCCTCAGACACTTACTAGCTGTGTGACCCTGGGCAAGTCACTTAACCCTGTTTGCCTCAGTGCCTTCATCTGGAAAATGAACTGGAAAAGGAAACGGCAAGGCACTCCAGCATCTCTGCCAAGAAAACCCCAAATGGGGCCACAAGAAGTCAGAGGCTATGGAAAAGGGTGAACAAGGCACCAATTAATTATTGTTGGTTGACCTTCCTATCATTACTCATGCAACACTAAGTGGCAAATTGAGATAATTATCTACTTAATGCAGGTTTCAGATTGCCTCAATTCTTTAGTCTGTGTATCTTTGCCTCCTTTAAACTGCTACTCCAATGACACATTGTGACACAGAGGCAACTGGAGGTTCCTGCAGGGGAGGACAAGCTGTGGCAGTGTCTACCAAATTGCAGAGGCTTAGAATGTAAGCTGCTTGAGGGCAGGGATCAGGTTTTTGCCTTACTTTGTATCCTCAATGCCTGGCGCTAGGAGGTACTTAATGACTATTGTTGATGATAACAAAGTGTGGGCCCAGTGATGGCCTGGCAAAGTATCAGCCTAGTTAAGTTAGGAGAGACCCTTCACCAGGCTGGCCACAAAATGACAAATGTTTTAAATGAAAAATTCTCAAACATGCTCTGCAACATTATAGAAGGGCTATAAACTGTGCCATTGGAGGGGATGCGCATATCTGTGAAATTGCGGGTTTCTTAGAAAATTAATACGTATAGATGTTAGGTCTCATGGTGGCATCTGGGCCTGTCGTGTGATTGAATTCAGTCAACAAAAATTGATCTCCTTCCTTTCTCTTTCCTCTCCAGTTCCTCTTGTTCTTGATCCCATTTCAACCCAGGAACATGATGGAAGGGAAGGGGACTAAAGGGAGTTTCCCTATTTGTCACTGGTCTCTTATGATGAATATCTATTATTGGGAGTTAGGGACTCACCTGTGGAAGTGGGGATCTGGGATCTTTCCCTGGTTTTATAACTCAGGGCACTTGTACCTACAGCATTGGGGAGAAGGAGACCCAGTTATGACATAAGGTACAGCCAATATGGGAACCACAGAACCACAAGTCCAATGCACCATTCCTATCCTGGGTAGGGCCCCACTCTCCAGAGTTGGGGCTGAGCCTTCCTCAATTTTTCTTGCCTTTCTATTATTCAATTTCCCCCAGGTCCTAGTCCCTTTCCCCTCTGTCCCGTACAAATGTCCCAAGTCCCTGCTCCTTTCCCTTCAACAGGACAACCAGCATTTTGTCTCTTTCCCCACTTTGACAACTCTTCCTGCCCTTCCCAAAACCACTTTCAGTTTCTCAAATCTTAGGGCAACACTGTCCTAGGGTCAGGGCAGGGATGCGGATTGCTATGCTAAGTCTGAATCATTCAGTACCAATCAACCCCCACCTTGAGCCTGCGGTTACCTGGCCCCGAGGTGGCTTCTTGCATCTGGGTCTTCCTCGTAGGGCCAAAGGGAGAAGATTGGAGACTATGCAAGATGGATGGTCTTGGACTTGATGACTCACCCCTCACTGTGGAGACCAGTGTGGAAATCCTCAAAGATTCTGTGAATACCAAGGTGGCATTTTGGGGGAATCTGAGAACCACAGGCAGATTTCCCAGAAATGACCAAAGTTATTGCCCCAAATCTTTGAGCTCTCCAGGTCACGGTGAGCAGCGGGGATTTTCATCTTTGACCATTACTTCACCAACTGGGTGTTTCACTGTTGGAACGCTTCAGCAAATTTTCGAAGGGTAAAATACTCCTGGGCCTAGGTTAGGACCAGATCCTAGAGCCTTTAAACACTTAGTCCCCCATCCTTAGTGTTCAACATCTCTGACTGGACGCTGATTCCACCTCCCAGGAAACCTCGCTCCCACTACCTAATCTCGACCCTTCCCCCAACACTTATTTTCCTTTCCTCCCCACCCCCAACTTCTACCCATGCTATCATCCACATTCTTTGACCAGCAAGGAAGAAGTACCTGGCTCAGGCTCAGGCTCAGGCCTAGGCTCAGGCCCAGGCTTAAGCCCTTAGCTAAACCTCACGTTTACCTGGGATGTCTGTGGTAGACTGAGGTGCCAACTGAGTTGTGAAAGCGGAAGGCTTACTACCTGGAACGATATATGTCAAATTAGTTTTAGGGAAAGGTTACCAATATGGTTGCCTGGGGGAAATCCTTCTACCCTAGGCTTCGGAACCCTTGGCATCCTGTCACTTGAAAGCCTTGGAGAGAGGGGACCCAAGGTCTCACACTGGCTATAGTGTTGCTAAAAATCCTCTTCTTTACCTCTTGCCAGCAAATTCAACCCATGCTTAGGGAACCTCTCAATACTAGCTACAGCACCCATGACTCACGAAACAGATAATCAAAGGCTGATGTCATTGTTTTTATGTCTCTCTGGGGCTTTTTCTCCCTTAACTGCTCTTAGCTTCAGTCTCCTCATCTGTAAAATGGGGATAATGATATGAGCCCCCTAAAAGGGTTGTTGTAAGGATCAAATGAGCTAACTGTATGTGAAGTGCTTTGTAAATCTCCAAGTTCTATCTATATCATTATTGTAAGTTTCAAAGAACTCTTATTTCATCAATTCGGGTACTTCCCTCACCTCTATAGATCAAAACCCTCTTAGCAGATAAGCTTCAGAGTTACTTTGGCTGAAAAACGAACTGCCCTGTGATCGGCCTAGCTGCTCCCCTTTTGGGATTTAGCTGGGGGAGTGGGGTAGTCATCATCTAAATGGCGATCAAATGAACTGATGGTTGTAAAACTCTTAGCGCAGTGCCTTGCACATAGTAGGTACTTTCAGCCTCCTTTTGCACGTTGTCTTCTCCTATTAGATTATAAGCTGTTGAGGGTAAAGACTGTCTTTTTCCCATATTTGTATCCCCGGAGCTTAGCATAGCGCTTCACATATATTAGGTCCTTTAAAAAATGTTTATTTATTTACTAAACCATTTGTTCTGTGAAGTTTGGATTCAGTTAAAGAGCTACCCCTGAGGACCTAGAGGGCCACATGCGGCCTCAAGGCCAAAGGTTCCCTACCCCTGCCTTAGTGCCTTCCTAAGCCAGCTTGAGTTGGCCAAGTGTGGAAAAAACACCGAGTTAAGCCTGGGCTCTTTCACTGCCGATGAAACGTGGCTTCTGCGATCTGCTCATAACACCTCCCACCCTGGGGACCTTTTAGTAATTTATATGAGCTCCCTGCCAGTACCCTTGGTCCCCCAAGTATTTTCACCTTACCCTGCTGAAATCCAGGGCTCTGGACTCGCGAGCTTTGAGAGGAGCCACCTATGAGAGTAAGAAAAGAATGATAGACTGGTACAACATGCAGTGCCCGTGCCTGTTGGGTCCTGCCGCGGAGAACTCAGCCCATTTGGCCTCCTGAACTCCCTGACTAGGAGGTAAAAAAGTAGACAAAACCCCTCATGTAGAGTTGGAAGATGTGAATGTGCATCCTGGCTCTGAAAACCAACTCTGTGTGGAATCATAGTTAAACCATTCACCCTTCTCTGGGCCTCAGTGTCCATGTATGGACGCGGAGAGAACCACCCTCGCTCAACACCATAGAAAAGTAGCACAAGGACCAGTGACACATCTAGCAAGGCCCGAGTCTAGCACAATCGCCGCCCTCTTGCTCCAGTCACTTAATAGCCTACTGCTTCCCAGATGGGAGAAGCTGCCTATGTGGCCAATCTAAGGTCTCTAGAATATAGAAACCAGTTTAGCATGAGTGCTTCTGTTTGGAAAACCCTTCTTGAAACCAGGGAATACATACTCCATTTTCTCTCCTGTTGTTTTGTAACTGTGGCCTTGGTTTACTTTCCATTAGTAACCATAAGACATTTCACTTTTTTGTGCTCAGGAAAGTGTTTTTCAGCTGTAGGAGCTAACTTAGCTTAAATGACCCTTTGCTAACTCCTAAGCGTCTGTCCTTGCAAGTCCTTCCCATCCTTTAACCACCACAAGACAAGCCACCTTTGATGCTAAGGAAAGTCTGGACTTCGACAAGCATCCTGACGCCAACCCTATCCCTCCCTCCCTCCCTCTTTACTTCCTTCCCTCTCCCAGTGTGGCATCCCCGTTCCACTCCATTCCTCCCATGTTTGTTATAAGTTCTTCTTTTGAATTATGTATAAAAATATTTTGTTCACACGGACTATCTGTGCCCGACCTGCGGTAGAGCCTTCCGAGCTCGTATTGGTCTGATCAGCCACGGTTGTACGCATTGAAACTTGACTCTAGCATAGTGATGTCCTTTCGGTCCTCTTTGAGAATGAAGGACAACAACCAAAAATATATACAGAACACAGAAGTATTGGGGCAGTTTTGCAGGCCAACTTTCATTGGTCAGTTGGTTTAATGAAAAACTTTGAGCAATCCAACCTACAAATTATTATCAAACATTATGAAATGAGAGAATATTTGTAAAGCACTTGACAAAGTGCCTGGCACGTAACAGACACTTAAGAATTGATTCTTCCCTCCCTTGCTAACCAGACAGTGATCTTTATTCCTCAACTGGAAGGACTCTCTCTTCTACATGGAAGAGAAGCCCTAGGAAGGGTAAAGAATGTGGAAATGGCTAATGCCAGCCCAACCTGGACAGGGTGCCAATCACCCAGATTCCTGAGAAACGGAATTTAATGAACACCCTCTGAGTGTGTGTGTGTGTGTGTGTGTGTGTGTGTGTGTGTGTGTGTACACAGGCAGACATACAGGGTTGTGTTTGCCTCCGCACAAAGAGTGTTTCCTCATTTTACACAATGAAATCATCCTCAAAACATGCAAATGAGCTGAAAGGAAAACAACCTGGGGAAGTGGAACCACCCAGTTAGGGTTCCCTTTCTACAATCCAGACTGGGGCTGATGTATATTCTCTGGCCTACGACTTCTGTTCCTTGGGCTACTCAGAATTAAAGGAAGTTCCTGAGGGGCCCACGTTTGGGGAATAGCTGCCCAGCCCTGAGTGGGTGAGATCAGGGAGAAGGATCTGGGAGTAAGTGCCAGCATGCCGCTCGCCTGGTATGTTTATTTTCTTTAAACCGTTGCCATCTTCCACTGGGCTTCCACTTGGCTTGCTGCATTGTTCCCAGCCTAGGCTCATGCAAACAATGAGGCTGGTTTCCAGGACACCATCGTCCTTTGCCACAACTGTTGCCCCTTCCCTGGTGGGGAGCTGTTTAAGGACAGGAGAGGGGTCTTCCTATCAGGAGGCAGAGGCCTGAATGAGGTGATCTTAGAAGGACTCTGACAGCCCAACGAACTCCTTGATTCTAAGAATCCATAAACAGTCACTCAAATACTGGTCAAACATAATAGCTGAAAGCCATACCATGTACAAAGCGCACTGAAGATTCTCTCCAACCTGGCTCCCACCTACTTTTCCAACTCTATGGCTACTTTCATGAGCTCAACAATTAGAGTAAACTGAAATACCTAGTTTCCCGTTCTCTTCTTTTTCTGTTTCTTTGCTCACGCTGTCTTCTCTGTCTGGAACTGATTCTCCCCATCTCCATCTCTCCCTGTTGAAATCCCTTCCTTCCTCCAAGGCCCAGCTCAGGTGTTACCTCTTCTGGCTTCTCTGATGCCTCCAGCAAGAAGTCAGCTTGCCCATCCAATTTCTCACAGCACTTTTTCTGAATCTCTCCTTTGTACTTAACAAATTTGACCTTACAGTTATTCGTGTACATGTCTTACTCTTCTCTTCAGTGGACTATAAACTCCTTGAGGACAGGTTATACTTGCATTGTGGTATTCCCAGTAACTACCACATGTATCTTTTAAAGCAGAGGTTCTTAACTAGGGGCCTCTGGATAAATTTTAATGGATTTCTGAACTTGGATGGGGAAAAACATATTTTTATGTTCACTAACTTAAATTTGGCATTTCCTTAAATTATGAAATTAAAAAGATATATTCTGAGAAGGGGTCAATATGTGCTTCAAGGAGTCCGTGACTTAAAAAAGCTAAGATCCCTTACTTTCAAAAATTGCTATAAGTTCCAAGCTAGAGGAGACTCCAGAATTCATCTAGTCCAATATTCTCATTTTACTGACTGATCATTTAGCCAGCATTTATTCAGCTCCTACCATGTACCAGGCAGTCTTCTAGGACTGGAGATAAAAAATACAAAGAATAAAACAGTACCTACTCTCAAAGACCTTACACTCTAACATGGCAGACAACAAATACATATCTATACAAATCCGGCATAAACAGAGAATCAATACAAACACAAGGTAGTGAAATATGAGATAAGGAAGGAAGCAGAGGGATCCTGAGAAACTTCATGTAGAAGATGATGTCTGAGCTGGGTCTTGAAGAAGAGAAGGGTTTTATGAGACTGGTGAGGAAGAAGGGCATTCCAGGAACGGGAATGCAAAGACTTGGAGGTGAGGAATAGATAGCTGGATCACAGAGTGCAGGAGGGGAATGACTTTCAGTGAGGCTGGAAAGATAAACAGAGACCCAGTTGGGAAGGGGTTCTTAACAGAAATTATATTTTTTTTCTACAGGTAAGAGGGAGCCAATGGAGTTTATTAAATAGGAAGGTGACATAATCAGATCTACCCTTAAAGAAGACGTGTATAGACTGGAGTGGGAGACATTTGAGGAAGAGAAACCAATGAAGAGGCTGCTGCAATAATCTAGGTGAGAGGCGATGTCATGTGCTTGTGAGGAGAAGGGGTCAAATGTGCCTTCCATTGCAGAAGTCAAAACAAGATTTGGCAACTGCTTGGGTTTGCGGGGTGAGGTGAGGAGTCAAGGAGAATGAAATCATGAACCTGGGAGATTAGAGCGATGTTGATGCCTTGGAAAGAAATAGGGAAGTCTGGGAGAGGAGTAGGCTTATGGGGAAAGATGATTTGTTTTGGACATGTTGAGTGAGGTATCTCTGGACCTCATTGTTTAGATGAACTTGGGCTGGGAACGATGCAGCGAGCCAAGCGGAAGCCCAGTGGAAATATCTAATATGTGATTTGTGATCTGGGGCTGAAGCTCAGAGGAGAGACTGGGGCTGAATATATAAATGTGGGAGTACTCTGCATAGAGAGGATAACGTTTAAACCTATGGGAGCTGATGAGGTGACCGAGAGAGACAGTGCAGAGAGAGGGTCCCGGGACAGAGGTTTGGGGCAGCTGAAAAAACTGAGATTAGTTATCTGTCCAAGGTCATAAAGGTAGTAAATAATAGTGATGGTGTCTGAGCCCAGGCTCTCTGAGTCCAAAGACAAGACTCTTTCTACTGTACCACAATGCCTCAGTGTGCTGCACAGAGCTGGAGTTCAATCTGTTTGTTGAATTTTTTGAAGGCAACATGCTATGTCCTGTAAGATTAAAGAACAAAATATGCCTTCCCCTACCTTGTTCCCATGGGTAGTTAGCATCTTGGGAAGAGCAGTTCCAAAGCCATGATGATGTAGCCCCCGTCCCTTATTCCCACCACTTTTTTTCCTGTGGCTGTCAATGGGCTCTGTCTATGATGGACGTAAGAGAATGGAGTCCAGCTCTGAAGACTAGGGTGCCTCTGGATAAATAAACTCTTTGCTAATCACCAACCTGCCTTTCTTCCCCTTGGTCAGAGCCAGGAAAGGGGGAATGGTGGTATTCTACTGGAAGATTTCTAAGATTTCTCTGAGTCCTGACAACACTCTAGCAGAAGTCTGAGGGTACTCTCTTAGCATCTGAGCATGCTCACCTTTTAATTTCGTTGTACAGATCAATAAATATTATGTACCAGTCATATACCTGTCCCATGTAGAACTCCTGCTTGCCCCCATCCCCAGCAGAAGTCCAAGGTAGAGAAATAAACTAGCCAGTGCTGCAGACTACCTAACCCCCTCTGTCATCTCCAGCTGCCTCCTTTAGCTGCTCTCTCTTTTTCCCAAAGCCTCCTAAATGCCTACAACCGAGGGCTGGAAATGAGAATGACAGCCCAGATATTCCCACCCAAACCGAGACACTTAGTGAATAAGGCACAGCTCATGGCCCTACGTCATTTCGTGGACATCAATGTGACTCTCCCATTGTACCTCCAGCCCCCAGGGTTTGTAGAGAAGAATCTGGCCTCTCCAGTCTTCTGCTGGGCCTTTCTCCTGGAGACTGAGCCACTAGACATAGGGCAACAGGCCAGGTTCTCCCAGGAATATAGGGCCCGTTGCCCTGAAGAGGGGCTTTCCAGTATGACTCCCCTTTCTTGACTGCTTCCCAAAGCACTGGCTGCCTAGCCCCTCTACTTAAAGTGGGAGTGGGGTGGGGGCAGGACTAAAGGGAAGTTCCTGGACCTGTGAGTCACAATACCCAGGACCTTTCTCGGTTCCCAGAAATGGCTCCCTAATTAGGAAGTCACTAATGCCCTAGCTAGCTGTTCACAAGAGGCAGGGAAAACTGAATGGTTTTATTCTTGTCTCTGTGACATTGATTCTTCTTATCATAAAACAGGGGCTCTCTAGAGGTCATCACATTCATCCTCCTGACTCCATAAAGATATCAGTTCATCCAGCCCAGGAGAAGAAAACGAATTCACTTCTTGAAGAACTCCAGAAAAACTGACCCTGTCTGGGACTTCGTTGCGTGGGCTCCTTTAGTGACTGATTCAAAGGGCTGGTCACCTTCCCTAGAGGAAAGTTCTTCCTTCTAACCCTAGTCCGTCCTGCAAGGATTCAGGACCAATGCCTCCCTGGAAGCATGACACCCAAAATCAATACTGATTAGTTTTCAGATCGAAGAAAAACATGGTACCTTGAACTTTTGCAGACAAAGAGGATTTGGTGTCAAAAAGACTGGCTCTGCATTGAGGACCGAGGAAGGGGTAGCCTCCTCCACCGACCAAGCATCCTAGGTCCTTCCCAGTCACGAGGTGCCGGGATGTTCAGACAGTAAACACCAGAGTTCTTATTCCCCAGGACCATTATTACCAAGACTATAAATATCACCTCAGCTTCCTGTGCCCCCTTAGTAATCAATTTAAAGTTACGATTTGGGGGAGGGGGGAGGGCAAGGGAAGCACCTCTCTCTCTTCCCTCTCTCTCACGCCAGGAATGGAGTTATTTGGCTTTGGAGCAAACTTTAGAAAGTGTTGTACGCTGCTGACCTTGTGCCATTGGGCAGAGAAAAACAACCTTCCTTCCCCATTTGAAATTCCAGACATGAGACTTAATGACCAGGGGCTCAGGTTTCTCCAGCTTTCTCTCTCCTGGGTAAGGATAGCAGGACCGGGTTTCTTCCTCCGCATATTACCTTGGGAATGTGCCCTACATGTCCACAGTTATTGCCCAATAGTTATCTGATTCCCAGGCTTCTCCTTTGGAGGAAAAATTTGAGATTTTTTTCTTGGATGAGTAAAATGGATGTAATTCTCTAGAAACTATGAGGCCCATGCTCCTGGGGCTCTCGCACCATCAATGCTGAGAGGAAGAGAAAAAAGCACCCCTTACCTTGGAACAGAATGTAGCTTACGATCCCCAAACATAGCTGGGCTCTGATTGTGCTCATATCCACCGGTCCTGCCGCTGTTCAGCTCAAGGGAAGCTCTGTCCATAATGAGGAGGAGAGAGGGAGTGCTGGGGTGGGGCTGGGATTGGGGGTAGCTGGCTCTCTGGAAGCTTCCTGTCAAAGAATAGAAGGAAACAGATTGGATCCAAGGGGGGTGGGGTGGGGGGAATGGAAGGGGCTGGTTTCCATTAGGTTGTGCTAGTCCAGCCTGGAGTTAGAAGGATGCAAGACATCATGGACCAAAAACTTAGTCCTTAGGGATGGTGGAGGGAGATATTTTCATGAAGAGTGGGGATCCAGTTGCCCACTTTATTCTCTCTTGTGCTCCAAATTCTTTACATTTTGCCTTAGACATCTAATCCAGCTGGGAAATTCTTCTTGCTATCTACCCCCAAGGCCTCCCTTGGCTTTTTCAACCTAGGTCTTCTTATTCTGGGGCTCTGTTCTCTCACTCATTCACCACTTCCACACTAAAGCCCCACCTTTCTGCAGAGGTAGAATTATTCCAACCCCCTTCCCCTTCTCTTAGAAATTGCAATAGAGATACGAGAATTATTGAAAAAACTACTGCACCAAGTTTTTTTCTGATGAAGGTCTGTTATATAAGATATATAGGAAATGGGACCAAATATGTAAGAACAAGAACCACTCCCCGGTGGATAAGTGGTCAAAGGACATGAACAAGCTGTGGTCAAAGAATGAAGTCCAACTTATCAGGTCATATGAAAAAATGCTCCGAATCACTAACAATAAAGAAAATGTAAGTTAAAACAGTTCTGAGATTCTATTTCACACACATCAAACTAGTGAAGATGAAAACAAACCAAAACCCCAGAAAATGACCACTATTGGAAGGGCTGTAGAAAAACAGATGCGCTAGTGCATTGTTGGAGGACCTGCGGATTGGGCTAGCCGTTCTGCAAAGTAGCGTCGTCATGGCTGGCACAGGCAGATATGATCCGAGACTCGGCTCACTCCTACAGAGAAGAGGAGAGCCAAGGACTGTGTCTGCACCCTTGCGGAGGAGGAGGGGCAGGTAGGCCCCAGAAGCAGTACTATGGATGGGCAGTCTTTGCTCCAGTCTCTGAGAGCAGCACTAGACTAGAATCATTTCCTCTAAATATCTCTGATCTGGGCTACGAGTCTAGATTCAGAAGGAATGTTGCTTCCCTGGTCCCTCTTGAGAGAAGGTATACCTTAGTTTATACTTGCGAGCTTGGCTCTTTTCCATATTATATTAGTTACACAAAAGTAAGCCTATTTATTCAAGTAAACATCAAACACAGGTAGGAGAAGATATACAAATTAGAATATACCAAAGAATATACAAGAGTGAATGAGTTCTCTAGCTGGGAGTGTGTGAGAAAGGGTGGAAGCCGATTTGTTTCCACAGAGTTGAAAGTATCACCCCCCCACCCCCACCCCACCCCCGTCCCAAGCTTTAGCAGAATGTAAGTCAGGTGACTGATTTGAACCAGTTCTAATCAGAGCTGTGATCTGGCAGAGACCAGGCTTCTGCTCAGGTGAAAGATTAGAGGCTCATATGCATGCTTAAATGAGCCATTTGAGGAGGGCATGAGGTAGGCAGTCAGGTGGTTGCATCTGGCCAATGAAGAGCCAGGTGGGAAGTTGGAATTAGGAGCCAATAAAAGGACTGGCATTTGTCTGGGTCCCTCATACTTTCTCCTGTACTCTGTTCAGGGGATGTACCCATTTATTCAGGAGGAATAAATGTAAGATATAATTAAAACCTTCCTGGCCTTCCAATGAATATTGTCTATTCCTAGACTAAGTATGTTTCTAACAGAGTGGAATGAGAGAACACTTACTTGGAAACAGTACATTCTGGCATTCTAGTTCAAGCAAATCTAAGGACATGATGGGACTAGCTTCCCATACTTGTCGCCGCTATAGCGTATCCTGTCTATCCTGAAGAATTTGGGGCATTTATTATGTGTCTTAACATAGGTTTTCAGTGCCATGTTGAGCTAAGCATTCTATCCACTAGTCTAAAACCACATCTTCTGCATATACGGCAATAAGGTGCCATTGATGAGGCATGGTCTACCTACCCCCTGACAGAGAAGTTATGGACTCAAGGTACAGAATAGAATGTCCTTTTTGGATGTGGCCAACGTGTGGATTTCTTTTGCCTATGTTTGTTACCAGCTTGTTTTATTTTTATTTTTTTCTTTTCTTCAAGGCTAGAGGGATTTGGGTAGGGAGAGGAAGAATAGTTATAATGATTTTTTTTTATTTTTTTGGTCAGGGCAATTGGGGTCAAGTGACTTGCCCAAGGTCACACAGCTAGTACATGTGTCAAGTAAGTGTCTGAGGCTGGATTTGAGCTCAGATCCTCCTGACTCCAGGGCCAGTGCTCTACTCACTGCCGCACCTAGCGGCCCCTATATGATATTTTAAAAAGAGATTAAAATGGCTATTGGAGTATTTTCAAAATTCACAATAAAAGGGAGGGAGAGAAGAAGCATTTATATGTTGCCTACTATGTGCCAGACACTGTGCCAAGTGCTTTTCACAAATGTTCTGTCATTTGATACTCATAACAACCCTGCAAAGCAGATGCTATTATCATCTTCATTTTATAGTTGAAGAAAATGAGGTAACTGGAGGTTGAATGACCCTTATAAAGATGTATTTACTGGTTGGAAGGACCGGAGTTTCTTTCCTTAACCCTTATTTTCCAAGGTCCATCTCATGCTGTGGGGGGTTGGGAGAGAATAGAAGGGTTGTTGCTTCTTCTGTACAGCCTAGGGGCTGTCTCAAACAGAATCACTGGGATATTCCCCTTCCCTGCCCTGGGGCTTCTGAAAGTAGAAGAGATGTCTTTCTGTTTGGGCTGTGGAAGACAGACACTATTCAACCCAGAAGGAGGGGATGTGAGATGTCTGAGCCCAGCCAGGGGAAAATGGCAGAAAGAGACAGCGGCAGACAGGTCTATCCTTGGTTCCATCTTTGCTATGGCAAAGTTTTCTTCAGACAAGAAAGATTAATCTCCAGATTTTGCTTTTTGTTTTGCTTTTTTCTAAAATAAGAGGTGGTTCCCAATCATGAAATAGATGAGAATCCTCAACAAGAGACCGAGAAACAAAAATGCAGGCACAGAGTTAGTGAGAGTAAGAGAGGTAACACCCCATCAACTGGGGAATGGCTGAACGAGTCGTGGTGTACGAGTGTAATGGAATAATGTTGTGCTATAAGAAATGATGAGCAGGCGAACTTCAGAAAAACCTGGAAAGACTTACATGAACTGATGCGGAGTGAGGGGAGCAGAACCAGGAGAACAGCATACACAGTTACAGCCAAGTTGTGTGATGACTGACTTTGATAGACTTGGCTCGTCTCAGCAATGCAAGGCTCTAAGACAGCTCCAAAAGACTCAGGATGGAGAATGCCATCTGCATCCAGAGAGAGAATTACGGAGTCTGAAAGCAGATAAAAGCATACTATTTGCTCCCAGTTTTGTTTTGTTTCTTCTTTCTCATGGTTCATTCCATTGGTTATAATCCTTCTTTCCAACACGACTAACATGAAAATGTGTAAAGCCTATATCAGATTGCATGACCTCTTGGGGAGGGGGGAGGGGAAGGAAAGGAGAAAATTTGGAACTCAAAAGCTTGTGGAACTGAATGTTGTAAACTAAAAATAAATTTTTTTTTAAAAGAGAGAGAGGTAGCATCTAGTCTCTGTTCCCTGTAAGAATTTACTTTTCCTCTAAAAGAGTACCCCTCCCAAGTAAAAGAAGCTGTCTTCTCCCCTCAGTGGTTAGATTGGGACTTCATGTTCTTCTCAAGACTCCATGACCTAGGGGCAGTTAGATGATGCACTGAGTAGCACGCTGACCCTGCAGTCAGGAAGACCTGAGTTCAAATGTGGCTTCAGACACTTGACACAGTTACTAGCTGTGTGATGTTGGGCAAGTCACTTAGCCCCAATTGCCCTGCCTTCCTCCCTCCAAAACACTCCATAATCTTTAAGGTGTCTCACAGTTTTGATTAGTAGCCATTCAAAAAGGTAAGGAATTAGGGTTTTACCCTGACATAATGCAAGTTTCTTAAGGGAAAGGACTATCCAGTTACTGTATTTGTGATCCCAATGCCTAGCCCAGTGCCTGGAATATTTTTTTTCCCCTTGGACCAGACCTGTGATTTCACTGTAATAGGGAATGTCATATGAAGAAACTCCCTCTACAAATGTACCTGACCTGAAACTTAAGAGTCTTAGAACTTCCGGGGCACTTAGAAGTTGAATGACTTGCTTAGGGTCACAAAACCAACATGTATTTCAGGCAGGTAGAACAGATTTTCTTGGCTCTTAAGCCAGCTATCAGTTACCCCCCATTTGCAGCATATAGTCAATACATGTTTTGTTGATTTACTGTTTGGGCCAGTGCCCTGTGTTAAGCAGTGGGATACTCTTGATGACCTGTGGCCAGGGAGAATCTGCCTGTTGGTCCTTTCCTAGTGGGGAGCAGTAGTAGCCAGAGATGCTGGACCCTACTCAGTGACAGGATGGAGATTTCCTATAGCGTGGTTGTTAAGTGGAGATGGGAAAAGAGGCTGGGCCCGTTCCTGTTAACACTGCTTTCTCATTGGTGCTCGGAAGAGGAGGTAGCGTTGTGACTTCAGAGCCGGCTCAGCCAATCACCTCCCACCTTTCTCGGAACCTTTCCCACAGCTTAGCCCTGGCCCATGTGGGTACTGCGGAGCTGGCCTGGGTGTCACTGGAAAGATGTCGCAGAGCGACAGAGTGAGGGCCGGTTTGGCTGGGCTCTGTTTCCTGAGAGCAAAGGTCTGTAGAGTGACAAACGGTCTTCATCTCAGAGCTGGGCTTTCCCACGGTGTTTTCCAGCTCACCAGACCTAGTGTTCTGACGTGGAGGTGGAAAGGGAAATGGGGGATGGGGAGAGGGTCCCTGTGGAATCAAAATTTTTCCGGAAAAACAACCCTCCCCAGAGACAACGGAAGCCTTTATGGGCATTTTGTGACACACACAAAGAAGCGGAAAGACATATAAAGGCACACGTGGTCATTATTTTACTCAGAATAAAAGGCCTTTTTTTTTCCTCCCCAAGAAAGTGAAAAGTGTCAGAAATACCCAAGTCTCCTTCCCTTGGTGTGGAGTCAGTATCTATTGGGGATGCTGACTGTGAGGGCCACCCCGGTTACTGTAGGGAGAATACTGGGTCCTACAGATGAAGATAAAGAGGGAAAATAGAAATACAGACATGGAGAGAGGCAGAGAACAAAAAGGAAGACATTTGGAATGACGACAGCTAACCTTTACATAGTAGGTGCCAAGCGCTTTACAAATATCATTTCACCTGATCCTCATGATTGGGATAAGAAGTCCATGCTAGTATGATCCCCATTTTACAGAGGAGGAACCTGAGGCAAACAGGGTAAATTACTTTCCCAAGTTCATACAGCTAGTAAGTGTCTAAGGCCTTATTTGAACTCAGGTCTTCCTGACTCCAGGCCCCGGACTCTAACAACTGGGAGATCTACCTTGGCCAGAGGGAGAGATGGAAACAAAGAGGGAGACTGAAATGACAGAGAGATACTGGGACATAGAGAAACACAGACATAAAGGGTGAGTAACCAAGACAGGAAGAAAAAGAGGGAGAAAAGGGGCCTGGAAAGGATAGAGAAGCAAATGGAGAGACAGGAACACAGGGACAGAGAGAAAGGTGTTATTTTAGTCTTGCAAGTGACCTTCAGACCAAAGAGGGAGAAGGAGACCAAGACTGACTGAGGAAAAACTAGAAGCAGACAGACACATCTCAGAGAGTCACAGCTCAGTGACAAAGAGCCTGACGGAAGTGAAAGCGCGGGAGAACAAGGGTGTGTTTTACGTGAAGAGGGTGTGTTTGTGTGCATGTGTGTTTATGAGACGTGGCAGCTTTGGGGTAGGGGAGCCAGCCCTTTGGGAGACCAATTTACTCCCACCACACTTTTGGTCTCCCAGGAGCCTCCCAACCTTGAAGATGCACCTTGAGCTTTCTCATGTTCCCACTTCTAGACCAGCATAATCAGGTACCCTCCTACCCACCCCCTGCCCCCTGGGTTACTCTTCTTTGGGGACTGTTATTTCATCAGCCTGCCCCCTCTCTGGCAGAGGGAGCCTCTTCCTTTTTTCTCATTCTGAATTCTATGGCAAGAGACCAGAGGAAACTTCAGACTCTGGGGGTGTGGGAGAGGAACATCTCAGGCTGCTCCCCAGCCTTCCCACATCTTCCCTGAGCACGGAGAAGAGAGCCATGGGCTCCTGGGAGCTGTTCCTTTCCTTTTCTTTTCAGGTCAAGGACAGTTTTCTTTTGCCTCTTCTTCCACCTTCCCCCCGTTGACAGTCAGCATAGCAACAGTGGTAGGAAAATAGCCTGATGCACAAAAAATAAGTCTTCCTTTTCCTGAGACTTTAGGAGATAGATGCCCATTGCACAGGGTGAGGAAAAGTTAATACTCATGGAGGATCGAGAAGTAGGATCATTTTATGGCTCCTGAGTTCTTCCAAGTGAAGTGTATAGGGTTGTACGGTGAAAAGATCTCGGGCCTTGGAGACTGGAAGCCTGGGTGGGAATCCCAGCTCTCTATACACACCTCTATACAGAAGGAGGCCAGCGGGCAGGCAGGAGGGCAGAGAGCAGGTTTTGGTGAGCTGAGACTCATTTTCAAGGCCACAACAAAGCTTTTCTCTCTGTCTCTCTCTCTCTGCATGACTTTCACCCTCTCTGGTGTCTTCACCTCACTCTCCTCCTCTCTGTTCTTGGCCCAGGTCTTGACTTTGATTGCGCTCTTTGCCCTTTCTTCTCCTTCTTGTGTCTTCTCCTTTTTCTACCTCTTCCTCTCCATTTTTGACTTGTCCATTCCCAGGTTGCCATCCTGCCTCCGTCTTCAGCAACGATGAACAGCTCTGTTGTGCGATATCCCCTAAGCTGTCTGGGCGGACATCAGAGCGGGCCAAAGGGGGATGGGCTACCTCTGCTTGCTGTCATCGTAGCCCTTTTTGTCTTGTTGGCTATCTGCATCATCGTGGTTGTCCACTTTGGTCCTGAGCTGCGAAAGGTCCGGTTTACTCTCCCTCAGGAGCCCCCACCCCTGAAGCAAGAAGGTGGCATCCATCTCACCCGTTGGCAGGCACTGGGCTCCCAACTTGGAAACGGGCCCCAAGAGAGCTACAGGGAAGCCCAGCCTTGGCCTGCTGCTACGAGCCTCTGCGCCCATTCCAGCATCGTGGAGCTTACATATCTATGAAGAGCAAATCAGGAGATTTCCCCTTACCACCACAGAAGGAGCAAATAGTTGGACAAAAATTTAATAGGAAAGGGAATGGAGGGCCTGCACTTCAAGGCCAAAAGAGAACGGACAAGATGGAATGGCAAGAGCCTGGGCTGATGGTTTTCGGGGGTTGCCTTCCTGGGACTAGAAAGATAAAGGCCGAATTGGGGGTCCCCCTGGAAACATGCTGCAGTTTGTGTACTAATACTTTCATCCCTATCCCATTTTCCACTACTCCATAGACCTAGAACCCCATTCTTCTCCCCCATGCAGTGATCCCTAGGCCTCTGAACCTTCTTCCTTAGTGTATTTTTCTCTAATCTCTCTTCCCCAAGTTTCCTTCCTCTTCTAGCCTCCCTTGTCCCTACATTGTGGTAGAGTAAGGTCTGCCTAGAAAAATAACCCCCTCCAGGACCCTTTTTCATTTCCCGAGGCCCACTTAAGTCCTACCCTTCCCAGATCCTATGAAAGGAAGTGATTCTGCTGGGGTCACCAGCTGGCAAGACTGGACTCAACCCCACACCCAACCTTTATTAGAGCTTACATTGGCAGCTGGCATTAACCTTGAACCATGAATAGAAGATATCTACTGGATCAGAACCAGCCTTTAACCTGTGGGTGGCTGGAGCCAAACAGAGAACAGGCTAGAGACAGGAGAGTCAAGAGACAAAAAAAAGTTTAATTTCAGAGTGAGGAAAATGACGTATGCATACGGAAGCTCCCTTCCTCAGAAGGAGGGCTTAACATGTCAGACTAAATGCAGGTCTTATATGCATCCTAGGCTGGACCATGACATAATCATTTTTAGATCTTGGGTTACTGTTCCCATGGGCCCTGTGGGAACAGTATTGTCTGAAGTCTTGGGGGTCATGCCCACCCTGCAGGGCACAGAAGTAGAGTTCTGTGACCAGAACAGGGATTGTGAATACGTGATGGATGGCCCTGGGAAAAGGGGAGAGCTAAATCCCTCAGTGAACATCTGGTGCTGGTCCAAGCAATACACTTTGCCAGAGGGTGATGCCATCCTGAGTGCAAAGGATTATTGTGTCCAACACAGGGTGAAGCTCAAGGTTGGCTGTCAAATATCAGTTCAACTATAAAAATAAGACTGCAAGAGGATACCTCTGCAGGCACAGGCCTTTGGAGGAATCTGCTAGAAGACAGCTGCAGGACCCTCCTGGAAAGAAAGGAAGGGACTGTTCTCCTGTTCGTGGTACATCACCCTGCATCTTGTAAATACTTGGTCTCTGGAACACGTATGGTTGAGTACCAGTCCTCATCTAAGACAGCAACAGAAAAGAGAGAAGGCTGTTTGCCTGATGAATTCTCTAGTACGGGGCTTCTTAACCTATGGATCTGATTTTTAAGATATTTTGAAAACCATATTTCAATATAATAGGTTTCCTTTTTAATCTTATGTGTTTTATTTTATGCATTCTGAGATGGGGTTCATAGGTTTCACCACATTACCAAAGGGGTCCAGAACACAGCAAAAGCAAAGAAGCCCAGGCCTAGTAGTCCCAGGTCCCAGAGTCAGGGACAGGGAGGAAGAACAATATTTCTGTCCCAAACTGTTCTCAGTGTAAGATCAGACGGGTCAGCAGCATTGCCGGGCATCTAGCCTTTGAAGATGTCTGGCCCAGAGCAATGGGCCACCCAGAGGACCAGGGCCAGGTTTCTTGGGTTTGGGGGCAGAGTCGACTCTGGGGGAGGTCGTTGCTTAGAAACCATCAGTACGGAGAGAGAGTGGCTCCTCGGTATCACTGATGAGGAGCTGTGGCTCCTGGAACAAGGTGGAGGATGTGGTCGCACCCACGGCCCTTTTAGGCCCCATAGCAAACTCTTCTTGCCCTGCCTGCCGAAGGTGACGAAGAATCTCTTTAGACAAAGAGAAGTTGCTTAGAGGTCTATTCTCAGGCTCTGGAGAGTGAAGTCAGACAAGTGATTAGTGAACAAACATTTGGTAATCACCTACTAGGCGCTAAGCACGTGCAGCCACACATGGACGCACAAGGAACCGTGCACACACACCATTAACTCGAGACACAAGGAGAGCGCCTCTTCTTATATCCTGGAGGCTGGGGTCTCTGACCCACCCCTAAAAGCATCCAAAGAAATAGGGAGCCACAGAATCACATAATCATTGAATGGTGGTGCTGGGAGGCATCTGAAAAATCAAGGCCAACTCTCATGTTCCACGTGAGAACGTTGAGCCTTGGATCGGCGTGATTCTCTCAAGGTCCCACAAGGATTCCTGGTAGAATCAAGACTAGAGAACCAGGGCCTTCTGACATCCTGGCAACACTTCCTCCCCACCTCTCTAAGCCCATGTTGCTCAGTTCCAGGCTGAGATTCCTTAGAGGCCAATGTTCCAGGTTCTTGGGGAAACCCGCTCTGTGGCCCTTTTCTCTAGGGTGAGGCAGGATACGCACGGGCCAGTGAGGTGGGGAGGAAAGATCCTAGACTTGAGGTGAGACGGCCTGGATTAGAAGCCTGATTCTGATGCTTACTAGCTCTGTGATCATGGGGGAGTCATTTCAATTCTCCCACCCTCAGTTTCCTCATCTGTAAAATGGCAAGGAAGGAAGGAAACAAGCGTTTATTAAGCACCAATGTGTGCCAGGCACTATACTAAGCGCTTTACGAACATTACCTCATCTAGTCCTTACGATCACCCTGGGAGGGTGATGCCGTTTTCATCCCCATTTACAGATCAATAAACTGAAGCAAACAGGTGGAGTGACTTGTACCTGGGACACACAGCTACTAAGTGTGGGGGCCAGATTTGAATTCAGGTCTTCCTAACTTCAGACCCGGTGGTCCTTTGCTACTGCTACGAATTCATTTTTAGAACACTTCAAAGACCTTTCCCTCCAACAACGCTGAGAGAAGGAGGCTAAGTCCTGTTATCCCTTAGATTATCCCTATTTTACAGATGAAATGGAGGCTTAAAACTTGCCCATGATTGGGGCAGCTGGGTGGCACAGTGAGTAGAGCACCAGCCCTGCAGTCAGGAGGACCTGAGTTCAAATCTGACCTCAAACACTTGACACACTTCCTAGCTGTGTGACCTTGGGTGAGTCGCTTAACCCTAATTGCCCTGCCTTCCCCCGCGAAAAAACCCAAAACTTGTCCGTGATAACAAAGCTAATATCGTAACCTCTTGCTTCTTAATTTAGGAGCTCAGCTATGTTTTTTGTTTCTGCTTAAAAGTCCTTCCTGGCCTGGGGCCCACAATGACCCCGCCCTCTCACCTTGGTATACGATGAGGCGACAGTAGTCACCCGCCTCAGGGGCATCCTCCAGGATGTCTTCCAGGGTCCGGCAGAAAAGTTTGGCTTGCTCCAGGCGGTCCTCCCGGCTAAAGCCAGCCCGCGCATCCTGGGACATGGCAAACAGGGTCTGCAGCGGGGTAGCAAACTCCAGGACACAGACTTCTGCCTGGTAAGGGTAGAAGGGAAGGTAGGGTGGTCTC
Organism: Phalanger gymnotis; assembly: GCA_028646595.1. NCBI lineage: Eukaryota > Metazoa > Chordata > Mammalia > Diprotodontia > Phalangeridae > Phalanger > Phalanger gymnotis. Next base: position 1,464,708 of record CM053625.1, on the reverse strand, counting down.
CCTTTGTATGGCAATGGCAGCTAGTGCTCTCTGACCTGGGGGGCTGCTGCCTATAACCATCTCTACGGATCTCCCCGCCCGGACTCCACTCCTCACCCGCACCTCAGCCGGCAGACACGGGCTTCGAGGGGCATGCCGGTGTTTCTCAGATTGTTTCTGCTCTGCCAGGAAGCCAGGCCGGGGTACTGACTAGAACCCGCCTTTGCTCTCGACTCTTTGGTTGGCACTTGGCCTGCTACGTAGGTTGCTCTAACCCATTACCACCGTGGGGGTTTTTCCGGAGTTGAGATTCTTGTCTGGGCTGGGCAGAAGTTGTGGTTCGGCAGAGCCCAGAGCTTCCTTCAGGGCAGGCACTATTCTATACTCTGAAACCCGGTCCTTCTGCTGTTCACTCTCCAGGCTTTGGAGCCGAGCCTTAGGGAAACCCCCGCCAGGGCAGTGATCAGCTCACGAATTGTGGTCGTCAGCTCCGGGAGCGCAGGATCCGCACTCTCGCCTCTGTCCCTGTCCCCGACTCCTAGCGCTTCTCCGCTTTGCCCCTCTCTCTCCCCACCAGGCATCGTCACTCACCCGCCGCCCGTCTTCCCAGATTTGATAGACGCTGTTGGTGTAGATCCTGCCTTTAATGCCTGCCCGGTCAGCTTTGTGCTGGGGTAGTTCTTGCAGGAACCGAATGTTGGGGTCGGCCTGACTCAGGTCGTCAGGGACCTTGCAATCCAGAGGGATTAGGATGTGGAGCCGTTGGCCCTCAGGACTCCTCAAGACATCCTTGTTGAACTGATTATAAATCTGGATTCGGGCCTGGAGCCCTGGATGGAAACCAACAGAGAATCATTCGAGGAAAGAGACAATCACAGAGAAAGGAAGGCAAGAACCCGTGGTGGGAGGGTCTTGGTGTTTATCTCCCTGATGCCTATCACACCCGCAGAAAGCTAGTGGGCTATCAGAGGATCATGGATCAGTTCGGGGCTATGATGGAGCCTCACGAAGGTAATAAATAGAGAGCTGGGATTTGAAGCCAGATTCTCTGATCCAACAATCTTTCCCTGCGCCTTGCTGCCTCCCTATGTTCTTGGGGCTTAACCAGGAGAGGTCCTTCCTTGTGTTTCTTTTCCTAGAGAGAGGGAAAGACACTGGCAGATTTTTGACAACTGTGCCCCCTAACCTGACCTCTTCAGTGGACCCACCCAGCAGCAGGTGTGTATGTATACATGTACATGGGGTGGGACATAGTGCCTGCCCCGTGGGGAGCCAGCCTCCTGCCCTGCTAGCAAGGCACTTGTGCCTCACATGACTCTTGTGTGAGAGAGAAGAGGTGACTTCACTCATTCACACATGTGACTTGTCCAAGCCTGAAAGTTCTCACTTTATCTAGGCTCAGTCTCTCCTGAAGCCCCTTCCCACCAAAAAGCAGAAAAATAAAATCCACTCTCCCCACAACCTTGGAAAAAAAAAAAGGGGAAGTCAAGGAGAGAACAGAAGGCCCCAAGGAGTATTCTGCTCTCTTCCTGTTCTTGCTTCTCTTCCCCAGCCCCCATATTTCTGCATCAGCAAATATTCCATCCATAGGGCAGTAAGAACCAGGCACAGTTCCTCAGAGGTGATGACTGAGGCCCATGCTACATCCTTGTAATGGAGTCAGGGCCTAGATTCAGGGCTGGTCATTTGACTCTGGACCTCACTCCCCCATAGTGGTATTGATTCAGCATCTGAAAGTGTCAGGAGACCCTCTCCCAGTCATCTCTGGGGCTTGTCCAGGAGGCAGCAAGGAACAGTGGAACTTGGCCTAGGAATTTGGACACAACCTCCCCTGGGTTTGGCTCTCAGCTGCATCACTGATTCACTTAGACCCTGGACAATTCACTTTCCACAAGAGCCTGTTTCTTTATCTATTAAATGCGAATAATAATGCCTGCCCTCTCTATTCCCCAGGGGTTTTGTGAATAATAAACGAAATGCCATTTGTGAAAGCACTTTGGAAACTATAAAGCACTTTAGACAGGTAGAGAGTCCTTCTTATTGCCTGGTGGGTCTTCGAGATGGGGGTGGGGAAAGAATGAACTGGGGAGGGCCACTCACCAGGCAAGATCAGCTTCAGGTATCCGATATAGTATGACCAGGCCAGTCCATGGGCCACATTGAGATGTCTCCTCTCACAGACTTCAGAGATCTCAGCTGGACTCAGGCTCTGGGGGGCAGGGCAGACACCCTCATAAGTGCTGGGAAGAGGACTCAGCCCTGGCCAGAGCTCACTCATCTTTGGGTCCTCTGCCTACCACTCAGGTGGCATCCCCAACTGCTTCATCCCCTTCAGTAACTGAGGGCTCAAAAACAAATTCTCATTTGTGCTTTTTAAAACCACAGATCTCTGATAGCCTCCTCTATGCTCCCCTAGGTAGGGGCAGACACACTCACACCCTCTCCCTCCCTCCTGATTTCCAAATCTACCCTCCTGGGCTTTTGTACCTGGAGTCCTATGATGAAGCTCAGTGCTTGAGAGAGACCCAGTAAGGCAAAAGTCCAGGTGAGCGACGGGTTTGGCTTACTAGAGAAGGTGAAACAGAAATATCCTGAGAGCAGCAACAGAGAGCCCCGCTGGAGTGGTGAGCCTGTACAGGCTCGTATTGCCTGCCAGTAACTCCCCTGGTACCTGGAGGGTCATACGGAGAGAAGAGAAAGTAAAGCTGCTACATACTTAGGGGCCTGGCCAGTGCTCATGGCCTAGACTAGGACTAACAGATTCTACTCAGGGTTTTCAGACCAGTCCTGAATCTAGGCCCTGACTCCATTACGAGGGGTAGCATGGGCCTCAGTCATCACCTCTGAAGAACAGTGCCTGGTTCTTACTGCCCTATGGATGGAATATTTGCTGATGCAGAAATATGGGGGTAGGGGAGAAGTCAGAATGGGAAGAGAGCAGAATAGTCCCTGGGGCCTGCTGTTCTCTCCTTGACTCCCCCCTTTTTTTCAAGGTTGGGGGCAGAGTGGATTTTATTTTTCTGCTTTTTGGTGGGAAGGGGCCTCAGGAGAGACTGAGCCTAGATAAAGTGAGAACTTTCAGGCTTGGACAAGTCACATGTGTGAATGAGCGAAGCTACATCTCTCTCACACAAGAGTCATGTGAGGAACAAGTGCCTTGCTAGCAGGGCAGGAGGCTGGCTCCCCATGGGGCAGGCACCATGTCCTGCCCCCCCATGTACAGAGCAGAGGTAAAGGGTCACGAAGGAAGGGGAGGACAAATGGAAGGAGAGATGCTTAGGAGGGCTCTGCAGGTGAAGGGGAGAGGTCGTGGAAAGCGGGAGGTAAGGAAGACCCTAACAATAATAATAGATAGCATTTAGAGAGCATTTCATTTTCACAAGAGCCCTGGGAGCTAGGTGCTATTACTATCCTCATCTGTAAAACTGAGGTTGATAGAGATCAAGTGACTTGTCCAGGGTCTCATGGCTAGTAATTATCTAAGGCAGGATTTGAACTTGTGTCTTCCTGACTCCAAGTTGTTCAGTTGTGTCTGACTCCGTGACCTCTTTTGTGGTTTTCTTGGCAAAGATACTGGAGTGGTTTGCCATTTCCTTCTCTAGCCCATTTGACAGATGAGGAAACTGAGACAAACAGGGTTAAGTGACTTGCTCAGGGTCACACAGCTAGTAAGTATCTGAGACTACATTGGAACTCAGGAAGCCAAGTCTTCCTGACACCAGGCCTGGCGCTCTGTCCTCTGTGCCATCTAGCTTTCCCCCTCATACCGGCCAGCGCTCTGTCCATTCTTCCTGCTACCTTACCTGGATTGGATATGACTGAGTTCCTCAGCCAGGCAGCAGGCCCCCTTCAGCAGCAGCCCCACCTGCAGAGAGGTGAAGGAGAACAGCAGCCACTGGAGGGTGTGGGCAGCTGGCTCCCCGAGGATACATAAAATGACCAGACAGAAGCTCAACAGGACACAGGCTGCCTTCTGAGCCCCCTGGCCCCGGGGCTTGGGGATGGAGGGGTGGAGATGGGGTCTGGGCATCTGTGGGAACAAAGAGATTCACTGATACAGCTCCTGTTCCTGACCTTCTTCCCACTTTGAAAAAGGCCCCTCCTTGGGAAAAAGGAATGAGATCTCATCTCTGCCCACAACTGCCCCATCCCTTTAGAGGGCCCTCCCCTAGATACTCCCTTCTCCAGAGAGTACAGAAAGGGAAATTCTCTTTGGGGCCTCCCCTTAAGCCCAAACCCCAGCATAAGGAGGGGTGCTCCCTGGAGCCTAGCACAGGGATGGAAGCTGAGGAAAATAAGAGGACTGAGAAAGGCCGTTGGTATGTATATATGTACTCACGTACCTGAAGATACATAGTTACAGATACACATGTGTTAGCAACACTCTCCTCTCCAACCCCTTAGCCAGGTAAACAATCTATCCCTTACCTTTCTAGTAACATCCCTGCCCAGCCTCACCCACATTCCTTCCCCCTCCAGGAAGCAGAACTTTGAAAACTGTGTACACTGTTTGTGCCACAGTAGGGTCATGGATTTAGTTTCACAGAGAGCTACAGGCTGAGAATCGGGGTTGAGGGGGCATGGGATTGTGGGGAGGGGTCCATGTCTACTACTTACCTTCCTGTCTTTGTGGCCCTAAGGCTTCTGGAATTCCTAGGTTGGTTCCTCCACCCTACAGCTCCACTCAGAAATCCGGAAAAGAAATCTCAGCAACTTACTCACAGGGTAAGGGTTTAGTCATAGTTACAGACAGCCTTCCTGGAAAAGAACTGAAAATAAACTTGTTGGGACTTCCGGTGCCAAGATGGTGAAGTGAGGAAGGAACCCTCTGAAGTCCTCCCAAATTCCCCTCCAAACAATTAGAAAACCACCTCAGAATTGGTCTAGGAGCACAGGAGGAAAGGTCTGTCACAGTAGGGGGCCTACAGCAAGGCTCCAACCCTGGGGCAATCCAGCAGTGAGGCCCCATCCTCCTGCAAATGCAGCCCCCTAGGCAAGTAAGCAGTCTATGTAGTGCAGTAAGATCCCACCCCCATCAGAAGCCACCAGCGAGGCCTTGACCCTATTACTGACCAGTAGTGAAGCCCCACCCTGGGGCTCACCAACAGTGAGATTCCCCCAACCCTGGGGTCTACCAGCGACCCAACAGCAGGGCCCCATCCCTGGGGCGGCCCACCAACAAGATCCCTCCTCCAGGGCCAACCACCAGAGAGACTCTGGTACCATAACAACTCAGCAGCAAGGACCCGCTCCTGGAGCAGGCCAGCAGCTAAACCCCCTACCTGGGGAGGGAGATGAAGAAGCCCCACTTTGCAGTACAAGTGAAAAGGGAACCCTACCCTCCAGAGAAAGCAAGCAGCTAAGCCCTGAAACCCAGTGAAAGCCAGCAGTAAGACCCAGAGCCCCAGCACAAAAAGCTTGGGACAGTGCAGGACTAGAGTCCAACTCTCACATAAAAACACCAAGTCACAAAAAAAAAGACAGAAAAAATAAGCAAAAAAACAAAAAAAAGAGCTTGATTATAGAAAGTTACTATGGTGATAGTGAAGCTCAAGGCATAAGCTTAGAAGAGGACAATAGTGTCAAAATGGCTACATGTGAAGCCTCAAAGAAAAATGTAATTTGGCCTCAGATCCAAAAAGAATTCCTGGAAGAGCTTTAAAATTATTTTAAAAAGCAAATTAGAGAAGTAGAAGAAAATTGGGAAAAGAAATGAAAGTAATGCAAGAGAATCATGAAAAAAGAATCAACAGCATGGGAAAAGATACACAAAAATTTACCAAGGAAAATAGCTCCCTAAAAAATAGACTTGACCAAATGGAAAAAGAAAATAATTCCTTAAAAATTAGAATTGATCAAGTGGAGACTAATCACTCTATGAGACATCAAAATACGATAAAACAAAATAAAAAAGGTTAAAAAAAGAAGAAATTATGGAATTTCTCGTTGGAAAAAAAAATAACTGACCTAGAAAACAGATCCAGGAGAGATAATATAAGAATTATTAGACTACATGAAAGCCATCATTAAAAAAAACAAAGAAAGAAAGAAACCTGGACAACATCTTTCAAGAAATTATCAAAGAAAACTACCTTGACATATTTGAACCAGAGCGCAAAATAGAAATTAAAAGAGGGGACGTGGGAAAACTGGGGCACTTAACTGCTGTTGGTGGAGTTGTGAACTGATTCAACCATTCTGGAGAGTAATTTGGAACTATGTTCAAAGGGCTATAAAACTATGCATACCCTTTGATCCAGCAATACCACTGCTAGGCCTGTATCCCAAAGAAATAAAAAAAAATGGGAGGGGGAGGACTTATTTGTACAAAAATATTCATAACAGCTCTTTTTGTGGTGGCTAAGCATTAGAAGTCAAAGTGATGCCTGTTGATTGGGGAATGGTTAAACAAGCTGTGGTATATGACTATAATGGAATATTATTGTGCTATAAGAAATGACAGGCAGGATGATTTCAGAAAAACCTGGAAAGATTTACATGAACTGATGCATAGCAAAGTGAAAAGCCAGGAGAACGTTGTATAGTCATAACAATATTGTCTGATGAAAAATTGTAAATGACTTCGCCATTCTCAGCAATACAATGTTCTAATCCCGAAGGACTAATGATAAAGGTTACTATCTGACTCCAGAGAAAGAACTGATATTATTTGAATCCAGACTGAAACATGCTATTTTTTTCACTTTATTTTTTTCATTTTTCTTTTATTCTAGTCTTCTATAAAATGACTAATACGGAAATGTTTTATATAATCTCACATGTATAACATATATCTTACTGTTTAACATCTCAGGGAGAGGGGAGGGGAGGGAGGAACAGAAATTGCAACTCAAAACTTTAAATAAAAATGTTTTAAAAACTTTTGAAATCCTAAGTGGGGAGGGGAGAAAATAAACCTGTTAACTGCCTCCTCTTCTTCCCCCCACCAGACTAGTATAGCTAGCATTTCAAACATTTTTTCTAAACCTGAGGCCATTGGCATGGAGATCCAAGGCTTCTGTCTCATTTAAGAAGGAAGGAGCCCCAGCAGAATTTTACCAACATCAGCCTGGATTCTCCTGAGCTGAAACTACCCTCCCCGCTCTGAATTTTCCTACAGCATATCCGATCTTGCCAGGCTGAGTCTGCTGGCCTTTGCCCAGTTTTGATTCTCCTTCACTTCTCTGCAGCTCTCGATACCACTGATCACCCCATCCTACATACTCTTACCTCTCTTGGGAGGGAGCAAACATTTATTATGTGCCAAGTACTATGCCAAACACTTTACAAATATTATCTCATTTGGTCTTCACAACAACCTTGGGAGGTAGGGGCTATTATTAGCCCCATTTTACAGCTGAGGAAACTGAGAAAGTCAGTGGTTAAGTGACTTACCCAGGATCACTCAGCTAGGAAGTGCCTAAGGTTAGATTTGAATTCAGGTCTTCCTGAACCAATACTTTATCCACTGTACCACCTAGCTGCTTCTTGGCTTCCTCAGCACTGCATTTTCTTGCTTTGTCTTCCTACCTTGCCCCTAAATCTGAGTTTGTCCTGCAAGGCTCTGCTGGGAACTCCCCTCTTATTTTTCTACCCATTCTCTTGAACTTGGTGATCTCACTGGTTCCCTTGTGTTGAATTATTACCCTTACGCAGATGACCCCCAAATCCAGATTTTCTGCTTCACTCTCTCCCCTGAATTCCATTCCCACACTTTTAACTAACTACCCCTGGTCATCTTCTGGATATCCCATCAGCTTCTAGAAGTCAGTATTTCCAGAACAGAAGCCCTTACTCCTTCTAACCCTGTCATTCCTCAAGACTTTTGGACTTCTAGTGAGAGTGCCCCCATGTTCTCAGTCACCAAGTTGGTACCCTCGGCATCATCTTTGTCTTTTATTTCTCCTTCACTCCCCATACTGATTAATTTCCAAGACATGCCAGCTCTACTACCATAACAATAATAATATTTATTATTATAACAATTGATACTTATCTATCACTTTGAAGCTGACAAAGGATTTTATGTATGTTATCTCATTTGATCCACAATCTCTGTTCCCTCACCTCCATTCACACAACTGCCACCCTGGTTCAGGCCCTCATCATCTCTTGCCCAGGCTGTGGAGATAGCTTCCTAATTAGTTTTCCCCCTTCCAATCTCTCTAAGCAATTCGTCCTCCCCGCAGCAGCCGAAATAACCTTCCTAAAACACAAATCTGACCATCTCGTTCCCCTGCTCAAAATTCTTCAGTGACTCTTTTAGGATAAATACAAAATATTCATAGTCTTTCTCCAACCTACCTTTCCGGCATTACTCCATGTTATTTCCTTTCACACACTAGACAAACTGTCTTAAATAAGAAGCAAAAAAAGAACCGAAAATGGAAGTGTTAATTCCCCAACCATGGGTGGCTCAGCCTATAGCTCTTAGCATGGCAGAACAGGAATCTAGCTCCAACGCCATTAGTACTGAGATAGCAGATTTCCAAGTCAACCCACTAGAATCACAGGCTCATCAGGGACCTTAGGGCCATTTAGTTCCAATCATTTATATCACATCTAGGAGGAGAGGGTGGTCAACGGTGTCAAATGCTCCAAAGAGGTCCAGAAGGACGAGGGCTGAGAAAGTCCATCAAAATGGGCAATTCAGAGATCAGGGTGCCTTAGAGCAGTTTCAGTTGAGTGATGAGGGCAGAGGCCACACTGCAAGTGGTTGAGAAATGAGAAGAAAGGAAATGAAAGTACCAAGTGCAAACGGCTGGGAATTGCTCTGATTTTGGCGGAAAGAGGGAGGAGAGGTATAGGATGATAGCTTGAGGGGATGGTAAGATCTAGTAAAGGTTTTTTTGAGGCTGGGGAATACTTAGGCTTAGATTCAGGTGGGGAAACTGAGGCCTGTAAAAACATTAAATAACTCATGCAAAGCCACAGAGGAAAAACTCATCATTTTTTAACTATTCTCTAAACTCCTCATCACATCTCTGGCTTCCACACATTCCCATAATCTGTGCCCTGTGTCTGGAATGCATTTTCTCTTTAATCCCACCTCTCAAAATTTTTATCTTTCTATTTAGCTCAGCTGCCACAACCTTCAGAAAACCTTTCATATTCTTCCAATCATTAGCGTTCTCTCCCTCCTCAAATTATCTCATGTTTACTTATTTGTGTCGGTGAACTATTCCCCTCCCTAATATGAAAGCTCCTTGACAACAAGGTGTACTGAGCAGAGCTGGAGGAAGAAAGGCGATGACCGTGTTAATATGGCCTACTACAATTATGTCATTGAACCTCAGCTGGGCCCTCACTGCACCAAGACAAGCTCTTTACTCCTTGTGAATTGATTCTCTACCATGTTCCCACCGCAGCTGTTCAAGCCTCTTCTCTCCTCTCGTCTCCCACATCACTCTCTCCCTCCTCCCAGGCCAAAGAATTTTATATCATACTTTACTGGAAGCCAGTCTTCTGAGCTCCCGCTTCTCCCCATCTCTGCATCATCACCCACGGACATCATCCTCCATTTTCTTTACTTCGGGCTCTAATGAAGTAGCCCTTCTTTTCCATAAAGGCTCGTCCCTTCTACATGTATCCTGGTCGCGTTCCCTCCTCCTTGAGCTTGCTTGGATCACTGAGTTCTGAGATTTGCCACACCCAAATTCAGTCCATTTAGGAGCAAGATCCAGTGCCACAGATGCTTATAAATGTTCTTATATTACCTTCATCATCCCTACTCCACCCACCTTGAGCCAAAAAGGGAAAAACATGTGCCTCCCACCTCCCTTCACCCATTAAAAAAAAATTTCTCCTGTAACAAATATGCAGAGTTAAGCAAAACAAAATTCCCCTATCAGGCCTCAACTTGTAAGGCAACCTGCAACCTTTAAAAAAAGGATAAAAATGTCAGTAATTACTGCTATTACTCATAGGTAAAATGGTGCGCTTTTGTTCGTGTGTGTGTGTGTGTGTGTGTGTGTGTGTGTGTGTGTATGTCTGTGAGATTCTCTCAGGTCCTGTCCATAAGAGAAACTTACTAACCAGGTTACAGCCCCATTGTTCTCTGCCCAGTTCCGACCACACTGGAGTGTTGTGTTCAAGTTAGAACGTAGGACACTCAAGGTTGACCAGGTTGGTCAAAGTTCTTATTTGAGGCTCAGTTAAGGCACTGGGGGTGATTAGCTTGGAGAAGATGAGCCAATTGTTTTCCAATATTGTAAGAGACAACCTGTGCCGAGGAAACAGCATTGTTCTGCTTGGTTCCAGGGGATCCATGGGTAGTAAACAGCATTAGTAGGAAGGCAGATTTGGGCTCAATGTAAGGACGCGAGTTTGGATGACTTCTGGCATCCCAAACTGGAATCAGCTGCCTTGGGGACCGTGGATTCCTTCTAATTGGAGATATTTGAGTAAAAGCTAGATGACCCACTCGTCAGGTATGCTGGAGAGGAGATACTTATTTCGGTATGGATTGGACCAGATGGCTCCTGAGATTCCTTCCAGCTCTGAGATCCTGTAATTTCTTTGGAGAGGGTTTATCCTGAGGGAAGTTTTGAAGCGGTGGTTCCCAAAATGTGCTCTGAAGATTCCTGGAGATCCCTGAGACACGTTCTGGGGCTCTTGGAGGTCAGAACTATTTTCATGATAATACTAAGATATTATTTGCCTATAAAAATATTCCTTCCTTTTCTAACTCCATATCTGCCTGAGGCCATATTTTTTTTCCACACATTTCAACAAAAACAACATAGTGCCAAAAACTGAACACAGACATAACAATCCAGACATTTGAGATTTGCGAAAATATGTAAAACAAGGCCACTCCTCTTACCAACTTTTTCGTTTTGGAAAACATTGGTACTTTGTCATAAGAAATGTGTTAATTTTATAAACATTTAATGGGGTGGTTATTTTTAAAAGCATTATTAAATATTTTAAAATTCAAGCCATTTCCATTTCCATTACTTGATAGCTCTAACCCTTATAAACAATAAGTCTTTGGGGTCCTCACCAATTTTTAAAAGTATAAAAATGTCCTGAGACCAAATTTCGACAACTGCTGTTTTCAAGTCTGATTTGCACCGGATGGGCTCAAGGAGCTCTGCTCAAAGCCCAGAAGTTGGAACGAGGTTTGCATTTGGCGACATCTAATGGCCACTGGGCTAACTGAAGGCGGGATTCAGTTTAATGACTAAATGCTCTGCTGTGTACCAGGCCTAACAGATACAAAAATGAACACGTGTACATACGAGTACAATGCAAGATAGAATGCGATAAGGGCAAATAAAGGGTCTTGGCAAAATCCAGTAAGAAATATGGAGGAGTCACTTTCAATTTGGTGTATCAGGGAAGGCTTGATAGAAAAGGTAAAACCTGAATTTTGACTAGAAGGAAGAGAAAAATTTCAGCTGGGGGTGGGGGTGGGGAGGTGGGTAAAGCATTCTAAGCATGAAGGAACGGAAGTCAGAGAAGATCGGCTGAGACTGGAGAACAATCACCATCCCCCCCCCTCTTCTTCCTCCCCCCAACACACACATCAGTATTTCTTCCAGAGGGGTCAGCTTGCCTTTCCAATTTTTCTTTTCCTTGGACAGCTGTGGGAATCTAGCTCAGGAAGCACTTTCCTTCCTATGATAATCCTAGTCTCGAATCTCTTCCATCTCTCCTGGATACTAAAGCCTGTCCCCATGGCAACAGGCATAGTTCTCTCCCAGCCCTCCCACAGGGGCCAGTCTTAAGCAGAACGGGAAAATAACACCCCGTCTTCCCTCTCCATTGCTTTCCTCTACACGGAATGTAGGGCAATGGAACCGTGTTTATTAATAAGTGACCTGTGCAAAAGAACTAGTCCAGCTCCACTGTAAGCCAATGGCGTGATCTTAGCCAAGTCATCACACTTCTGGGCCTTAGCTTCCCCGTCTGTGAAATGAAGGAGGGAAACTAGGGGCTCTCTAAAGTCCCTTTCAGATCTGAAGCTCGAGGTTTATGAAGTAATATGCAGGATGTGGACAAGGGCAAAAACTGAACCTTTGATTTGACAACCATTTATTTATGGGTGGTGTGAAGGGTGAACTTGAAACATGGTGCCACACGTGGTCCTTAACTTCCGAAACCTCTAGGAGAGTCTAGGAGAGCCAGACTTGCACACAAGTAAGTATAATACAAAGCAAAGTGAGAAAATGCTTAATGTAGCTGAGGGCTGTGAAAAATCACAGGAAGAAAGGGGAAGAGCTTCGGCTTGCACTGCTGAACTTTACCATTTACAAAGCATATTTACATATACTAGCTCATTTGACGTGTAAAACAGCCTGTAAATTATGCAGGGCAAGGATCTCCCTTTCACGATGGGGAAAACTGAAAGCCAGAGAAGTGAAGGGTCTTCCCCAGGGTATCAAGGCCACGACCTCTGCAGTCAGAGTGTCCTGGGGTCTCTGAGGCAAGCACACCTGAGGGAGGGGGAGAACAGGCAAGGACCATGAGGAGAAACCTCAGGACTCTTGAGAGATCTGGGGCCGGAAGTGCACCATGGAGTTCAAACCCTCTCAATTTAGAGATTAGCAAAGTGAGGGCAGGCAAATGAAATTACTGGCCCAAGGTCACGCTGATAAGTAGCAGAGCTGAGAGTGGAACCCAGGTCGTCTGATTCCAAATCCAGTGCCTTCCCATAAGGAATTTGGTCACTTCTACTCCATAGCATCGGTAGCATGGTGTGGAATAAAGAGAACTGTACTTCCAGTCAGGAGAGCTGGGTTTGAATCTAGGCTCTGGCACTTAATAGTTACATAACTGGGTACGTCTGTGAACCTCAGTTTCTCATCAATAAAATGGGGATAATACGTATCTCACAGGGCTTTTGTGAAGAAAGCAAATAAAGGAGAATGTAAATATTCTAAATTGTGTTTAGAATGTTTATATTCTAGATAAAGCAGAATGTAAGCTCCAGAAGGCAGGGACTATCGGGTTATTTTGTTTGTTTTCCTTCTGTCTGGCAGAGGGCAGGTGTTTAATAAATGCTAACTCTGAATTAAGTGTTGTAAAAAATGTGCGCTATTATTATTAAGGTGCGGTCGTTATTGATCTTGTAACAGCATTTTCACCCGGCCCTCTGGTGCGTCTGGGCCCAAGAGCTCAGACTAACAGCCCCAACCCAGCACGTAAAACTTTTCCAGAGACAGGGAAACCATCCAGCACAAGCCACCCAATTGACCACACTCCCTAGACTTGTGCTACTCTGCCACAAAGACGTTTCATGCATCTTTCTTGTTCTCCCTCCTCTTAACACAATCAGCCCCCTACAGTATGCAGGACAGTTTAAGGGTACCAATCCAGAGGGCTTGGCTTTTTCTTTCCATGTGCTCCCTGCGGGAGGAGGGGGAGGTTGGGGAAAGAAACCGATGCCCTCGTCCGGGTTGTTGGTGGCATTTTCAGCCTTCCCAAACCGGTAACACGACTGTTAGAGTCAGGAACGATATATAGATCTTCTGCCTTAAAGTCAGGCCATCTTTCCACTCCCACCTTGAACGAAGAAACTACTTGATAAATACTGATTGAATGACAGATAGGTGGATTTAGGTGGGTCATCTGCTAAACTCCTCAAAAAAGAAACTTGGCCCAGAAACTTTCCAGGGAGGAGGGGCCAGAGTATGGGGTTGCCTCTGACATCTGGAATAAACGTCAAGCCTTTTGGAAGTTCCTTTTGGAAGATTTTGGTCTTAGAGCCTGGAATGAGTCATTTGTCTGGATCTAGATTTCTCTATGCTGCCCAGAAAACTCAGGACACTACTTCTGTACCCTTCTCAGGGCAGCCGAAACACAATAGCTAAGGCTGTAGCAGGAGTGCCACATCACAACTGCCTAACAGCACAATGATGGTGGTCCAAAAGATGAAGCAGGGATCAGGGAACCCTTGATCTGGATGGGAGACATTATGGCATAGAGAAAGCCTGGGGTACTTTCTGGGAATTCTGATATTTAAATAAAATGAATGCCTAGATGAATATCCTTCCAGTCTGAGCAGCACTAAACCTGCACCTCTGTTTCTGGTGCCGGGGTAGTGGGTGGAGAACTAGGTCAAGGAAGGAAAGGGAGAATTTTCCTACCTTCTAATAAGATCATTCTCTTCCTCTCCCCCAGGGAGAGGAGCAAGTTTTTAAAGCCCATAAGAGATACCTGGGGAAAAAGCCCAGCTTGCTTCCAGCCTCTTAGGTCATGCCTTGTGGAGCAGACCACAGCACTTTATCTCTACAGAGGCAGCTGGGCTGCTCACACGCAACCAGCCTGCCTGGCTTCTCAGTTCCCTCCTCTACCGCTCCACCATGCCTAACCCTCCTGTGACCACTCCCAGCATACCCCTCGCCGGTGACCTCATCCCAGCTCAGATGCGGATGGCAGGTGCCTGCACTAGATGGAGCCACACAAAGCTCAGGCCCTCTGATGAGAGCCTGAGCTCAGCCTCAGTGCGCAGGCGCTGGGGCTGGTTGGGGATGAACATCCTTTGCGGAGCTGGGCCTGCCTGACAGGTCCACCCCTGCCCCCTTTTCCTTCAACGAGCCAATTCTGCACAACGAGGCTGCACAAATAAATGTGTTTCCTATTCTGGGACTAGCTGCACCAGGGACATCTCTTTTTCCTTAAATATTAATGCTGACAGTTGTATCTGGCATTTATATCTGCTGTTTGACTTCTTTTTTCCAAAGTACTAGGTGGCACAGTGGATAGAGTGCCAGGCCTGGAGTCAGGAACATTATCTTTCTGAGTTCAAATCTGGCCCCAGACACCTACTAGCTGTGTGATCCTGGGCAAGTCACTTAACCTGTTTGCTTCAATTTCCTCATCTGTAAAATGATCTGGAGAAGGAAATGGCAAACCACTCCAGTATCTTTGCCAAGAAAACCTCAAGTGAGATCACAAGGAGTTGGATACAACTGAAGATGACTGAACAACAACAACAAACTTTCAGAATCCATTCCCTCTTCTAAGGCACATTCCAGCTCCGAGGAGAAAGGGGCAGGGGCTATGTTTCCCAACTGGAAGGAGGAAATTGAAGTTCAAGAGGGAAAGTCTTCTGAGGTCATCTCCAACTTCATAATGCCCAGTGGGTCCACATAGCAGTTTTCTAGTACAGAATGTCAGGAAGCTGACTAAGGTCCTGCCTGGAGAGTTGTTGAGCACAGCATCATCTAAGATATTGAAACTGTATGGAAAAACAAAGGGCAGCATTTGCAAGGTCATGATAAACACACAAAAGTCACAGATCTCCTAGTTCTGGATTTTCAGGTGTCGAAAGGAAAGGAACGTACTGCTTCTTCTCCTGAGACTTCCAGGAGGGTGCCAATTGAAAAATGAATGCTATGTTATTATAATGGTCAAATTTGTCGTTAAGAGGAGATGAGAAGACACCCACCCCTCTCCTCTTTGCTGAGTTGGGCAACTATGGACATAAAATATTACATTTGCTGTCACGCATGGTTATGTGTTGGTTTTGCTGAGCTGTTTTGTTTTCTTCTCTTTTTAATCTTTGTTACAAGAAACTAGGTTAAGAGGGAAGGATATATTTGGAAACAAAGGTGATATAAAATATTAATATAAATAAGATAAAATAAAGAAGAGGAAAAAGAAAATGAGAAGATGACAGGGAAAATAAAAAGCAGATGAGATTCGCATGAGTTAGGAGATAATTAGTAGAGTTCCCCTAGGTATCATCACACGGACTTATGTTGTCAGGCAGCAACCCTGTTGAGTTATTCCTCTACGAAGATGTTGCTGCTGACCTAACACCCAGAGGGAATTCCTGGTGAGGTGCCTTTCTAGGAGTACGGAGGAGTTGCAGTGCGTTTTCTGGTTTCCCAGTAACCAAAGGCAGACTTAGGAGACACCGGGCTGAGGCTAAAGATGCTGGTCTCTAGCTATTATGTATTTTGTGAGAAGCTCAGTGACTCTTATGTGGATTTAACCATGGCTTTCCTCATGTCATGCTCTAAACATCTGAGCTAACTAGCTCAGACCCAGAAAGAATTCTTTGCATCCTATTATAGAGAGTAGAACATCTAGTTTACACCTAAACTCTCATACTCTGAGGTGTTTCCCTGGCCTGTTAGGTGGCTACCCTAGAGACTAAAAGCCCAGACTTGGTTGGAAGGCAGAAGTAAACAGCTCCTGTCCCCAAATATCTTAATCAGCCAGCAACCTCTACAAGGCCCTTTCAGACAGCGGGTAGTGATGGGCAGCCATGGTTGGGGTGGGGTAGAAGATGTTTCTTGGCATTTACCCCTATTCGATTCCACAGACATTTGTTTATGGAGCACTTACCGTGGGCAAGGTCCTGTAACGAGGTGCTGTGGGGGATGCCGTCCAACACATAGTCCCTGCCTTTGAGGATGTTACAGTCTAGAAGGAAAGATAGCCATGTACCCAAATAACTGTAATAAAAAATGCCTTTGAGGTTCAGAGAACTGTGGAAAATCCTGGGAAGAAAGGCCTAAAGCCTTTATTTGTATTGTCCTTTATCATTTTCAAAGCATATTAACTCATGTGACCCTCACAACGCCCTAATTCAGCATTGTGGGAGTTCAAAGATGAACAAGGTCCCTGGGGAGATTGGTTTAATAGGGGATAGGATGGGAGATAGACTTAGAAGCTATCCAAAGACAACAAGAGAGAGTCCTCCTTTGTCTGTCTAAGGAACACATTAGCTTTGGACAGGGCTATTTTATGATCATAACAGCAGTGATAATAATGTGCCAGTACTTGTGGCAGAGTGTTCAGGTGGCTGAATGGCAGGAGTGAAACCAGCTACCTTTTCTCATCTTTCTGACCCAAGTGGTGTTTGGGCTATACCTTTGCTCCTTAGCCTATGTCTTAGTCAGTCTTCTGGGGCCCATAAATAGATTAACTGGACATAACATTCCCTTATAAGTCTCTAACCATCCTGCACAACCACTTACAAGAGACAGATAGGTGCTCTTGGGGCTGGGATGGGCACACCACCAGTGACACATGGGCTCTCAGGTGTTTGGGCACTGGAACTTAAAGAAACCACAAAAAGAATCATTCTCTAGTGGACAAGTGATCAAAGCATATTTCCAAAGAAGAAATGCAAATTATTATATGAAGGAATTCTCTAACTCATAAGATAAATAAAAATTAAAGGAATGCTGAAGTTTCACCTCATGCCCACTAGACTGGCAAGGATGACAAAAAAATGGTAAACCCTGGAGAGGATGAAAAAGGCAGAAACACTGACTCAGTGTTGGTGAAGATGTCAGTTGGTCCAACCATTCTGGAAAACAACTTGGCATTATACTAGAAAAGTCACCAAAATGTACATACCCTCTGATCCAGTGATATAACTATTAGACAGATACTCTAAGGAAGTCAAAGACATTTTTGCAGTAGTACTTTTTGCAAAGAAGTGGAAGGAAACCAGTATCTATCAAGCGGGGAATGGCTGAGCAAAATTGTGGTAGATGATGTAATAAAATATTATCGTGCCATAAGAAATGGTGAAGAATTCACGAAAGAACTTGTGAAGAATTCAGAGAAACTTGGAAAGACTCGTATGAACTAATGCAGAACAAAGTAAGTGGAGTGAAGAGAACATTTTAGATGGTGACTGTGACAATGTACAGGAAACAATGAAAGACTTCCAAACAACACTGGTAGTTTCAAAAGACTTATTGAAGCGTATCTCCCACCTCAAACTAGAGAAGCAGCTGAACTAACTAAAAGTGAAGCCTGAGACATTCATTTTCAGACATAGTCAATGTATTGATTGTTTGGTCACTTCAGTAGTGTCTGACTCTTCGTGACCCCATTTGGGGTTTTCTTAGCAAAGAGTGATTTGTCATTTCCATCTCCAGTTCATTTTACAGATGAGGAAACTGAGGCAAACAGAGTTAAGTGACTTGCCCAAGGTCGCATGGCTAGTAAGTGTCTGAGGCCAGATTTGAACTCAGGAAGAGGAGTCTTCCTGGCTCTGGGCCCAGTACTCCATCGGCTATGCCGCTTAGCTGCCCCCACTTTCCTTAATTTTACCTCTTTGTTATTGCCAAGGTAGGTACGGAAGAGGAGGAATTATTAGGAAGTGCCAGCAATGTAAAACATAAATAAGTGAGAGAATGAATTTTGGAAATATAGATAAAAAAATTACACAGCCTCTCGCTGAGGGTAGATGAAAGATGGAGAGAAGAAAACCAGGGCTGGCTTCTTATGCTAATGTTGCATCTCTTGGTCCTAGCTACTACAGGAGATAACAAAAGCACTTTGAAAATCATAGAATAATAAACTGCCCCTTGGTGATTAAAAGGAATGCGAATATGAAATAGTTACTAGATTTGAGTTTGGAGAGAAGAGGGTCAGATTTCAACCCTGCCCCGGGGGGGCGGGGGGGAGGGCGTGGTAGAATTGTGCATAGGCAGTCATCACTCTAGGGTTCTGAAGATGTTCAAAGCAGAACCACTATGCTGTGAGAAACAAAAGTTGGGAAGGAGATAGGGCAACCCAATCTTTGTGTACTGGGGGAAACTGTAACCTACAATAGGCTACAAGATAAGTGGCTAAAGGAGATGATTCAAGATTTTTCAAAAAAAGAAATACAGACTGTCAGCAACCATTGACAAGTGTTCAAAACCACTAAGAGAAATACAAGCGTAACACTTGCTGTTCCTGTTATTGCTCAGTTGTTTCCTTCTTGTCCAACTCTTTGTGACCCCACTTAGGATTTTCTTGGCAAAAATACTGGAGTGGTTTGTCATGTCCATCTCCAGCTTATTTTACAGATGAGGAAACTGAGGCAAACAGATCTTATGACTTGCCCGGGGTCACAAAGCCAGTTAGTGTCTGAGGCCAGATTTGAACTCGAGAAGATGAATGTTCCTGACTCCAGGTTTGACATTCTATCCACTGTGCCACCTAGCTGGCCCTTAGAAAACACTTTAAAATTCCTTAAGAAAAATTACTAAGCTAGTCGTGCCAATCAATCCAGTGATCTCATTCCTGGATTTATATACCCCAAGGAGGTCAACGGCAGAGAGAAAACTTCAAAAATGCCAAAATAGTCATAACACCACAATTTTGTAATAGTGGAAAGCTGGAAACAAATTAGGCTCCTAAGCCTGGGGAATAGCTAAAAAAAATCATGGTACCAGACTATAATGGAAAAGTATTGTTCTATGAAGAATGAAGGTGAGGAATAAAAAAAGGGAAGATTTGTATAAACTGAAGAAAGTAGAAGCAGAAAAGCAATGTAAGTAATGATTAAAACAATATAAATGAAGGTAACATGAAAAAGCAACAAATACAATAGACCATGCTGGTTCCAAATAAGATAAAACACATTCCTTCTGCTAACAAACAGTAAAACTACCAAAAAGGTAGGGGAAGTTACGCATAATATCATTCACACTTAATATGTCAGGTACTTTTCCTTAACTTTTTTATGGAAAGGTACTATAGGAATGTGTATGTGTGTGTGTGTGTGTGTGTGTGGTTGTTTATTGGTAAATGATTAATAAACAAAAAAAACTAGTAAAAATGGCCAATAAAGAACTAATCGAGTTTAGGCAATACTATCTCACATTTACATAACACTTCAATATTTGTGAATCAATTTACACCCATTATTGTATATGATGCTCGCAACAACACTGTGAAGTAGGCATTATTATCCTCCTCATTTTACGGACGAGGAAACTGAGCCTCAGAGAAGTTAACTGACTTTCTAGGATCATACAGCTAGTAAGATGAGGCAGGAGCTTCCTCACTTCAAAACCAATACCCTATTCACTACATCACACTGGACTAGCAAGAAATAGCTTTCTACTGTTTGCTAAATGACAAACAAGTATTTGGGTCTGGAGCTTAGATACCACAAGGAAAAGAAAACATTTAAGCACTTTATAAACATTACATCATTTAATCCTAAAGCAATCCTGTGAGGTAGGTGAACAGATGAGGAAACTGCAGCCCAAAGATGTTAAGGGCCTTCAACCCAACCAAGATCAGAAGAGAAACAGAAAGTTGGGAAACAATTTTTATAGCCAGCGCCATTTCTAAAATATATAGAGAACTGAAGCAAATTTATAAGAATATATTTTTTATATGACTATAGACAGCTTTAGCTCTTCTTAGCAATGCAAGGATCTAAGACAACTCCAAAAGATTCATGATGGAAAATGCTATCCACATCCAGAAAAGAACTATGGAGTCTGAATGGAGATCAAAACATATTATTTGCTCTCTGTCTCTCTCTCTCTCTCTCTCTCTCTCTCTCTCTCTCTCTCTCTCTCTCTCTCTCTCTCTCTCTCTGTCTTTCTCTCTCTGTCTCTCTTTTTGTTTCTTCTTTCCCATTTCTCCCATTGGTTCTAATTCTTTACAACATGACTAATGTGAAAATAGGTTTAATATGAATGTATACATGCTGTCTTGGAGTCAGGGGAGGAGAAAGACAAGGAGAAAATTTGGAACTCAAAATCTTATGGAAGCGAATGTTGAAAACTAAAAACAAATAAATTTAATAAATTTTTTAAAAAAAGAATTATCTTATAAATTAAAAAAAATGCTCTAAATCACTATTGATTGGAGAAATGCAAATTAAAACACCTCTAAGGCACCACATCACACCTTTCAGATTGCCTAATATGACAAAATAGAAAAATGATAAATGTTGGAGAAGATGTGGGAAAATTGGAACTCCAATGCATTTTTGGCAGAGTTGGGAACTGATCCAACAATGCGGAGAGCAATTTGGAACTCTGCTCAAAGGGCTATAAAACTGTGCATACCCTTTGACCCAGCAATACCACTTCTAGGGCTGTACCCCAAAGAGATCATAAAATGGGAAAAGGACCCACATGTACAAAAATATTTATACCAGTTCTTCTTGCGGTGGCCAAGAATTGGAAATTGAGGGGATGCCATCAATTGGGGAACAGCTGAACTAGTTATGGTATATGAATGTAATAGAGTACTACTGTTGCATAAGAAATGATGAACAGGCAGACTTCAGAAAAACCTGGAAAGATCTACATGAACTGATGCTGAGTGAAGTGAGCAGAACCAGAAGAACATTATACAAAGTAATAGCCACATTGTGGGATGACCAACTTTGATAGACTTAACTGTTCTCAGCAATATAAGGATCTAGGACAATTTCAAAAGACTCATGATGGAAAATGCTATCCACATCCAGAGAAACTATGGAGTCTAAATACAGATCAAAGCATACTGTTTTTTCTTTTTTTTCTTTCTCGTGGTTTTTCCCTTTGGTTCTAACTCTTCTTTACAAGACTAATGTGGAAACATGTTTAATACGATTGTACATGTATAGCCTATATCAGATTACATGTCGTCTTGGGGAGACAGGAGCAGAGGGAGGGGGATAAAATTTAGAACTCACAATCTTATAGAAGCTAATGTTGAAACCTAAAAATAAATTAAAAAAAAAAGATGTTAAGGGCCTTGCCCAGGGTCACACTAAATAGATGAGGTCAAATTTGAGCTAAGGTTTTCCTGACCCCAGGACCAAAGTTCTATGCACTATGTCACCTATCTGCCTTAACTCCAAGACAATAGTGAGATGTGACAAGCGCTCAGCAGCAAGGCCCGGGATTGGGTTCTGACTAGTTGACCATGAAGGCCCTATGTCTGATGCTTTAAAGCTCCCTTGTGGGAGCTCTCTTCCCCAGGGCAGATCACAATCCCTCAAACTCTCTTTAATAAATGGTTTTAAGAATTGTTGCACAGCAATACAACGATCCAAGACAATTCTGGGGGCCTGATGATGAAAAATGCTATCTACTTCCAGAGAGAGAACTGATAGAGTCTGCCTGCAGACTGAAGTATAACTTTTTTTACTTTCTTTATCATTCTTGGGTTTTTTCCCTTTTACAACATGGCTAATATGGAAATGTTTTGCATGACTTGCACATGTAAAATCTGTATCAAATTGCTTGCCTTCTCAAGGAGCGGGGAGGGAATCTGAAACTCAAAATTTTAAAAAACAAATGTTAATGCTTATTTACATGTAATTGAGAAAAAAATGAAATTAAAATTAAATACAAAAAAGAAAATTTTAAAAATTGTGGTTTAAAAAAAGCATTTGGTGGCCTCAGCACTTAACTACAATACAGATGTGGTGTTTTGTAAAATCTTGTTTTTTAATTAATTTTATTTTTCAATTTAACAAAGCATTCATCTTCCCTCCCTCTCAAAACAACAATGTTTTCAAAAAGGAAAATAAAATGAGCAAATGTGCATAGAGAAACAAAGCAAATGCTCACATTATGCATGTCCAGAAATGCTTGTCTCATTTAGCACATTTAGTTCATCACCTCTCTGTCGGGAAGTGGGCCGCACAGTTAATCATTAGTTCTTTGGAATTGAGGTTGGTTGTTTCACTTGGTTGTTATGGCTTTCAAAGTTGTTTGTTTTTACAACGTTGTTGCTATCGTCTAAGTTGTTCTCCTGGTCCTGCTCATTTCACCCGGCATCAATTCATACAAGTCTTGCCAGGTTTCTCAGAAACCATCCCTTTTGTGATTTCTTGAGGTAAAACAGTACACATCCAAATATCACAACTTGCTTAGTCATATTCCTGATCGATGGGGAAGAATATGGCTTTGCCACCAGGCCTGCACTTGGCAGGTTTACCAGCTTACCAGCCAGGGTTAGAGACAGCCAGCAACATAGAGTCTGAGAATTCAGCATCGATTCCATGGATGATGAAACAGTAGAGTAGGGCTTTATTGGAGATCACCAGATATTATACCCTGAAAGATAGATAGCAGGCAGATCAGAAGAGAAGTGACTATGTCTTTTTCCTGGCAGAAGACTCAGGATGCCAAGAAACCAGCAATCTAGAGAACCCATAGAACTGTGGAAGAGACTTTATCTAGTAGGAACCTTTCATTTTACAGGTGGAGACTGAGATCTAGAGAAGTGTCATCTTTCTAAGATCGCCTAGTTAAAAAATGCCTTCTCCCTCCAGACCCACCACACTCACTGCTCCTGGGGTCATTAACAAGGGAAAGGCAGACCAGACAACTGCTCCCCATTCTGTATAAGAAATATCTAGGTTATACATCATAAACAACATATTGGGTTGTAACAGTAGCCTAATTTGTATAGTACTTCAAAGTTTGCAAAGTGATTGACACATATTTGAGCCTTACAATAACATTGTTAGGTAGATGCTTCTATTATAATCCCTAATTTATAGAAGATGAACCTGAGGCTAAGGTTGGTCAGGAGATTTGCCCAGGGCCACACAGATACTAAGTATCTGAGGGAGGATTTCAGTTCAGGTCTTCCTGACCCCAAAGCTGGCACTCTCCAACCCAGCTCCTCTGTGGAATGTTCAAAGAACAAATGAATAGCCTAAGAGTCTGTCTCTTGAGTTGAAGGAATCTTTGAGGCCAATCCTTGAACATTCCCCTTCCTTCTCACCTTCTGACTGAGGCCAAGCACCTTGAGTTGACTTACAGTCGACAAACTTATGACTGGTTTCATCCATATTAAATTATCTAGGAGCCATCCTCATGGTCCTTCACCTCTAGAGAGAAGAATTCAACTGTGGGGGTTATGTAAGAATCAGAAGGTCCATTTCACTTAAGGAATTTAGGCCAGATTCCCAAACTTTCCTTGGTCAACTCAACTTTCCTGAGAAATCTAGAAGAGAGCTATAACAGCAAGGCTGCTTGCAGCTGCTGTGGAGGCGTAAGGCCAATAACACCAGCACACAGGAGGGCTGCTAGCATATGTTCTTTGATCTGCTTTTCCAAGGAAAGTAACTTTAAGGGGTTTACAATCTCACTTTAATTAAACATACATATATCATTCACTTGGTTCAGGGGAAAAAGTCAGCACCCTGAACTTCAGAGTAAATACGAAAAGAAATTACAAACGGAGCAAATAACACAAATCAACAGACAGGTTTCTGCCTGGCCATAACAATATATACACAGTTACCAGAGAGAGAAACACCAACATCTGGGTTTTCAAAGCCAGGGGAGCTCCTTAACAGCTACCCAGAGTCTTGTCTGACCAAATCACAGAACCAGTTTTCCAATGAGTGAGCCCCCAAAGCAAAATGCTAACCTCCAAGTATATATACACTTCTTCAGGGTCAGAGGACATCACAACCATGCGACTCACATTCATGTGACTTAGGCTTTCTTGTGACTTAAGTAGGTCATCAAAGACTCTTGATTCAATCAAAGACTCTTGATTGAAACAAAGGCAAGACTCAAAGGCACTTGATTGCCTTAGTGCTGAGAAGCACTCCAAAAGAAAAAATAGCAAAAGTCTCACCCTGCTTGCCATTACAAGAGCACTGACAGCTGAGTCATGGAACAGAGGGAAAGGGAGGTCAGGGGCCTCTAAGGGCAGAAAGAACAGAAGAAGAAACCTGGGACTCCCTTTGGATTACTTTCCCCAGGATTTATCTCACAAACTGAAGCTTCCAAAGAATTGGTGATGGTTTTGACTTTGGGCCTCTCTCTGGTAGAGAACAGCCTTTCCTGGGACTGTGACTTTTGCTATTTAAATAGTGTTTCTAGCTGTGGCACCTAAGTGCACAAAGGGATAATAAGTACCTGATTAGGGAGAGAGAGCAGTGGGTGCTATTGATAGGGTTTCCGTGTCATGGAAGGTGGGAGTAGTAGTAATTCCAGCAAATGAGAAAGAGAGAAGGGGGAAAATGGCAGGGAGAGGAGAGAAGAGGAAGGCTGTCACATCAAAGGAGAAGTGAAAAGAGGGAAGGAAAGCAAGAAGAGATCGGGGTGACTCTGGACAGGATGACTAGCGTTGTGAAGAAAGGATGTAGTCACATCAGGTCAAGGTCCCTGGAGAAGTAGCACAAAGAGGCAGGACAGGCAGAGGGTAAGCTGTCTCTACCCTGGCCCAGGGTGGTGGAATTCCGAAAGGAATCCTAAAGGGATTAATACTGAATGATCTCTCCTTCCCTCTCTCCACATCCCAAACCAAACACACAATTCTCATTCCCTAGGTATTTTGAATATAATAAAAATCTGTGTTAGTGGCAGCTAGTTGTCACTGTAAATAGAGCTCTGGGCCTGGAGTCAGGAAGATCTGAGCTCAAATACAACCTCAGACACTTACTTAGTTGTGTGATCCTGGGACAAGTGACTTAACTTCTGTTTGCCTCGGTTTCCTCAACTGTAAAATCAGAATAATGACGTCTACCTTGCAGGGTCATTGTGAGGATCAAATGAAATAATATTTGTAAATTGCTTGGCACAGTGCCTGGCACACAGTTTTATTTCTTTCTCCTTTCCTTTTCTTCTCTGTTAGATTTGTCCTAGAATGAGGGGCAGTGAAGTAGAGGACCTTTTGTGCAATCTCTGCCAAGTACAGGATTATTTAATGCTTTTAACAATATTTTAAGTCTCTGTCACTTTAGGCAACTTTGAGTAACCTCTCTGGCCCTCCTTTTCTCATTCTGCTTCCAAAAACATTTAACTTGCTGTGTGACCCTGGGCAAGTCATTTAATATCTGTTCTGTAAAATGGGGATAATAGCACCTACCTCACACGGTTGTTGTGAAGACAAAATTACCTCCCCCATATAAAGTGCTTTGCAGACCTTAATGTGATACATGAATGCTAGATATTTTTGTTATTATTACATGTAAAACGAGGGGCTCGGACTAAACGATCTCCAAGGTCTCTTCCACCTCTAAAATTCAAAGATGATTATGACTACGACATCATCAGAGATGATGCTAAATACTCCTTTGCTACATTTCAACCTATTAGATTAGGAACAAGGAGGGAAGCTCTAAGAACCGAAGGAGGCAACGGATGTGAAAGCAAAGTATATTTGAAAGTCTGCGTATACACAGGGAATGATTACTAAGTAACAAAGGAAGAACTATACAGCTTTTAGGAGCCAGGAGATCTCCAGTTTTGAGGCAGAGCAGGGGAGTGACTGTCCCTCAGCTAAACCCTGTCTTTTCTGTGCCTCTCAGGAAGCTTCTCCACCAGCCATAGATGGGAGAATAAGGGTTGGAATGGATGACGATAAGATAGACATCACTTAGTCATCTCTCTGGAGAACAAACACCACTCTAGTTCTGGAACGGAGGGAAGGGGCAGGGAAAGAGCACACAGGTCAAGGAGACTGACAGTGGTCAAACCAACTAGTGGGAGTGCCCTTCTGCCAGCCCACCTCAACTTTTCACTTCTTTGCCTTTTCTGCCTTGCCCTGTTAGATGGCAGTCACGTGCTAAACGTTGCATAAAGCTCTAAAGGAGAAAATTCAAGGTGAACTTTCCATTTCCCTTGAAGACAAAGAAAAAGCAAAAGGAAGGATTGAGATTTGACTAAGCTCTGCATTGACTATCAGCCTTATTAAATGGCCTATGGAAACCAGTTATGAAACCCTTCCTGGGGGAGGGGGTATCAGCTAGCTCTCCTTCCTGGGAAGGCTGGGTTAAGGCTGATGTGCAGGCACCAGGAATGAATTAGAAGACTTCTGAAAGTCCCCAGTTGGCTTTTGTTTCTTTCTATTTTATGTGTCTTTCTGTCTCCCTGGGACTATCATCATAATAACAACACATTTATATATCACTTTAAGGTTTACAAAGGGCTTTTGATGCTCTCCTTGAGGTAGGTGGGTCTAGAGGTCTCCTTAATTTACAGAAGAGACAACTGAGGCACAGAGAGGCTTGGTCTACTATCCATGGCTCTCAGTTAAGATCTGAATGAGTATTCTTGACTCTAAGTCCACAAGATTATATTGTGTCTTAAATAATGAAAACTTCACATTTTATGTTAACTGCGGCCCTTACAGATCTCACTTGCTTTCTGAGCCATTCTAATGTAACTTGTTCCTTAATTCATTTAGTTAAGGTTTGCCTTTCCCCTTAAGTAAAGTTGACCCCAACCCCAAATACCGTTTTCTTAATGGAAATTAAAGGCAAATCAGAATTAGAATGATCTGAATGCTACTTGCTTGAAACCCATGACTGGCTTTAAGTTTATCTTCTTTCTCCAACAACAGCGCAAAGAACAGAACATGGTATATTAATGAATCTCTGAGATTATTGTGGGAGCCAAAGTTCTCTATCTTAATCCTCCCATTAACAAAAAGTATCTCCTTAAAAGTGCAGTCACCAAAGGTTAAAGCCACATCACTCCCTGGCAGGTGTGGGGGTGGGGTGGGGTGGTGATGGTTGAAACTATAGGTCTGTCAGTTTACTGGTCATCTGCAGGATGCCACTGCCCTTCCATGACTGGGGATCTGATCTGCCTGTATGCTCTATCACAACCTCAGCTCCCGTCCTCTCAGAGCACTCCAATTAAATTCAGCAAGTACTCTTTAATCACCAACTGTGTTCTAAACATGTGCTAGACATTGAGAATACCAAAAACCAAACAGCCCACCAACCCCTGCCCTCAATAAACATATGTTCTATTGGGGGAAAGAAAACATGAATAAGTACAAAATATATACAAAGTAAACATAAAATAGTGTAGGAGGTAGAACAGAAACAAGTGTGGGGATCAGTAAAGTCCTCATAAAAGTGGTGGATCTTAGCATTGAAGGAAGCTAGAGATTCTAAGAGGCAGAGGGTAAAAAAGCAGAGCCTTCCAGGCACGGGGGGCAGTCTGTGAACAGCATGGAGATAGGAGATGGAATGTCCTGTACATGTCCTGTACAGGGAGCACCAAATAAACTGGTTTGGCTGGAACCTGGTGAGGGAAGGGGGTAGATGTCAATACAGCCTCAAAAGATAAGCTGGCACCAAATTGTAAAGGTCCTTGAATGTTGTAATAGCAAGCAAAGTGGGACTTTCTGTTTTGCTCTTTTTTCTTTTGGAGTTCTAGTTCTTCTCAGCACTAAGGTAATCAAGTGTCTTTGATTGAGACTTGCCTTTGTTTCAATCAGGAGTCTTTGATTGAATCAAGAGTCTCTGATGACCTGCTTAAGTCACAAGAAAGCCCAAGCCACACGAGTTTGAGTCACATGGTTGTGATGCCCTCTGTGACCTGACCCTGAAGAAGTATATATATACTGTGAGGTTAGCATTTTGCTTTGGGGGCTCACTCATTGGAAAAGTGTTCCTGTGATTTGTCCAGACTCTGGGTAGCTGTTAAGGAACCTCTCTCCCTATTGCCCCCCACTTTGAAAACTTAGATGTTGGTGTATGTCTCTATGGTAACTATGTGTGTATTGCTATAGATGGTTAGAAGCCCTGTCTGCTGATTTGTTTTCTTTGCTCTGTTTATATAATTTGTGCTTGTAATTTCTTTTTGTGTTTTCTCTGAAGTTCAGGGTGATGACTTTTCCCCCTGAACTAAGTGAATGATATATGTATGTTTAATTAAAGTGAGATTTTAAAACTTTTCAAGTTGCTTTCCTTAGAAAAGTAGTTCAAAAAACCTGTCCTAGCAGCCCTCCTGTGTGCTGGTGTTGTTGGTCTTACGCCTCCATAGCAGCTGCTAGTAACGTTGTTGTTTCCAATGTCCAACTGTTCCCTAGCCTTTTTGCAATCTCCTATAGGCTCCCAATTTCCTGAAGAAATTCCTTAAGAATTTTCTCTTCTGGTAGACTCTTATCTCCATTAAAAATCCTTCCCAATCTTACAACTGGCTTAAAATTCTTAAATAACAGTATCTTACATGAACATGCTGACCATACTTGAGGGACTAGGTTCCTCAAAGTGAGGAATATCAGATTCGCCAGTGAAGATCCATTCAAGAAATTATAAAATTATATAACTATAAATTCTAATTATCAGTAGCCTCCATGATAGAAGCCAAATTGTTTCTTTAAAGTCATCTAAATTATAATTATCAAAACCCAGGGTTTTTTTGATTTCCATACTTTATTTTTTGATATTTTACAAATTTTCTCCCCATTTCTACCACTCCAAGATGGCATATATTCTGATTGCCTCGTTCCCAAGTCAGCCCTCCCTTCTATCACCCCCCTCCCTCTCCCCTCCCTTCCCTTTTCCCCTTACTTTCTTATAGGGCAAGATAGATTTCTATGCCCCATTGCCTGTATATCTTATTTCCCAGTTGCATGCAAAAACAACTTGTTTTTTGAGCATCTGTTTTTAAAACTTTGAGTTCCAAATTCTCTCCCCTCTTCCCTCCCCATCCGCTCTCCCTAAGAAGGCAAGCAATTCAACATAGGCCACACATGTATCATTATGCAAAACACTCCCATAAATAGTCATGTTGTGAAAGACTAACTGTATTTCCCTCCCTCCTATCCTGTCCCCCTTTATTCAGTTTTCTCCCTTGACCCTGTCCCTTTTCAAAAGTGTTTGCTTTTGATTACTTCTTCCCCCATCTTCCCTCCCTTGTATCATCTCCCCTTTTTTATCCCCTTCGTCCTACTTGCATGTGGAGTAAGATACCCAACTGAGTGTGTATGTTATTCCCTCTTCAAGTCAAATCCAATGAGTGCAAGATTCACTCATTCCCCCTTACCTGCCCCCTCTTCCCCTCCAATGAACTACTTTTTCTTGCTACTTTTATGTGAGATAATTTACCCCATTCTATCTTTCCCTTTCTTCCCATCTCAATATATTCCTCTCTCATCCCTTAATTTTATTTTTTCAGATATCATCCCTTCATATTCAACTCATCCTGTGCCCTCTGTCTATGTATATGTGTATTCCCTTCAACTACCTGAATACTGAAAAAGGTCTCATGAATTACACACATCATCTTTCCATGTAGGAAGGTAAGCAACAGTTCCACTTTAGTAAGTCCCTAATGATTTCTCTTTCTTGTTTAGCTTTTCATGCTTCTCTTGATTCTTATGTTTGAAAGTCACATTTTCTATTCAGCTCTGGTCTTTTCACTGAGAAAGCTTGAAAGTCCTCTATTTTATTGAAAATCCATATTTTGCCTTGGAGCATTATACTCAGTTTTGTTGGGTAGGTGATTCTTGGTTTTAATCCTAACTCCTTTGACCTCCAGAATATCATATTCCAAGTCCTTTGATCTCTTAATGTGGAAGCTGCTAGATCTTGTATTATCCTGATTGTGTTTCCACAATACTCAAATTGTTTCTTTCTGGCTGCTTGAAGTATTTTCTCCTTGACCTGGGAATTCTGAAATTTGACGATGATATTCCTAGTTTTCTTTTTAGGATCTTTTTCAAGAGGCGATCTGTGGATTCTTTCAATTTCTATTTTACCCTCTGGCTCTAGAATATCAGGGCAATTTTCCTTGATAATTTCTTGAAAGATGATGTCTAGTCTCTTTTTTTTTTTATCATGGCCTTCAGGTAGTCCAATAATTTTTAAATTATCTCTCCT
>CM053625.1:1363767-1425267 GCA_028646595.1 Phalanger gymnotis | reverse complement strand
CATCACAACCTCCGACGGTATCCTTCCGCCGAGCCTTCCAACTCCACTTCCTCCTTAGCCTTTTCTCCGTCCGTTTCCTCCGGTGTAGCACCGCTGGTACCATTCCGTCAGCCCCGCCGGGCTGCTTGTCGTGGAGGCGACCTCGCCGTCAAGAAGGGCCCCAGTCCCGGAGGGGGCGGCGCGGACTACTCTCTCCCTCCTTGGCGGAGGGATCTGCGGAGGCGGCGTCGGCGCAGCAGCAGCAGCGGCGGCGGAGGCGGTGGCGGCGGCGCCGGTGGTGGAGGAGGAGGAGGAGGCAGCTGCAGCAGCGC
Organism: Phalanger gymnotis; assembly: GCA_028646595.1. Lineage (NCBI taxonomy): Eukaryota > Metazoa > Chordata > Mammalia > Diprotodontia > Phalangeridae > Phalanger > Phalanger gymnotis. Next base: position 1,424,956 of record CM053625.1, on the reverse strand, counting down.
ATAAAGGGGTCGCCGCCGGGTGATGCGGTCTTTGCTGCGGTAGCGCCCGAGAGCCGAGTCCCGGGATCCTCCAGAGGGGTCTACCCCGCCCCCTCCCCTCCCCCTACCCCTCGTTCCTCCCCCTCCCTGCCGCCGCGGCCTCCCAGCCCGGGCACCGCACTTCCCTCCGTCCCTCCTCCTCCCCGGTCCCCTTCCCTGGTCCCCCTGCCCCGTCGCCGCTGCCTGCTGCTGCCGGCCCCCCTCCTCTGAGCCGGTGCCGCTCCCCGCCTTCCCTAACACTCCCTTTCCTCCTCTTCTCCCCACGGCCAGAAATCGCCGCGGCCTAGCTCCCTCCACTTTCCCCTCCTCCCCTCCCCGTCCCTCTCCCCCATCCCCGTCCTCGCCCCAAGGTCCGCCGCCGCCCGTCTCACACAATGGCTCTGAAGAGAATCCACAAGGTAAGGGCCGGCCCCGAGGCAGGAGGGGCCTAGTCGGGCCCAGCAGGCCCGGACCCGCGGGTGCTGCTGCTGCTGCCCTTTGCTTCCTCGCCGGGATCCCCTGCCGCCCACCCACCCGGGACCACACACCCCGGCCTCTTCCCGGGCTTGTCTGGTTGGCAGGGCGGGGGCTTGGGGGGGGGGGAGAGAGGAGGAGGGCCCTGCCAAAGGTTTCTTTTTTTCCTCCCCCACTCCCCGTGATGGCGCCCGGAGAGGCCCAGAGTTCCCTGCCTGCTGCTAGGCCAGAGTCTGGCTCCTCTCAGCCAGCATTTCGGGGAAGCCCACCTCCTCCTCGCCACTCCCCAGCTCTGTCTCTAAATCTCCAGGGTCCCACTCTCTTGGGTCATCCGACCCCACCCCACCCCCAGCCCCGCAGCTGCGCCTCGGGGCTATTGTCCCGTAGGAGGTGGAGAGGAAGTGTCGGGTCGGAAAGTGGCCTCCTCATTTCCCCTCTCCCGCCTTCTCCGGCCCCCCTATGAGGTGGGCCAGACCTTCCCGTCTGAAGCCAGATCTAGGCCTGGTAATGAGCGAGAAACGAAAGAAAAGGCATCCCCACCCTGTTGGAGAACTACAAATCCGGTGGAAGGTCGGGGCACATCCGCTTACTCAGATTGTCGAGCAACTGTTATTGCAGGAAGTTAAGAAGGAAATGCTGTGCTTTATCTGAGAGGGGGAGCCGCGGGAGCGCTGCTTTATTCCGTTTAGGTCTCCATGTGTACTGTCAGCAGCCTCCATTTCAGTGGAACTCTTGCACGGAGAAGAGCTTTAATTTTGAGAAGGAGGGTGAAGCCTCCAAACAGCCGAAGTCAGTAAAGGAATTTGGTAAAATGACTTTTCAAAAATGAATATGCATTTCCGTGGAACGTGGGCTTTTTTGCTCAGTTTCTATCACTGCGCTTCCTCTTTCCTTTTTATGGTTGGGTGGAGTTTGGACGGGTCAGCTTTCCATTAGGTACTTCGCGACAGATTTTATCGTTTAGGGGATAAACTTTGATGACAGTTTAAGGATAAGAAGTTTTTCCCATTGACGTTTACCAAAAGTGAAGCATCAAGCTATGCTGTTTGTTGTTGCTGCTGTATTATGGCTTCTCTACCATTTGGCATGTATCATTTTCTTAGAAATAATAAGGCACCTGTAGTAACTTTGATTTTGTGCATCAGTTAAATACTTAGTATTTTGGCAGTGCAAGGCCTGGTGAAACATACATGCTATTTAAGATGTAAACTACTTTCAGGTGTGTGTTTAAACCCACCTTCATATAGCAGTGGACACCAACCTGATTCTTGATCAAAGAACTTTCTGTAATTTGGGATTGCGTCTAGTTTTTCTTCATAAGTAGATTGTCTTTTGATCTTCCCGGTGTCTAATCAGTTAAAATCAGTCTCTGGTCAAATGAAGAAACAAGCTAGTTTTGGATAAGTAAAGATCCATTAAGTAACTTCAACTTTTCATTGTCTAAACCAATAAATATTAGGCCATTCAACTTGATTCTTTTTTATTTTCACTGCAGTATGGTTTCTAATTCTTTAAAAAAAAAAGACTTCAGAATCTGAATTGAAAGGTAATTTTGCTTACCTAACTTGGAACAAGAATCCTTTCTTTAACACCAGGCAACCAGAAATATTCTTGGATTTAAAGCTTTTTAAACTTAGTTCTCAAACTGGAAAGAGCTTCAGATCATCTGGTCAACTCCTTCATTTTCCAGATAAAGAAACTGAGGCCATAGAAGTAAAGCAATTTGCCCAAAGTCAAGTGAGCAAATAAATAGCTTGAACCCTGGCCCTTTATCTTCATACTTGTTATATTAAACTTTTATGTGGCTTCTTTAGTCCTCACCCCAATAATTAGTCTTGAGTTTCTTTAGCTTATATACACCTGAAAGCTGGCATTAGGGAGTCATTCTCATTATGTCTGAGAGCATGTTGTAGATATGCTAATAGGCTGTGCCTCAGTATTCGTTAATAAAGTTGTGTGGTCCTTGGTTCAGTAGTGTATCAGTTATTTGACATTGTCAAAGGAACTTTCATGAAATATACTCGTAAGTGGCAACACTTTATTTGAATCGTTTTGATGAAATTAATCTAAAAAATATCCTTTGTCCTAACAGCTGTCTTTTCTTGATGATTCAGGAGCATTTTTATTGCACTGTGCTGTGTATATATAATGGTGCCCTCAGGAGTTACTGAGAAACCCTTTACAAAGTTCCAGATTATTATATTTGTAGTGGTTTTAAGTCTCTTTAGTTCATACACTTGGTGCCTACTAAAAGTATTAGGTACTCTGTCCTTTTTAATTCTTCTATGACTTCCTGTTGCTTGCTGTCATTGTTCCTTCCTCTGGCATTACCACTCTTGCCTTCTCATTTGCTGTTTCAAAGCTTCAGAGGCCTGAGAAACCAGATCACACATCTTCGAATAGTATCAGTGAATAGGCTCAGAATGAAGTGCATGAGCTGTGTTGGTACCTGAACTTTGTGACTTCTTTCTGGGCTGCCTAGACTGTTTGAAGGTATGCTGAGTAATTGGAAGTCAGATAATCAACAGATGTGTATTAAGCACCTACAATGGGCCAGATGCTGTGTAGGTGATAGCAATACAGAGAATGAAACAAGTAACCACTCTCAAAGTGATGAGCAAACTCTTATTAAAAATATAGTTGTTGAACATAAGATAATGTTGAAAATTCAGTAATGCTAACTATATTTTTTTACCTTGTCTTGTGAAGAGTAGAAAAGTAACCCTACCAAACTAGGAAGGACTGCTCTAGGTCCAAGAAAACCTAAAGTAAATCACCAAACGAGATTTTAGAAATATTTTTGTACCTACTGCAGTTAAAGCTATACTAATCAGTATGGGGTATAATGCTTTTTAAAAATCGAGTAGAGAGTTTAACAAACTAAGATTATGACTGAGAATCATTTCTAGTTTTATAGTAATTAGGAACTCTGTAGTACAATGAAAAGAACACTGACTTTAGACACAGAAAGCGTGGGTTCCAGACCTCTACACCTGGAGCGAATCGGTCTCTGGGCTTCCATTTCCTCATCTATAAAATTTTTGGGGGGCAGGAATATAGTTGAACTAGACAAGTTTCTAAGGTTCCTTTCAGCCCTTAAGCCATCTGTGAATGGCATTTGTCTGGTAAAGCAGTAGGGGACTTTTAAGAGAGCGTGCCTCAGAAAAGATGATATAGTAAGAAGAAAAGATGTAGGTTTGGGGCTTCAGATTTAGTGGTATTGTGGATAATCTGTTCTTTTCTGAATTGGGGATGAAAATATAACCAGTGGATTTGGGGAGTTTTAAATATTTGAACCATAAAGTTTAACCTTTTAAAACTTGATGTTAAAATAGTTTGGCCATTAGGCAAGATTAAAATTGTTTAATTGTAGCCTTAATGTCCTTGCTATGGTTTGCTAAAGTTGAGCTAGAAACACTGATCTGATACAATGTAAAAAGTTTGTGTTCTTCTCACTCTTACCATTATCCCCTTTTCACATTCTAAGTGTGTACTCTAACAGCTTCACAAAGTGTTTATGAGTTGGAGGCTGCAATGACCTGGCCTGGTTCTCGCAAAGGATTTGGAAAAGTTGTGACTTAGATAAATAAATGAACCCATATCTTTATTTATCACTTTGGGTAATCTGAATCTCTACCTGTGTGCTTCAAAGTCCATACACTGAAAAGTCTTTTCTGACTCAGTATTTTGTAGATAAAATTGCATTGCTTGAAGCAGACCACCTGCCCTTGTCCTTCACACATCTGTACATGCTTGGTATATAAAAGTCGTTGTTGGTAATATAGTCTGCTTAACCCCCTACCATTAGGCAGCTGGTGGCAAAGTCGATAGAGATGGGCCTTGGAGACCTGAGTTTTAAAAGATGTGTAAGAAATATACTGTTAAAAATTAGTTAATGGTGCTATGCAGAGCTGTTAGTGCTTAATAAATAAATGCTTGGTGGAAGAATAGTGTTATCTCCTGGAAGTCCTGTCATAATTTTTCATGTTACAAAAGAACAAATAGGATCTTTATGTAAGGATTCAGTGAATAATTATTTTTTAAAATCGCAGTTTCCTAATATGTTTATGATATGTGATGTGACATATGTTTCCCCCCTTAACTCGGCTATTATTTAAATCCACATTCACCCAATATTTTATTTGGAGTGCCTCATTCTCTGTAAATGCTATTGACTGGGGTGAGGGTGGGAATTACTTGAAAACTAGTAGCAAACTAGCTTATATTGGTAATGGACAGTTCCAAAGAAGAAATGCTTCTAATATTTTTGGTCAGGTGTTTAAATTATGTCTTCACTGTAGTGTATGGGTAGTATCCAAGATAATATACCCCATTGAACTCTGTTGTTGTCCAAGAAGCACTGCACTAGGGGAGCATGAAGGAATCTTTTGGCATTGCGGTAGGAGGGATGTAATCCTAGTTGAACAAGTTGAGTTTGGGATAGACTTTTCTCTATGAAAAATAGGTAGTTAGGTTCCCAGATGAACTTGTAAAAGCCCATTTAACATATAAATGCCTCAATAATACTTTTTGTACATCAGCCTTTTAGTTTGTGACTGGCCCAGAAAAGTCAGTTCTTATAGGTTTTTTAATAGATAGTGGTGACTAAAGATTAATAGCCATCTATTTGTTCCTACATAACTGGTTATCACTGATTATTACCCAGTGTTGTGACAATAGCTATAGTTGAACCATGACGTTGGTGGAATCTTAAGAATTTGAGATCTCAACATTTATGTACTTTTTTCTAGAGTGGCTGGATTGAAAATAAGTATTAAACTTCAGTGGGATTTTAAAAATACTTAATGCAGAAAGGAACTGTGTCCCTTTTTACTGTAAATGTAAAGACCCTACTTAACAAATGTACTCTCTTCTTATCATGTTTCTAATACTTATTTACGGTGATAGTCTGCTTCTTGGGGTGGAAATGTTTTCCCCTAGTGACAAGTAATGTATATGTGTAGCAAAAAGTTTATCCTATGGACATAACCCCCCTCCCTCCTTTTCCCCCAGTATGTGGAACACTGTTAAGAAGCATGAGCTTTTTAACCTTCCTAATTAATTTTCAGGACTACAGGTTCCATGATTGTTGTGGTGTGATTGAATCTTACATTTTACTGTAATGGAAAGTGCAAGTTAGAGCTACAGAAGATTTCAGTGATATTTTTAGGTTATGAATAGCCTCCTAAAAAGACTGCTTGATAGGCATGGGACAGGAAGATATTCTGTTGAGGATGATTACCCTCCCAAGACTCCCTCTTCATCTTCAAGGTTAAGTTTAGAGTCATCATAGCATCTTAAAACCAGGAATAACTTGAGATATTATATAATTCAGTCCTTAATCGTACAGGCAAAGTGATTTGATTCATATTACATTAGCTGTTATTTAGTGGTAGAGGGAGGATTAGAATAACCTATGACTCTTGACTCTTTGTTCTTTCTGCCATATTGGACTGTCACTGTACAGAGCTGTGACTTAGAAAGTTGATTTGTATTTTTTATACCTTAATTGTTTTCATCTTGGGCAAAATTTCTCTATCTTGACATAAGATTCACCTAAGCTTTATTGTGCTATTACTGACTTAGTAGGGTAAGCCTACTCATGAAATAGATATATTTTTAAATATATTTGTTTCATTTCCTGTGTTAAGTAGAAATGTTAAATTCCAACTGAAAGAACTTTCTTTTTCAAGACAATATTCAGGAGCAACCTTTAAAATTTTGAATTAGTAGGATGGACATAGCCTAACAGTTTCCCATTCAATGAGAATTTATTAATAAGGTGCCTCTTATATGCAAGGTGTGGAGATATTAGCAATACAAAGTCCCTGCTGAAGGAGCTCATGGGCTACTGGGAGGTACACAACTTATGAACAAAAAATATATACAGGACAACACAACGTACAAAATAAAGTAATTGAGATCAGAAAAAGCCTTTAGGAGGAGGTGGCAAGTGACTTGTGTCTTGAAAAATGCAAGAATGAAAGCACTGAATAGGTTGAAAAAATAGTACCTGTAATAGTATCTGTTCAGAAGAGAAAGATTTCATTAAACTCTTAATGTTTTTGTCATTACAAGATAAAAATAAACTTGCTTTAAGTGAAATCTCTGAAATTCACAGCAGAAATCTTTGAATAGGTTTGTGTAATCACTTATTTTTCCAGGATGTACAGCTTTTGATCACTTTAGATTCTCCTGTAATGAACTCTCATGTCTGTGTAGTCCTTTCTGTAGAAACAAAAAAGGGGGGGGGGGTGTAGTTACATTTTATTTAACATTAGTAATTAACTTCAGTGTAGGATCTAAAGACTAATTAAGTGCAATAGCTTGTTAGTAACAGCAGCCTAAGTTATGAAACAAATGAACACTGGTAAGCCTTGATGGATTTGTAACTTGAATGTTTAAAAAAAAATACAGGCAAAGCAGGCTTGTTTGAGGGCACAACTCTTAAGTTTGCTGCAAACTATCAAGGAACCACTGAATCCTAAATAAGTTTGTTGGTAATTTTAGTACTTATTTGGAAAGATGACCTCTCTCTTAGGCAATTTGTCTTTAATTCCTAAGGAATCTATACAGGTTAAAAGACCCAGTCCAGGGAACAGTATCCTTCTAGCCTCTGGGTCCACTTCTTGGTGTTGGCATGACTAGAATTTGCTGTTAGGGATAAATGGGGAGAGCTATAGTTTTAATTCTCAGATTTCTAGGATAGAAAGAAGGCCAGGTTTAGGTTAATCTAGAGATTGAAGCCTCTTCCTCTGGATAATTGTAGACTAATAAACCGGTGGATCCACAGGTGCTGAATTTTATTAAAGCCCACTTGAGACTAATTGAGGGTGGGGGGGGGATTAGGGCTCAGATATCACTGTATTATGAAGAATGTTTTGGCCCTAACATCCTGGTATGAATTTTATTGGTACCTTGGTATTGGATTAGTTTCTTGATTTTTAAAAATTAGAACTTGCTGCCTTTTCTCACATTTGTTGCTGTGTTAGAAGTATAGTTTTCTGCCAAAGATTGGATATTTAATGGGCTATAAAATAAGAAGTCAAATCTGTAAGGTGATGTGGATCCCTTGGGACATAGAAATTTCATGTGAGCTTTTGTGTCCCTTGTTAATAAGAGAAAATGTGTGTTGCTAGGGTCTAGTTGATATCAAAGGAATTTATATATTCACTTTCTTTAGTGTTCAGCAGTAATAATACCAGAAGCAGATAAGCTTTCATGTTCAAGCAAACTACCTTGTAACATTTAAGTACCTAATATATATCCAGGCAGTGTAATTTGGGCTGAGCACACAAATATGAAAAAGAAAGACTGTTCTTGCCCTCACAGAGCTTAAATTCTAGAGGAGGAAGACAGCATACAGAGGGAAGTTGAACCACATTGGGGGAGGTCCCTGATATGGGGGCATGATAGAGAAGGCCAACAAATAGAATCTGTTAGGCTTTTTGTGATAAAGAAAATTTAGAGAAATGAAGCATCACTATTCATAATATAGCACATCATTGTGTACTAACATGTGAGTTTGGGGTTTTGGAGGGGGTGTGTGATTCCATTTTCATTTTTTTAACGGTCTCGGATTTTGTTAGTTAAAAGTGTTTCCAGAGAAACCAATTTAATTTGATCAGATAGACCAAATAAAGAGGAGTTTAGATAGACCCAGGACATAAACATTCGATTTTTCCCTAAAATATAATGTAGGACGTTTCCTTTTACTGTTTTGTTTTTTGGTCCTTGTAAAATCCACTTCATTTGGTTCTCAATCTAGGGCTGAAGAGAAGCAATATCAAGATATTAAAGTCTTTTTAAAAGTCTTACTAAAATTTTGTCAGAACATATTTCTTTTTTTATGGAATTAGAATGTTAGATTTAGATTTCTCTACCTAGAAAACCTATAAAGCTGTAATAGTTATTTGAAAATGAGGTGGAAGCCTACCAGCTGTCTTCCATGGTAGGTCTAATTTTCTTAGTTAACCCAGTGCCCAAGAACTTGAAGGAGGGGAGAAAAGATACTAACATTATCCTTACCTCTATTACTGATTATAATTTCTCATAACCTCATCAGTAGCCTGTGTAAGAAACTCACCTGAAGCAAAGTGCTACTTTTTGCAGTAGCAAAGAAATGGAAGCCATGTAAGTGCCCGTTGGATTTGGGACAGGGTGGAATAACTAGATAAAGCATGCTACATGAATATAGTAGAGTATTACTACTGCACCATCCAAGAAAGGACAAATACGACTAACTCAAAGAAGCATAAGACTTACATGAACTGATGAAGGATGAAGTAAGCAAGAAACAACATATACAAAAATGTCAATGGGAAAATGGGAAAAATTGAGCTGTCTAATTTGTAATCTTCAAACTTAGTTTCAGAGAAGAGATAGAAAATACACCTCCCTCCCTTCATTACAGAGTTGGGGAATGTGGAATGTTACATATATTGTCAAATGTGGTGAATGTGTTGGGTTTGTTGAACTCTTCTTTCTTTTTTTTTAAATTAAATTTGTTTATTTTTAGTTTACAACATTCAGTTCCACAAGCTTTTGAGTTCCAAATTTTCTTCCCTTCCCAAGACAGCATGCAGTCTGATATAGGATCTACATACACATTCACGTTTGTGAGAAACATACTTAGTCTAGGAATAAACAATATTTGTTGGAAAGCCAGGAAGGTTTTCATTATATTTTACATTTATTCTTTCTGAATAAATGGGTAGCCTCCTTAATGGAGTGCAGCTTGTTCAGACAAGCCCTTTTATTGGCTCCCAATTCTAATCTCCTGCCTTGCTTTCCGTTGGCCAGATGCAACCCCCTGAACTGCTCAAGTCATGCACCCTCATACCACTTGTTAAGCGTGTGTACAAGCTTCTAACCTTTCACCAGATCAGAAGCCTGATTCTGCTAGATCACAGCTCTGATTAGAACTTCTCACTTACATCCTGCTATCACTTTTAATCCTTTGGAAACAAAATTTCTTCTATTGTTTCCCACAATTTCCCCTCTTTTCTTTTACTCAAATTTTTGTTTCCATGTCTTTAATACTCTCTTACTCTCTTTCTGTCATGAATTCTTCTGCTTGTCCATCTTCCCTTTAAGTAGGCACAAGGGGGAGAGGTTGATCAACACAGTGACAAATCAAAAGGGGGGCAGTCCGCTTTGTAAAGACAGATATAGGGACCCAAAAGAAAACAATAATGCAGTTGTCCGTTTTAGATTCAGAAGTCTATTCTCATGCAGCTGTCTGGCAGGGAACATCATCCCATGAAGTCCTCTGGTCTGGGCTCCTGTTCCGGCAATCTCCAGCACAGCATCTCAACATCATCTTCTTATCTTGTAGGAAACTGCTTTCTTTTGTCCATTCTCCTACAAATGTGACCTTGGCACAGTTTTATGTTACCATTCCTAAAGAGTATAAGAACTCTTGTAATTCTTACAAAATCAAAATTGGAACCATGGCTAATTGTCATGTTTAAGAGACTCACATTAGAACCTTTGTTTTTTATACTTTACATTAATCCATTATTAATCCCCCCCATCAGGAGGATGAGATTTCACTAAGGAATTAATAACAGGCTCCAGTACATACATAAATACATTAATCAATTTTTAACACAGTACATATTAAGTCATCTAGTCATGCCATGTTTTAAGGCATTTATGAAATAAACCACAAGCCATTCTTCTTTTAACATCAATTGTAACAAAACTTGGTGCAAGTATATTAACTAAGTAACAAAATACTATTCTCACAAGCCCTTGACCTAATCGTCTCTGTACTATTACAGAGAATTAAAGGACCTTAACTTATACAGGAATGTCTGTCTGTCTATCTATCTACCTATACTAGTAACAGATATCAAGTCTAAATAGCTAGTTGTTTGGGCTAAATCCTAAGCCTGATAGCTCAATCTTATAGTAACCTAAGATGTTCCAGAATCAGATATTTAATAAATTTGTTACTGTGCATACAAAACTTTTTGATTGTAGAAATTTACCAATAAGAAATTAGGGACATAACTTGTAGTAAGAGAGCAATATTTTCCCAACTTCTAGGCAGATGTTATGTCACACTGCAAACTGCATTGAGCCAGGCTTAAAGTCTGCCAGGTTCAGTTGAGAGATCAAGTCAGGAACTTCCTCAGCTCAGGTGGAATAGCCGTTTTCTCAACCTTCCCATGAGATCACCCCCTGCAGTCCATACCTGCACCTCACAGGGTTGCTGGCATCGTGAATCAGTGGCTCAGACAGCCTTTCTTTATATCCATACCTGGAGTTGGACTCAGAAAAACAGTCAGTTAACAGTCCCATTAGGTCTTCGAATAACATGTTCCAATGATCAGTTTAAGATATGACTATAATCTCACTTTGGTTAGGGAACATCTTTAAAGTTTAAATAGCTTGCATGCACTTCTGCTTTTGTTCATAAAATTTTCCCATTAAGATCATAAGTTATTTAATAGATTTGCATCAGTTTCCCCAAGCTTCTCTATCCCCCTCTAACTATGCCCAATCTGAAAGAAGGAGATATACTTAAAGAATTGAACCATAAATATAGGTTCAGACACTAACTTTATTTTATATTTTAGGTCATGGAATGAATTCATATCAAAACAGAAACATTTAACTTTTCCATCAAGGCAAAAGTATTCCACTAGTTACCTCACTCAGTCTCAGATTTAGTTCCAGTAATTAATTCAGTCAATTGTATTAATACCCAATTGGTCGTATACCATTTTGAAACATGTAAGGACCTTGTTTCATATAGATAAACAGTAACTTTAAATCCCAACCTTAGTCTGTGGTACAATGATTCAGCAATGCATTTGTATCTTTATTTCTTTTCTTTTATCTAATTATTCCCATAATATTTAGAAAGAATGTTCTTATTCCAAGGATTCAATCTTTCATATGACTATACAAGAGTATTAATTTACCCCATTATTTGATTGAAAACAGCAAGATTTCACATATTTGCATTAATCAAATTTTCCATTTCTAAATTCCCATAAAACCTAGGTTTTTGGGTACCACCTCTTCAGAATAGTAACAAATTCCGACAGATACTTTTCACTTTATCACTAACTACTTGTTTTTATTACAGAGATCTGCCATAAAAAGGAAAAGAAAGCATCACAGCCTTCCACACGCAGTGTCACATCCACCCTTTCTCTCTAAGTAGCTAATAGCATCTCGTCCAGAGATTTTACATCAGATGGCAAGTCTCATTAATTGAAACTTTACCAGGATTCACATCTCAAATGCTAATTTTATCCTAAAAACCAATTGCTAGAAATTAGTTTTGCTGACTTTAAAAACCAGGTTTGGAGGTGGGCTGGTTTCTGACCCCACTGCTCTGTCAGTAAGGCTTCTAGGCTTCCCAGCCTCAGAGGCCCAAGGTCATTTACCTGTAGGACCTTCTCTGTAGCTGTTGCCCCTTCCCCTTTCTTCTCTTTTGCCAGGTGGGGCAAGGTAAAGCTTTTTCTTCTTATCTAGACTCTAAGGAGGGGGGCAGGGAATGAGGAGATGGTAAGACCATTGTTTCGCCTACTTTATTCTCTAACCTGAAGGCATCCCCAGATCTCCTCCCCTCATCCTGAACTTCCATAGAACTTCCTGTCTCTCCCTCCCATCTTGGGTCATAAAACTTCCCCTGTTTCCCCTGTCTTGTGCCATCCACCTTCCTCATCCTGTCTTTAATCTCTTAACCCTTTACATAAGCATATCTCCCAGACATGAGTTCCGCCTAGGGAATCATAAAATTCAATATCAAGTTATTACAACAAATTATACAGAAGATTTTACAAAACATTTCCTCCAAAAGTACTTTCTCCTTCTTTAAAAAAAAAAAGTTCACAATTTATCATGATGTTAAGAGGAATAATATCTCTCTCCTCCTTAAAGCAAAAATAAACTTTAAAAATTGGGATTCATTAAAATTAAGTTGGAGTAAAATGTCCTTAAGTAACATAAATTCCCAAAGTATTTTAACAAACTAAATTCCTGGTTATTACAGAATTCCTAGATATCACAAAGTTCCCAAAATTTCTGATCATAAAACCTCTTGTACATAATTGGCAAAAATGACAAGAGGAAATCTTACAAGAGGAGATCTTACAAAGTCTTTGCATAATTACCAAGTTTCCTTTCACAGACATACTTTTATAAACACTTTATAGCAAAACAATTTTAACCAAAACTTCCTTTTAAATAAAGATAAAACTTGGAAATTTATTATTTAAATTACAGTTACATGGTCAAATAGAATGTCTTAACAGCTTCTTAACCCATTCATTTTTTTTTTACAGTGCAATTCCTAATACAACATTTAGATAAAAGAAATTGCTTTTTCAACAATACAGCTGATTATATATTTAAAACTTGAAACAACCCATTACCAATTTAGGTGAATGCATTTCTAAATCACCTTGCGCAGAGGATCATTCATCTCATCACCAACAGGTGGAAGCTATCACTCTAAACCACCATATACATTTTCTTAAATAGCCAAGATTTCAAACGGAAAATCTGCTATAATATTACTTGTATATAATCAAATGTGACAGTTTCAAATTATCACATTTTTATTATATCCTTTAAAAAAAAACAATTCATATGCAACAAAATTCAGATTGAAAAAATTGCTTTAACACCAATTCTACCTAATAATGGTCTCTCAAATTTTACAACCTAAGAGAACTTTAGAAATATAATACAGTTTAGAAGTAAGATGACATTAATTACATTTCCAGATTATCACATATAGAAATTATTGATTGTATTACTTTAGGTATTTGAAAACTACCTCAAAGCCATCAGGTATGGCCAGTCATTGCCAGATAACAATATGTAAACGTTTTAATTACATCCTGGTATTTATATATTCTCTTAAATATATTTTATTTAGCTGTATATTCCTAGCCCTGAATAGCTCTACTGTACTTTTCATATTTTCACTCTAGCTTCTATCTCTCTCTTAATCTTTATTCAAACTACCTCAGACATTTCAAACAAATGAAAAAAAAGATTTTCACTTACCATTTCTGTCTACTGTCCTGCACCTAAGGAAACTAGATGGAGTTAAATGCTTCCCAACTCCAAAGAGCTTTTTATAATGCAATTTAAACAGAACACCAAAATCAAAACCCTCAGTTTTGATGACTGAGATCTCTTTGTTCTGCTAATTAACCCCACATCTGAACTTGGGAGAGCTGCTCCAGCCTCAAAAACTTACCAAAGGTTTCCCTCTCTGCATTTTGAATTTCCCACCACAAAATGTAAAATGGTTTTCACAAATTCACAGACAAGATACCACACAGGACAGTGTACACAAATGATTTAGAATCTGAATTCAGATGTATCTTAAGCGTTAAATTGAGAATAATACATTTCACGGTTCACATTTCTAAATATGACCAGAATGAATTCAATTACCTTTCCATTGTGTCCCATTGCACAAAAAACTTCTTTTATGTGAGGCAGGAAATGGTTTAAATGCAAATTGATCTGCCTCTCTCTGATCTGAGGGGAAAACTTTCCCCACTATCTTTCTTGTCTCCTTCCACATTCAAAACTTGCCCAAATTTAGAATGGAGAGAGAGAATTTTTACCAACAACTTCCCTAAAATTTCCAAACCTTTTATGCTTAAACTTTAAACTAAACAATAGAGTATTTTTCTCTCTCTTTCTCTCCCCTGTCCAGCTGCTCCCCTGAGATTGCTGCCACAGGGAAGGAGGGAGGGGAGATGAAGAGAAAGTGGCTTTCTGAGGAAAGTCCAGTTTCTATCTTTATCCTGGGTTAACCCACTGTTTTCCTAGTTAGCTAGCATTTATCCCAATGGGCTTTTTTGGATAAAGTGCTCAGAGGAATTCCATCTTCCTTCTTGGTGCTTTTTTTCTTTTAAGAGCTCTTCTCCCATTCTAGTCAAAACTGATTTATCAACCTAGAATCCCAGACTTCACAAAGTGGTACTTAGATCATGAATTTTCATACCTTGTTCAGGGAACTAACTTAAGCAATCTCCGGCCATTCAATTTCACTTCCTCATCCAATCTCTTTGCTTATGTCCTGGGTTCCCAAGGATTCCAAAAGATAGTCCCAGGAATTTAGCAGTCTGTAGAAGGGAAACTCCAACCTGTGGGTACTTGAGTCAGCTGGAAACCTGTGAGGGGCGCCTTCCTTTGTCCCCGGTGAGTTCTTTCTCCGATACTAGAAATCCTGGACAAGCGCCCAAATTGTGAGACATACACGTTAGTCTAAGAATAAACAATACTTGTTGGAAAGGCAGGGAGGTTTTTATTATATTTTACATTTTTTCTTTCTGAATAAATAGTGGAGTACAGCTTGTTCAGACAAATTCTAGCCCTTTTATTGGCTCCCAATTCGAATCTCCTGCCTTACTCTCCATTGGCCAGATGCAGCCCCCTGAACGGCCCATGTCATGTCCCCCTTAAATAGCATGCATTAGGCATGTGCATGAGCTTCTAACCTTTCACCTGATCAGAAGCCTGATTCTGCTAGGTCACAGCTCTGATTAGAACCAGTCATCTCTGACTTACCTGCCTCTATTACTCAGTTAGGAGGAGTGCTTTTAATCCTGTGGAAACAAAATTCCTCCTATTGTTTCCCTCACGTTAAACATACTCTCACATTAGTCGTGTTGTAAAGAAAAATAACAGTGGAATGAACCAAGACAAAGAAGAAACAAAACAAAAAAGAGAACAAATGGTATGCTTCGATCTGCATTCAGACTCTGATTTGTTCTCTGGATTTGGATAGCATTCTCCATTGTGAGCCTTTTGGAGTTGTCTTAGAACTTTGCATTGCTGAGAAGAACCAAATCTATCAAGGTTAACCATTGAATAATGTGGCTGTAACTGTGTATATTGTTCTCCTGGTTCTGCTCCCCTTACTCAGCATCAGTTCATGTAACTCTTTCCAGGTTTTTCTGAAGTCTGCCTGCTCATCATTTCTTATAGCACAATAGTATTCCATTACATTCATATACCACAACTTGTTCAGCCGTTCCCCAGTTGATGGACATCCCTTCAATTTCCAGTTCTTGGCCACCACAAAAAGAGCTGCTATAATTATTTTTGTACATGTTGGTTCTTTTCCCATTTGTTTGATCTCTTTGGGATACAGCCCCAGAAGTGGTATGGTCAAAGAGCGTGCACATTTTTATAGCCTTTTGGGCATAGTTCTCCAATTGCTCTCCACAATGGTTGCATCAGTTCACAACTCTACCAATAAGGCATTAGTGTTCCAATTTTCCCATATCTCCTCCCACATTTATAATTTTCCCGTTTTGTCATGTTAGCCAATCTGACAGGTGTGATGTGACACCTAAGACCTGTTTTGACTTGCATTTCTCTAATCAATAGTGATTTAGTGCATTTTTATGACTGCAGATATCTAAACCTTTGTTAAAAGGGGAGGCTAGGGGAGCAGAGTTTTATGAAAGGTGTTAAAAAATAGCTCACTTTTTAAAAAGGAAATATTAGCTGGACTGTAATATACTTGCATAATTAATTCACAATATATTTCCTACGTAACAGATTTGAGAATTCACTGGCATACTAGCTCCACTGTACAAATCTCAGAAGTGCTTTCTGGAAATCTTCCAGTTGTTATTTCCACTTTAGTGGTTAGTAGGATTACATATGATGTGTGTTAGTTGATGAAGAAAACACTTCAACTTTGAAAGTGAATGGCCACTGGAGAAGAGATGAGAAAATATATCTCTTTTACTTGGATAGGCATGGTAGACTTTGGGTAGAGAACATTGCATCAGTAGTAATTGTGTCTTGGTTTTAACTTTTTTTATTACAAAGGAAGATTTACTAGGTTGGGACAGAGGGAGTGGTATCCAGAAATGACTGATGTGAAGAAAAACATAGGAACATAGATTTTGAGCTGGAAGAGACTTCTCAGGTCATCTAGTCAGCCCCCTTTTCCCCCTCCCCTTTTTTTCCCAGCTTCTCTCTCCTGTTTAGTAGATGAGGAAATGCACAGTATAACCACAGGGGTGGGGGTGGGGTAGATGTTGGAAAATCATGGAAAAATTGCTTATTAAAGCTGTGTTTTTACATATATAATACTCATTACTTAAAAGTTTAAGCAGTTGCTAAAGCACACCAACACCTGTGCAAGGATGCCCAAACTTAACTGCATATATGGTACTTTATTCCACAATCCACATATTACTTGGTACAGGTGAAATAGAAATCCATGACAAAGAGAGGAGGTTTGTTCATAATTAAATTATTCATTTCTCGTATTGTCATTGTATTGTAATATATCCCCTCACAAGACTGTACTTAAACTTGGTAGTCCAACCTATGGAATTGAATGAGATTGTCAGGGAAGAAGATGGAGAGAAAAGAGACGAGGGCCAAAAAGAGAATTTTGAGGGAGAGCTTTATGCTTAGGTAGCTATGAAGGAGATGAGGAACCAACAAAAGGGACAAGAAAGGAGAGGCGTGAGAAGAAAACTAGGGTTTATTTGAGACAAAAGGAAGGGAAAAGCCTTTAGCAGTAGAAGAGTCAGCAGTATAATAATGCTGTGGAGAATGATGAGGACTAAGGGTAAAACCACTAGTCATTGAACCTCCTTTAAATAGTTTTCCCCAAAGCATCCATTCATCTCTGTTAACTCTGTTAAAGCCTGATGCTTTGTCGTGGGTTTTGTTCGCTTGTTTTTTTAAAACATAGACAAGTCTGTTATAGGAGGACTTTAGTAAATCACATGCTGAGGTTGGGGTTTTTGCGGGGAGGGGGTCAGAAGTGTTTTAGTAATTGTTTTTAAATTATATTTTAAAATATAGATGATATAATTTTTGGATGTTAGTTGTAGATTCCTCTTTCCTCCAAGCTGTTTGTAAGTAAGTACACAGTTTTCCAGCCCACCAAAACTGTAACCCTGTGATTTTTAGTCAGTTGGTAGTCTAGACAATGTAGGGAATGTCAACAAAAGCAGCGTAAAAGTCGACCCAAACAATGACCAGACTGACTGGAGTATACTTCTTCTTTGATCCCAGCAAGTGGTCTGCATTCTTTTGATACTACAAGGGAAATAAGATTATAAAATTTGTAGACATTGATATAATTAGAGATAAAAGCAATCAAAACAGTGCATTGGGTTTCTAGGATTTTATCCTTAGATTAATAAATTCAAGTGCTTCTCCTCTAATTGAAAATAACCCAGAAAACAATGGTCGACTGTTGATTTGGTGGGATTTGGTGGAGAGGAACAAATAAGGTGGGGTGCCATTCTCTTTTCCCCTTGATGGCCTGTGCCCACCACTTTTCAGTATCCTCAAAGCATCCCAGGATGGAACTTTTACTCTTTCTTTTCTTTTCCCTCTCTTCTCCAGGTTGGGGCCATGGTGGTGATCAGTGTGGTATGTGTTGGAGGCATTACTTGCCAAAATGACCAAAGTTCTTTTTTAGTGTCTATGGATCATGGATGTATGTCCTAACAGCGTCTTTCCCAGACTTGCAGACATCTTGAGGAATGACATACTTACTAGACAGATGTCATCGACACCAAGGCTCAGCCAGACATCCTGGCTACCCTAGTTCCAGAGAGAAGCCTCTGGTATTACCTTCACTGCTAATTTCGGGGGGTCCCCCCCCAAAATAATGGCATCAGCTAGCCTTCCTGTCCACCTTCTGGAAGCCTTGCTGTATCTCCTTCTCCTTGTCAAGTCTTGAGTTGAGCATTATAGATCTCTAGAGGCATGTGCTGTGATGACCGAGAACTCTTAAGCTGAGTGTACTGAAGTAGGCAGATGCCATGTTATCCTTCTCTGGTAGCCTGTTCTGTGTTTCTTGTGCCATACGTAAATGGGACGGGTGGGAATTTGCTTTGGAGTAAAAAATTGAGCAAAACGTCACTAATAAAAAGGAGCCCATCCAAGTTTGAAGTGTTTACTAAGTACTGTGGATATTTGGAATTAAGTAAGTCCGTTCAAGCTAGGCAAACAAAGACTTTCTGCCTTTTGTTAACTTTAAAAAATTAAGGGAAATTGATTTAATGGGTGTTTTCTGAGGTACTTGAAAGGCCATATGGTACAGTGGAACCTTGGTTTACAAATTTAATTCCTTCCAAGATTCTGTTCATCCTGCTATCTGTTCGTATTGCAAAATGAATTTTGCCATAGGAAATAATGTAAAGTCGGATGATCAGTACCACATCCCCAAAAACATTCACATGAAAATAATTATTTATAATTTTAAGTAAGTTCTTTGTCCCTAATGCACCTGAAATACAATAGCAATAATTAGTACACAATAGAAATAGAAAATAAAACAATTTTTGTGTGTGTGTGTGCCGCTGCGACTGACACACAGCTTTATTTCGAATCTCTGTACATTTAAACCAATGAGAGTCACCTGGCTCCATGCGTGCAATTTTGGTCTTTAAAATGACAAAAGAAAGAAAGAACCCCAAACTTCCGCACTCCACGTCTGTTCTCTTTACTTGGCCGTGACACCGCAGAGTGCCGAGCTGGTCTGGGCCCCTGCAATGGGCAGGGGCTGGAGTGGAAGACCAGGTCATGTGGGCATGTTGAGGGGCTCCTGCCTCTCAGGTGCAGGTGGGGCGGGGGCAGGAGAGCCCAGGCCATGGCTTGTGAGCAAGGGAGAGGGGCCCACAAACGGGAGGGGGCTGGTTCCTGGCAAACCGGTGGGAAGGGGCCAGGGGAGGGGCTGTCCTCTTCAAAGCAGCAGCAGCAACAGCAACAACAACAACAACAACAGCGTGTTCAAGTGGGTCCCCTTCTGGTCCGTGGATCTTAGCTACCTTGGTATTTTGAATCAGGAATAAATACCTTCAGAGAGGGTGAGTGCAGCCCTCCCCGCTAGGAAGTCACACTCTTCTCACCATCTCCCCTGGTCCAGGCCAGGGTTATTGCTTGGAAGGAGAATCTCCTTCCATGAGAATATGGTCGATTTCAACCTCAGGAGTGTTCTCTCTTATGATGCTTTCACTAAAAGTAAGACTTAACACTACTGCCTTCACTTTTTTTAGAATCACCTTCATGTTTTGACTCACTGATTTTTTTTTCAAGTCCAAACATGATGTTCGTACGGCAAATTTTTGTTTGTCCTGCAAGACAAATTTTGTGAAAGATTTTTTCCTCATCCAGCAAAGCATGCATAAACCAGGTTACTTGTAAACCAAGGTTCTACTGTATAGTGAATGGAGAGCTGGCCTTAAAAATCAAAAGTCCTAACTCTTGACACATCGACTTTGTGACCGTGAGCAAGTCACTTAAACTCTCAGTGCTCTTAAGATGCTTAAATTCAGTATTTTTGTTATGATTCACTTGGATGTTCTGATTAACGAGGAGTCTCTCATGTCTAGGGGCTCTGCTCTGTTCCATTCTTAAGAGATTACTATCTTAGATATTTTATCCCAGAGGACTCAAATAGGAGGCCACTGGAACTTGAATGGGGGTGGGGTGGGTAAGCTTATTTTGGCAGCTGACTGGAGAATGGACTGTAGTAGGGAAAGACTTGAGACAGACCAACCGAGAGGTTATTGAAATGGTCCAGGTGTGAGGTAATGAAAACCTGCTGGCTGTTTGAGTGAGTAAAAAAGGGAAATGTATGGAAGAGATATTGTGAAGCTTGTAGAGTTGTCAAGACTTGCCAACAGATGAGAAATAAAACAAACCTGAGTGGAGAATCAGGGATGACTTAAATAAGGTTCAGAACCCTGGGGATTAGAATAATGGTGTCTTTACAGTAATAGGGAAGTTCAGGAGAGACTGTGGTTGGGAGAAAAGATAATGAGTTTTGTTTTGATTGTTTTGAGTTCAGTACATCTAGAGGACATCTAATTTGAGATATCTAAGAGGTAATCGGTGATGTTAAACTGGATGATGCTCAAGAGACTGATGAGGGATAAATAGATGTAAGAATCCTCTGCATAGAGATAATTGAACCCAGGAGAGCAGAGGAGAGGTGAGAGTGTGTGAAGGGAGAAGATGGTTCAGGACAGTACCTTGGCACATAACCCACATTTAGTGGGCATAAACTGGAGGAAGGTATAGCAAAGGAGACTTACTTCAGAAAGGTAGGAGGAGAACCAGAGCAGTGTCACAGAAACCTAGAGAGGAGAAAGTATCCAAGGGAAAAAAAAAAGGATGAATGACATTGTCAGGGGCTAAAGAGAGCTCAAGAAGGATAAGGATTAAGAAGAGGTCAGTAGGTTTGGTAATTAAAGATCTTTGTAACTTTGGAGAAAAGTTTCAGTTGCATGAGGTTGAAAGCCAGACTACAGAGAGTTTAGTATCCACTGAGAGAAGTAGAGGCATGCTTTCTCCCTCTTTTTTTTTTTTTTTTTAGGCAGTCAGGGTTAAGTGACTTGCCCAGGGTCACATAGCTAGTGTCTGAGGCTAGATTTGAAATCAGGTCCTCCTGACTCTAGGGCCACTGTTCTATTCACTGAGCCATTTAGCTGCCTAGAGGCACACTTTTTATACATTACTAGTGACTCCATAAATTGGTCCAATCTTTTTAGAGAAGAGTGATACATGGTCAGCTTCTAAAAGGTTTATTCTTTTAACCTGAGAATTCATCTTTTGGAAATAAATCCCAAGAACATACTCCAAAAGAGCGTAACTTGTTCAAATAGGTTAAGATTACTATTTGTAATATCAAAATTAGAAATAGCTTACATGCCTCCTAATAGCTAAGAGAACTGTGGTATATTAGTAGATTGGAGCACTATATGTATGTGCATCTAAAAGAAATAACCAATATCTAGATTGTCAGTAAAGACAAATTATGTATGAAAGAGTGGAAGAAAAACAATGGCTAGCATGTATAGAGTACTTTTAAGTTTGCAAAGTGCTATACATATATTAACTTATTTGATCCTCAAGCCAACTTTGTGATTTAGGTTCTGTTAGCTCCGTTGTACAGATGAAGAAACTGAGATCAAGAGAGATAAAGTGACTTGCCCAGAGTTACAGCTAAATAAGTATAAGAGGCCAGATTTGAACCTGGGTCTTACTGATGCCAGACCCAGAACTCTTATCTGCTCTGCTCTCTGGATGCCCCTTTAAAAAACAAACAATAATGGTAAAATCACATTGGCTGCCACAAATCCTCTTTATAATGGTTTCAGAAAAGAACCATATGTTCTAATTTCAGGTCCAGAGCTTTAAACGATAGCCCTCCAGAAATGGTAGAAACATCCTATGGAGATAAAGTGAGGGCTGGAATGGTCATGGAAGGATCTTTTTTTCCTTCATCCTAAAGTAGGGAGATTCCATTTTGAAAGTTAGTTGAGTTCTGGTTAAAGCAAGGCTTTTACTGAAATTTGTACCATCTCGAAAGAAAGTTTTATGGAGCAAAGGTCTTAACAGCTTTATTTTACATTACTCCCCTTTACATATTCTACATTCCAGTGAAATTCCCCAAACACATTCTGTCTCCATCTTCTACTGTTTTATGCAGTTTTCTGTGTCTGGAATAATTTCCTTTCTCATCTTTTCCTTTTGGAATCCTCTTCTTTTGACACTCAACTTGGGTGAACTTCCTCCATGAAGCCTTCTGTGAAGGGTTCCCTTTCCTCCTAAAATTATCTACTTTTTATTTTACTTTTCTGTGTACCTGTCTTATCCTCTCCTTCCCAGGTATAATGTTAGCCCTTTAAGGGCAGACTTTTTTGCATGTGTCCCTGGTGCCTTGTATACAACTAGGTGCTCAATAAACATGAGTTTATACATTTTTGTCTATTTTTATAGTGATGGAGCAATAATAGTATAAGTCTGTGGACTATATCCTGTTCACTAATATTTCTAAAAGGCTTTTCTCAGATCTTTTTTCTCCTGTTCACTAATATTTCTAAAAGGCTTTTCTCAGATCTTTTTTCTCCTCTGCCTTACAAAGGAGATCTCACTGTTTTGTGACTTCTTGACTTAAAGCTTTTTTGGTTTAGGTTTTCAAGACTTTGAAGTGTGATTTATTATTAAATAGAAATCTGTTTCTATAGTGCATTTTGTATTTGTGGCTGTTTTGAACCTTAGAATAATCAAGATAGGCTTGTTTAGTTTGTTGTAAGTATATACCTGTTTTTGGAATTTAAAAATATTTTAGCCGAATTCCCCAGACTGTTATGGGGCCACTGTGAGTGTTAAAAGCAGTCCTCCAGGATATTTGTAGTACAAGACACTTTGATTAATAGAATTTTATACTGGCTTGCTATAATTTTTGAACAAGATTTCTTACCTGCGGCCAGTTTTTTTTTTAAATCTAGTTGGTATTTTATATTTTATGTATTTAAAAACATTCTGAGAAAGTGCAGAGTGCACATGGGCTTCACCATACTCTCAAAGGAGTATGGAATTCTCCATAGAGAGAAAGGATTTGTGACACAAAAGGTTAAGAAGCCCTTCTGTAAAGACTGTATGGTTCTTGTCAATCTCTTCAAATAGTGTTATGGTTCTAACTTAAAAGCAAGATTTTTTTCACTTTATCATTTATCCAGAGTTGCGTTTGTATAATAGCATATGATACATACTGTTAAAAAGTTTAAGAACTTGAAACCAATTCTGAACATCTATGACAGCATTTAAGTATGAGTACAATCCTAGTTAGGATGTATCAAATAACTTATTAAGCCTATTGTGTGTCGGGCATTGAGGATATGCATACAAAATTGAGAATAGTTCCTGCCCTCGAGGAGCTTACATTTTACTTAGAAGTGGTAGGTGGGTGAGGATACATGTTTGCATATAAAAACAGGATACATACAAAGTAATTTGGGGGATGAGATACTAAGGACTGAGAATCAAGAAAGGCCTTTTAAGGAAGGGCTATCTATAGCTGAGCTTTAAAGGGAGCTGGAATTCAAAGAGTAGTGGGTATAAGGACATGCAAACATAGAGGACTGCCTGTACAAAGGGCAGAGAATGAAGCCTAGGGATAAAATATCCCTTAAAAAAGAATAGCAAGGAGGCCAGTTGGAATATCAGCTATAGTTTCTTCTCATTCAGACTAACACTACAAGCTTTTTATCAATTCTTTAAGTTTTATGGTTTGCCTACTTTGCTGGAACAAGAAATATCAGACACTGATTTCTTTACTGTTTGCTCCCTTTCCGCTATCCCTAATGCTATTTTCCTCTTCAGATTACCTGATTCATACATAGATTTTAATAGGATGTAAGGTACTTGAAGGCATGAACTGATTCTCAATTGTCTTAGTATCTACATATTCCAGTGCTTAGTACAATGCTTTCTTTGCACATGGTGAAAACTGAGACTACTAATGATGTAGGAATACTATAATCCACTTTGGTGGTATAAAACCTATTCCACACAGCTGTCAACCTTCTCTCCCCAACTCCCACTCCCATCTCCAGAACTAGAACCACACCACACCACACCCCCAGGGCTTTTGCCATTAGTAAAATTTGAAGCTGAGACTTGACTGCATGGTATGTGGATTGAGAGCTGGAAGTGGAGAGGTACCTCAAAGGATATCTAGTCCTAATTTTACAATAAGCAAATCGGGGCCCTGAGAGGTAATGTATTTATTTCCCCAGGATCGTAATGGAATAGGTAGAAGATCGAGAATTGTAACTTGGATCCTCCAACTCCAAAGTTCAACACACTTTTTGCTGTACCTTCATGCTGCTGATGTTATGGCCTAAAATTTTCTATGCTTCCCGTAACAAATTCACACCAAAAATTGATAGAATCTGTTAGTATTAAAATGAGGACTTTACCATTTCTGAGTAAAATAGGGATGGATAAGCAGTTTGAAAAACAGAATGGGATTATCTCAAAAGAACCAAATTAATAAGATCATAGGTAGAGTTGGAAAGGGACCTTAGAAATCATTTAGGCCAACATATTTTGTTTTACAGATAAGGAAAGCATAAAATAACCTGCCCAAAGTAACACAGGTAGAAAGTAGCAAGGCTTGAGATTCTAATATAAGGCTCTTAGCAGTGAGGTTAATAGAAGTCTTTTATCCTGTCCACTTGTGCATAGCTAAAAATAGTGTTAAGGAAAAACTGGCTCCAGGAGACTATGCCTAGGACTCATGATTGGTGTCTGAAAGGAAGCAGTGATTCCAAAAGAACCTGAAATGGTAGAAGTGCTACAAATGCCCTTAAGAAAAAGAAAGGAATTTGTTAGAATCTATTCTAGAAAATATTTTTCCTCTTAAACCTTATTCACACAACCCTGGAATTAAGAATGATAGATACTGAACTAATGTAGGAGCCTCTCACCTGGCTTTGGTGTGGGTAGATCTTTTCGGAACAGGAAGCCATGCATGCAGCCTGTTTCCTGCCCTCCTTCCTCTCTTTCTTGCCTCACTTTGAAAAGTAGGGTTGGTTTGTTTGTTTGTTTTTATAAATCTGTTGTCTTAGTTTACTTTTTTGTGTGTTCAAAGATTATTGTCCCAGGTTTGACTAGACTCTAAGTGACAATTCTTGTATTCAGTTTTTGAGTTTGAAGGGAAGGAAGCCAAAAGAAATTTTTAGGCAATATAGTCTCTGTTACCAGATGTAATGCTGGACTAAAACCACTGAAGTTTTTGGTGGAGAAAGCTAGATAATAACTTAGTGCATTTGAAGAAGTTATACATTTTTCCAGAGAAATTTATTTTTAGGACCTCTTAGCTTTAAGGTAAAATGTACTGTGAATTGTGCATTTTTTTTTTTAGAATGTGCATGTATAGATACTCATGAGGAGCCATTCTTCTATTTTCCTTTGTAAATTTCCCTGACATCTATTACTCCAGTTATTCACAGTTCTTTATTTGCTGTATGTTGCATTCTGCTCACAACTCTTCGAAGACTAATAGTCAGTTATCAAAAGAGCCACGTAACATCATTGGTAGAATATTGGCTTTAAAAAGATAGTCCTTCGTTTACGGGTAAGATTTTGGGTTAATTACAATAATTTTACAGTTTCCTGAAGGACGGTAGCAGTGAACAGCTTGTGTGTGTCACCAATATCCTTGAGGTGTCAGAAGTGGAATGTAGGTAAACTTGTTGGAGGACAGAACAAGACTGTCACAGGACAGACAGGGTTTTGATCAGCAGTATTAGAAGGAACATTAATGGCAGTGAGGTTTCAAAGATGGGCTTGAGTGTGTAGGTACTGAAATGCTAACTCAGCTCACTGTCCGTGTTACTGTGCTTAGGAGTCTGATAAGTGTGCTAGGGTCAGTTCTTATTCCAGTGTTTTTTAAGCCAGGTCATAAACATCTCTTCTTAGTTCCTTGGTCTGCTTTATTTTTCTGCAGCTGTGATGTTGACGTTAGTGTCGCCTCAGATATTGAGGTTAGCAAGCTGTCTGCCTTAGGAGAGCTAGTATATTTCTCCTCTACAGAAAAGACTAAGTGGAGGTTGAAAGACCGCTTGTATTTTGCTTTTGTTACAGATTGGATTTAAGACAGTTGTCCCTTCAAATTCTATCTGTATTTTTGTCTAGCTTTAAAACCCCCTTAACTTTCTTGGTATGGTAGAAGTATAACTTCTGACATGTTGATATCATTTTCTTCTATCATATTCAGGTTAACAGAGTGTCGTACTTCCAACGATACAGCGTAGTGGAGAAAACATTGGACTTGGAAGATTCTGGGTTCAAGTCTTGATTTACCTAGTGATGATTTTAATGCCTTGACAATTCATTTTACTTCTCTGGGTCTGTTTAGAAGGGTTGCTGTGAAGGTCAAATGAGTCATGTTTTTATAAACTACTTTACAAATGACTTGTTGTTCAGCACCTCTAAGATCTTTATCTCTGTAGCACAGCTTTTGAAAATACTGTAAAAAGAGAGAAGAGGGGGAAGGATGCTACATGTCCCTAAATCTTTTCTGAAATTTACACCAAAAATTTCAGTGGTCTTAGGCCATTTTAAAATAGGAATCACACGAGAGCCTATTGCCCTTAGGTTCCTAGACCAAGGGCTCTTAACCTGGTGTCTATGAACTTTTTTTTAGCATTTTGATAGCTATAGTTCGCTATAATTTGTTTCCTTTGTGAGCCTATGTATTTTATCTTATGCCTAGGTTTCCACCAGACTGCCAAAAGGGACTGTGACACACAAAAAGGGTTTAAAAACTCTTGCCCAAGACCAAAAGCAATGTCTCTCAATTGAACATATTTGTTACTTTTCATAAAGATCATTGTGGAAATATGTAAAAGGGACACTACATTGCTGTCAAATTAGGTACAAATAAACTATGTAGAAGTAAGTATATGAAAGCTAGACGTTAGGAAAATTGTTTAAAGCCCTTAAAGTCTAAGAAGTTAGATCTTTGCAACTTTACTTTATCTTCTGAAAGTATAGCATACCTCCTTATAGAGGAAGCTGGTTAGTGCACGTGAAGAAGTTGCAATTTTTTCCAGAGGAATTTATCTTTAGGAAATGATTGTGAATATGAATTTTCTTTTTTAGAATTTTGTGGAGTTTCAGTCATACCAAAGGACTTTCTTTTAATTTGGTGATAGGAAAGGGCTACAAAATATGTATCCTTAGACACAGCCATTGTGTTGATTTGTTCTTCTTGACTTCGTACTTGTTATAGGGGAAGGCATCTACTGGGGTGCAGTGGGGGAGAATGGACTAGTGGATAATGATGGACATTTAAAAAGCATCAATAAAGGGGCAGCTAGGTGGTGCAGTGAATAGAGCACTGGTCCTAGAGGCAGGAGGACCTAAGTTCAAATGTGGCCTCAGATGCTTAATAGCTTCGGGACTGTGGGCAAGTCGCTTAACCATTATTACCTCGTTTCCTTCCTCCAAAAAAAAAAAAAGCATCACTAAAACACTTTTTTAACTTTAAAAAAAATTGCTAATTTGGGTATTCCTTTTCAGTTGGGGAACAGTCGTTTATGGGAAAGAACAAATTACTATCTGGATTTTGGATATGGCCTTACCCATATCTGTAATACAAATCTGAGTAGAGATCTATTTAAACTGGAGTAGAAGAGAAGAAAAAATTATTTTGTGAATATGAATTTATTTAAAACCACAAACTTTTAAAAGAATGTAATGTATTAACATCTGTTTTAGTGTTCTATTTAGATCATTACCAGTATTAGTAGATTTTATTAGCTTTAAGAATAATTTTATTCTGATCACTTCTCTTTTTTTCTATTACTGTATTGGTCTGAATATGGGCCACAGTTTTTGGTGGTGGTTTTTTTTTTTTTTAACTCTCAAGATCTGTCCTTCACAAAACTCAAATTCAGTGTATAATTGCATTCTTGGTAAAAGAACAAATGTAAGTGACAATGAAGAAAGCAGTGATCATAAAAATATCTTCTTTATTAAAGCAAATCTGCTGTAAAATTTTTATACAGTAATCTTTTGTATAATTTCTGTATACCTGTTTATCTTCTCCCCCTCCCTCTCATCTCTTTAGTGCTGTAGTCCACATTTAGACCAAGGCTACTTTTTCATCTAGATAGAGTTGACAGTTTTATAGAAAGTGTAAAAGTTAGCATACCTGTTAGGTTTTACCTCTCAACTGCAGTTTTCATAAAGGATAATCTTTGGCCCTCTAAATCTCTTTCCAAACAGAAAATTCTTCTACTCTCAGTCTTTCAACTCCCACTACTAGGTGAATAACCTCCAATTTCTCTTGAGTCTCAACAAGCTAAGGAAAAAGTCCATAATCTTTAGCCCAGTATTCTTACTGCAGATTACCTTACAACTATAATACTACTCTTTACCTTCAGAAATTTTCTTCCAAGACATCTTGCTTCCCCTTGGGTTCATAGTGCATCGTCCCCTATGGTTTTGTTGTCTGCATTTATCCTTACTTCGTGAGCCTCAGAGACCATCTTGTCTAACCTTTGCATTTTGCTGATAAGGAAACTGGGGTCCAGGGATGTTAAGTGACTTGCCCCAGTGTCACTCCAGAATATGCATCAAAGGAAAGGTTTGAAGCCCCATCTTCTCATTGCTTTTTCTACTATACCATGAAGGTTTCCTGACTACTTACAACCCACAGTGATTGGACCCTTAACTCTTATAACATTTTGTGTTTGTACCTGGACATGGCTTTTGTAATTCCTTATGGCAATGTATACTTTGTCTTTAAGTGCTACATACTTTTGGATTTTTTAGCTTTTTATGTCTATACGTTCAGCAAATACATATTTAGCATCTACTGTGTTAAGCTCTGGGGGAGGTACAATGTTCAGCTAGGACTAGTTACAGCTTTAATGAATTTATAGTCTGACAGCGTACATATTCCCCTCCTGGATCACTGCCTTGTCGTGGCGGAGGGGCTTGCGTAGCTCTATGAAACTATGAGCTATGCCGTAAAGGGTTACCCAGAATGGACAGGTCATAGTGGAGAGTTCTGACAAAAGGTGATCCACTGGAGAAGGAAATGACAAAACACTCCAGTCTTTGCTAAGAAAACCCCATGGACAGTATTAAAATTTGCCTGGTGTGCTATGGTCTATGGGGTCGCAAAGAGTTAAACACACTGAACAACAACAAAGGGTGTGTATTATCTCCTCTAAATCCATTGCAGTCTCCTTGAGAGTAAGAATAACCTTCTACCTTTGAAAAACTATTAGTCTATGATATTCAGCATGGGGCTATATACATAGCCAGTCTTGAATAAATATTTGTTGAATTGAGGCTTCTGTATTAGATTATTGTGAGTATTCTCAACATTGTTTTTTTGGTTTTTTTTAGTGTATTTAGCTTTTTGTGCCCTGTTACTTTAGTTCTCCCCACCACCTTCTTTCTGTTTTCTATGATTAGGTCTGAGATGTAAGAGAAGCAGTATTGAAGGAAAGAAATCGAATTTAATAACAAGTATATTAGGACTGTTTGTAGGAGGTTTTATCTGTAGTTGTCTTTTACCACCCTAATCTCTGCCCAAACTTAAGTTATTTGTAATCCTGTGAGGTGCCTGCTGTTTCACAGCCAGTGTCGATAGGCTTTTTTCAGCTGCTTTCTTGTAGCCGGAAGAGAATGGAAAGCCATGGACATGGGGAGCCTTGGCAGATGAGCTGGGTGGGGATTCTTTGCTTATTGCATGTGTATTCTTAGTGAGTTCTTGAGATTGTTGATTAAGCTAGTCAGTGGCTGGCTTGTATCTTAAAACCTTTTTGGGAAAATGGAAGAAGCACAAATAAGAGCCCTTTGGGCCGTTGCTGGGAAAGTTCTCCTCTCCTTCCACCATGAAGATGGTACTCATCCTCCCAAGCTCAGTTTAAATAAGCCTCTCTGCTGTTCTTCCTTTGCATCTTCCTTGCACTTTGTACAATGCTTCTTGTAGAGGTTACCGTGTTACGCTTTTAATGTATTGGTTGCTTATATACTTGCCGTTCTCCCTTCTGAATTATAAGCTGAGGGCTGGGACTTTGTGTTTGTTTCCTATTGTATTCAGTACACATTTTTTGAGGGTCGTAGATTTAGAGCTCTAAGAGACGTGTCAGATATGTGGCATCATCACAGCTTTCCCAGGTGCAGCCTGAACCAGATTAAAATGTAATTGGGAGATATTTAATAAAATAAATATAATAAACATAAGTAATTTTTCCATTTTAAAATTCGTCAATATTTGGCTTAAAAGGATCCTTAATGTATAGGTTAGTGGCCCCCATTTTAATTTTAATTTGCTGCCACTGTTCTGAGGGACCTTACCACCCCTCACATTTTACAGATGAAGTTCTTTGACTTGTCCAAGGTTTTACAGTTAACCCAGCCCAAACATGCATACTTTGGCTCAAATAAAGGAGTGCTTTGGTGACGGTGTAAAGTTTTTTATAGAAAACATCTATGGTAAAAGAAGAACTAAGGAGTTATAAAACTTCCTTCTTCCAAACCCCTCCATTCTTCCCATTTGATTCCTTGAGATATGTGGAAAGACCATTTAAAACTAGAGGTGTCTAAGGGTTGAGACATGATACATGCTACTACGTCTGGAGTTATGCCTTATGTTTTTAGAACTTCTTGGGACCCAAGTTCCTGGTCTATCCTATTCTTCTTATTTTATACATTCTTATAACACACTTAATGATACCAGCACAGAAAGCAGCAAAACGCTTTTGTATTAGTTATTAGAAACAGAAAATGTCAGACCTTAAGAAGAAGCAAAAGTCCTGATGCTAATTTGAAAACCGTTTGCCTTTGCTTTATAATAATAGAACGTTATTAGAGGGGAGCTCCAGAAGTCTTCTGTATCCTTATTTTAACAGGATTTACCTACTAAAATCTGAATAGAGTATTTCACTGTTGACCGGAAAAGTAGTTGAGTGGGGGAAAGGGAGAGTAGGGGAGAAGTTATTTGGATAAGAATACCAACTTTAATGTGATGTAGTTCTGAAGTTGATATTACATTGTCATCAGGATTTCTAGATTGGTCCTTGGGAAGAGGAGCCCAGTGGAGAAATAGGGCAAAGATGATGGGTAAACCTGTAAAGAGTATAACTCTCAAAATGACAAGATTTCAGTATCTTTCTATCAATTAAACCTCTCCTCTCTTTTTTAAGGAGTTGAATGACCTGGCACGTGACCCCCCAGCTCAGTGTTCAGCAGGTCCTGTTGGAGATGACAGTAAGTACTTAATGAAATTATTCAGAATTGCTCTATAGAACCCAGAAAGGAATCTTTTTTATGAGAGCTTATCATATGCTGTAAGGCAGTAGGGCATACAATATGCACTTTTCTTGAGTTACCTTTTTTTTTAAGTAGTTGCACCGTGTGTAACTAACTTACCTTAAGAAGCTTACTTTTAGTAGCAAGGAGGGTGCGATCAGAAGCTGGCTGAAACTCTAGTATGTTTATCTCATAACTACTATGAACTCCTTCCATTAGACATTTGTTCACTTAGTATAAATAGCCTGTTTCCTGCCCCACTTTTTTTTTTGGCAAGGATATTTCAAACATAAGATCTTGACTTCAGCTCTAAGCAGCAAGTTTGTCTTCCTTAAAAAGCACAAGAAGAGACTTGAAAGTGTTTTGTGTTTTTATATTGAAATGTGCTTAAGAATACTTAGTATTTAGTTGTGTCAATAGTTTGATACTTCAAGCTGTTCTGAGTTATTACTACCTAAAAGAACTCATTGCACAGACTAAGTTGGTAGCTAGCTATAAATTGTATTGTCTCTGTTTTGGTGTAGCATTTCCTTTTGCCATCCAGTTGCCTAGCCAGCTTTTCCAGAGGAATGTTTGAGATAATACTTCTCAATCTGAAGTCCTTGACAATATGTTCATGCCTATAATGACTCACAGAAAATTGAGCTTTTAAAGTAGAATTAATTTTTAAACACATTTCTACAAGATAACCTTTTTCCCCCTGGGGTTGTGATGATGATATGTGTGAGGTTGGCATATCTTATTAAGATTTTTTTTTTCTAAGACTGTATGTGTGTGAACTCACGTTTTCATAGTAGAAATATAGCCAAGGGTTAAAACATTAAGAACCACGGGGAAAGTCTTTAAAAGAATTCCTTTATGGTTAAAGGGGGTAGGCATGAGTATATTAATTGTGTACAAATGATAAACTTTAAATTAAATGATGAAAAAAAATCTTAGTGTTTTACCCCTACTTTTGGACCATTCCGTTAAGCATTTAGGATTTTTTAAAAAGATAGTGATATGCTTCTTAGAGACAAACTGTCTCCAAATTGTCCATGTAAATGTAGTTTTTCCTTTCAGCAGGATTTTCAACCGGAATTCTCAAAGCTGAGAAGTGATTGGAAAACTTCCCCCATAACAGAGGGCCAGAGACTCTGCTCTTTTGAGTTATCAAACAAGTGTTCTTTCACATCTGAAGAAATTTGCCTTTGCTTTTGCAGTTAACCAGGATTATTGGCACAATCACATTTCTGGTGCCCAAGTAGGAAAAAAAAAAACAAAACAACATTGCCTGGAAAACTCTTCCTAGGTTAAATAAAATACCTTCTACTTTATCATATCTGACAGCATAGATGCTACATAAATATCTAGCATTTGGATGCCCAAAGAGAAGAATGAAGTCCCATCACGTAGGATATCTTCTCATTTATTCAACTCGATGTTTCTTGTAGGCTTTGTTAGTTTTAGCATCTTTGCTTTAAAGAAGGTCCATTGTAAAGAACAGAGAGAACTAGAGAGTTATATCAAAAGATTTGTATCAGCTCTGAAATTCCAGAAAAGAACCAGAGCGAGGAAAGAAGCACGTTATGATTAGGTAGAAGAGTCTAAAACGGCTAACAGCTCAGATTTATTGTTCTTAATTTAGTTGGAACCAGAGGGAATCTGTTAGCACTAAAATGACCCTATTAAGAATTGTCTGAGCTCTCATGTACATGCTATACAGGGCTTTACACATGTTGCCCTATGAAACATAGTGTAAGTACTAGCTACCCCAGTTTACAGATGAAGAAATTGAGGCTCAGAGTGATTTATCCAAGTTCACACAACTATTAAGTGGCAAAGTCTGGACTTAAATTCAGCACTTCTGACTCCAAACCTGTGTTCTCATTCACTGTACTAAACTGCTTCCTTTAGCCTCTATGTCTTATGAATAGGAGATGTTACATGTGTATTTGTGACTCCATATTGACTTTTTAAAATTGTTATATAATTTTTTTACTATTCTGTAAAGATTTAACAGGCAGGAAGAAATGAACTTTAATCCTTGTCGATCACTTAAACTACTTAATTTCCTTTTTTCTTTCTTTTTTTTCACTCTTGTTTGAGTACAGGTCTCTAGAGATGTCTGCATTCAAATAAACATCTCCTGAGATTGACTCTTAAACATTAATAAATTCTATCTTTGGCATATTCAATATCCTTCTTAAGTTCAGTACCTCATCTAGATTAATCATTGAACTTACTTTCTTAACTGACTTTAATTTATGAACCAAACTACTTTTGTCAATTTTGGGTATGTGATTAGATTTGATGATAAGTAAATGTGGTAGTTGCTCTTAGCACCGAAAGTATAAGAGAAATTAGCCACCTGGAATATATTCTTTTTTTTTAACATTCTCTTAGACCCCCGCCCCCTCCCTTTTTTTTTTGAGGGCCGAAGGCAGAGTATTTGGGGTTAAGTGACTTGCCCAAGGTCACGCAGCTAGTGAGTATGTCAGGTGTCTCAGGCTGGATTTGAACTCAGGTCCTCCTGACTCCAGGGCCAGTGCTCTACTCACTGCGCCACCTAGCTGCCCCACTGCGCACGTGCCACACACTTTTAATAGCACTGGCTTAAGCTTATAGGTACTAGCTTTAATGGCAGAAATTTTAACAGAACTTTCTGAGCTATATAATGTGAGAGGAGGCTTCTTAGTTTGAGGTACAGCTCATTCCTTATCATCGATAAGCTGCCAATGGTCACATGGTCGAAGAAATTGCTAAGAAACTTAAAGATGAAAGTTTGTCTGCTTATGGTTATTGACTCAGATATGTCTTGTTTCTTTAAGTTCTGGGGAACTTAAAGTGACAGAACTTCACTATCAGAAGATTGAATGGCTATGACAACTGAAAAAGCTGTATTCATAGGACCTGGCTCTCAACCACGTTATTTTTGGTTTTGTTTTGCTTTTTGGTTTTTAAAGTTAAATGGATGTTTTGGTTAGACCAGGGCTGGGGAACCAATGCAGTCTTTGGAGGAATCTCTTTGCAATGTAAGAAAAAGGTTTTTTAACTTCATTATGTAGGATATTCTGACTCTTAAATTATGTAATCCTTTTTTTTTTTTACTTTTGAGGAGGTGGTTTTGGTTTTTGTTTCGATGCTCAAATAATCATATCATGTAGGCTTCTGGAATTTTTAATCACTTAATTTAAAGTTATCCTTCCTTCCCCAGAACACCTATAATATTTGGTACTTGGTGTAGTGTTCATGATACTTCATCACCTTCCAATTTAAGGCTATAATTGGGTGAATGCTGGGCTAAGGCAGAAGAGCTATGCCACTTATTATTAAGGTGTTGCCTTAAGTGAGTCACTCACTCTGTGTAGAATCCTCTCTGTCCTTCCCAGCTGTGTCAGCTAGAATGTTGGCTGTGAAAGCACTTAGAAAAATAAAATGCCGTATGTTGAGATCATTAGAAGCAAGAAGTCGGGGTTTCTTCCTTTTAAAAAACATCTGTTACTCAGGCTCTGCCCTTTGCCTGTCTGGTTCCTCCTGCTTAAATTATTACATGAAATTAGCAATTTAACTTAAATTGATTTTATTTTTTAAAAAAAGGGTAGAATATCCTTCTTTAAAAAAAAAAATCTTCAGATTCGTTCTGGTCATCATCCTGCCAATCAGAAGTTCATCTTAATGTCCGTTTTGCCTGCTGGTGCTTTCAGGTGCTGCCAGTCTTGAGTTATCTGTGCCTTCTTGCTAGATAGCCAGGAGCAGCTCCAAATTGTTCTGTATCCATTTCCTTGCACCAAGCTCTAGATTGGAATTAATCTTTCATCTGACTCCTAAGCATTTGGCCATTATCCTGTGAACAAGTTATGTTATCTTAAGTACAACATTTGGTCCATTATATGAACTCAGCACTTTTTTAAAAAAGCTTGAAAAAGAAATCACTTAGCACTTGGTGGTTTGATATTATAGTTGATTGACTATTAATTGTATGTAAAGGATCATACTAGATATTCATCATAGGAGATATGTGACAAATTAGCAGTTGGCGTTTATCTTTAAGAAACTTTACAGTTCTCTAGGTAAGCACAAAGTAACTTGTTACGCACCTTATAATTGTTCGAAATAATGTAAACTAATGGAAGATGTCTGTTCCATTATAGCTTAATTGTTTACATTGTAAAAAAAAATCTCCTAATTCCCAGTCCAACACTTTTGTCTAATGAGCCTTATTACTAAGACATTTGATTCATGTTATTAACAGTTTTTGCGACAAAAGGCAAAACAAAGTAGAAACAAATTCTGGTTTCTCTAGGCCAAAAGATTTCTGGTAGAGCTTAGAAAAAGATGAAGTAATCTACTCACCAAAAATGTTTTGAATATGTTCATCTTAAATTAGCCTGTGATTCCATAGGAGTGTTAAACCCATTCTTGTGGGCTGCTGAGGAAAATAGCAATTCCTGCCCACAGTCTTTGTAAGTTCCTTCTCCAATGAGCTAGTTAGAATGGGTCAGGGAGATAAGTCAGACCTCCTTTCTTTCTTAGGTTTCTTAGATTTCTTAGGTTGATGTTCGTCATTCACATCTGTCTTATTACAGAAGCCAGTGTGTTTGGATTGATTATCTCTGCGCAGTCTGTAGACTCTAGGCTGAATTTGCAATGCCTTGTAGGGAGACCTTTGTAATTTATATTTCAGTACTGTGTTTACTTGCTAATACTGATATGCGCACGTGCGCGCGCACCCACACTCTCTCTCTTTCTTCTCTCTGTCACTTCCATGCCATTATGAAAGCATCAGAATGGGACTTTGTCAAGGACTGTATTATTTTTGAAATATATTTCATCTTATGTTTACTTTGGGAAAATATAGCATTAATTTAAAACTACCTTCTAATCTCTCTTGCCCATCAAAGCTTAGGGAAAAGCCTTAACTTTGAGCAGAGCTTTGCACTTCATCTTTTTTGAGGTGTACATCAAGGGTTCTTCACCTTTTTTCTGTCCTGGACTTCTTTGATAGTTTGAAACCTGTGGACCATTTCTGAGAATAATATTTTTAAATACATAAACTAAAATACATAGGATTACAAAGGAAACCAGTTAGAATGAAATACTTCTATGAAAATATTAAGAGTTGTTCACAGATGCTAAGGTTAAGAAGCCTTGCTTTAGACACTAAGATTAAGGTTCTTGTGAATCATATTGTTCAGTCATGTGTTACACTTTGTGACCCTTATTGTGCAAAGGCTTTTCTGGGCAAAGATACTAGAATGGTTTGCCACTTCCTTCTCTGATGAATTTAAGGCAAAGAGAGGTGAAGTGACCTGTCCAGGATCACACAGCTAGCAAATATCTGAGGCTGGATTTGAACTCAGGTTTTCCTTATTCCAGGCCCAACACCGGCCACTGATCTACCTACCTGTCTTTTATACCTCATTATAATTGTCATATTGAAATTTTACTTATCCATATTGGCCTGTTATTCTTATCCAGTAGTTCTGGAATCATCATGAAGTTTCACTGTATTACTAAGACCCCTGTTACAGGATAATGGTGTTATTTGAGGCTTTTATTCTGTGTCATTTTCTTTGACAGATTTCAAAGTATTTCAATCATAATTATTTTTAATTAGGAGTTTTATGACAACATTTTAGAATGACAGCTAGACTAGGTTTTTTTCTGGGCTCTCACTTGACTCATGCTTCCAATTCCTGTTCATAAAGTAAATTCACTCTGTCCTGGGCTTCAATATCAGACCCTTAATAATGTACATCGAGCGTCTCAGTGATGAGTAATAACTGAATATGAACTAAGATTCGAGGAGAAGGCGTAGTCATTGATATTTGGGGCAATACTTAATGATTTCTTGTTCTCTTTCAGTGTTCCATTGGCAAGCTACAATAATGGGGCCAGTAAGTATTCACATTCATTTCAATGTAGAATAGCCTGTGTTATATCATTCATCATAACCACTTTTTTTTCTTTATCAACAGAATGATAGTCCCTATCAGGGTGGAGTGTTTTTCTTGACAATTCATTTCCCAACAGATTATCCCTTCAAACCACCTAAGGTAGGTTAAACTATGTGAATTAGTTTCCTATATGCATTTCAAAAAAAAAATTTATTTATCATTTTATTTTTCCCCAGTTAAGTCTTTTTGTATTTTTAAATAACTTCAATAAACCAATTTATGTGAAACTTTCTTTTAGGTTGCATTTACAACAAGAATTTACCATCCAAATATTAACAGTAATGGCAGCATTTGTCTTGATATTCTACGGTCACAGTGGTCACCAGCACTAACTATTTCAAAAGGTAATTACATGGGTATTACAAATAAATTTGTTACTTAACAGTGAAATGTGTCTATAGAAAATTGGTAATTTTTCTGTTCATGTACTGTATTGGAAAGTAAGTTGTAATCACACGTGAGATACCAAGTATCCCACTACAGCAGCAGTTCTTAACTTTTTGTATATGTTTTAGACCCCCCTGGCAACTGGTAAAGCCTATGATAATGCTTCTAAATGAATAAAATACATATGATTACAAAGGAAACAAATTACATTGAGATACCATCTGTAGAAAAGAAGACTGATCATGTGTGATCTAGCATCAAGTCCTAGAACTATAGTAGTTTTGAAGTAGTGATTAGCACAAATTATTTTTAAGATCCACAAAGAACTGTAATATGATATGAAAGTATGATACTGCTGTGATTTGTAGAAGGAAATGCTAAATTTCAGTTAGAGGTTAGTGAAAATAAAGATTTAATTTTTTTTTCCCCATCCAAGTTCATGAACCCCAGGTTAAAAGCCTCTGCTTTAAAGCATTCATCATTATAAAAAACCAAGGAACACCTGATAGTCAGGGATAGTTGAAGGTATTTTCAAACTTGAGCACATAACTCTTCTTTTTGGATATATAAAAGGAATTTTTTTTCAACATTTCACTTTCATAAGATTTTGAGTTCTGATATAGACTATACATATACATTCATATTAAACATATTTTCACGTTAGTCATGTTGTAAAGAAGAATTAGAAACAATGGGGAAAACCACAAGAAAGAAGAAACAAAAAGAGAGAGAGAGCAAAATAGTATGCTTCGATCCGCATTCAGACTCCATAGTTCTTTCTCTTGAGGTGGATGACATTTTCCATCCTGAATCTTTGGGAGGTGTCTTAGAACCTGCTAAGTCTGTCAAAGTTAAGTCATCACACAGTGTTGCTATGTACAAGAGCACGTAACTCTCGATCTAAGTTTAGTGGTAGGAGATACCGTTCAAGAACAAAAGGATAGCTGGATGTGATGGTATACCGGTATAATTTCTGGTACTGAGGCTGGTAGATCACTCCAGCTTGAGGGTTTTGAGCTGAACTAGAGCTACAGTCAATTGGTTGTCTGTACGAAGTCACTTACCAGTGGGCTGAGGGGGTGCTACCAGGCCACACTGAAGGCCGGGTGATTGGACCTAGGTCAGAAATCGAAAGGGACAAAGCTTCCTGCTGATTAGTAGTGGAATTGGGCTGTGAATGATCATTGCAGTTTCAGCCTCCCTCTCCACTCCCAACCCCCCAAAAAGAAGGATAAATCCATTGTGTAAAGTATATATAGCTGCTCATTTAGATAAGTCCTATAGGAGAATGTAATACAGGTAATTACAAGAAGTACTTATATTATAAAAACACATACTCTGAACGCCTACTAATGATTATA
Source organism: Phalanger gymnotis (assembly GCA_028646595.1). Lineage (NCBI taxonomy): Eukaryota > Metazoa > Chordata > Mammalia > Diprotodontia > Phalangeridae > Phalanger > Phalanger gymnotis. The sequence goes on along the minus strand of CM053625.1, from coordinate 1,386,174 downwards.
TTCAGTTTGAGTTTGTATTCAGTGTTAGCATTACCAGAAATTTTCTGCAAGCATGTTAACAATATTAAACTTTCTACTTGCAACTTAGACTTGAATTCATTTAGAAATGTGTTTGAGAGATGTAAAAAGGTACTAGAAAAATAATAGCAGAGAATAATAAAAAGGCCCTGTTTGAGGGTCTGCTATTTTCTATTGTAATTAATGATGAAGCTAGGAGATGAAAGGGAAAAGATTAATTATGGCATCCCTTTCCACATGTGATATTGTTATACTCTGTGTCTACATTGGGGGAGGGGGTGCATCTAGATGGCACAGTGGAGTGAATGCCAGGCCCAGCCTCATATACTTAGCAGCTGTGTGACCCTGGGCAAATATTTAACCCTGTTTGTCTCCTCTTCCTCATCTGGAAAATGAGCTAGAGAAGGAAATGGCACTCCAGTATATTGTTGTCAAGAAAACACCAAATTAGGTCATGAAGAATCAGACACAACTGAATAACAATGTATACCAGGGGGTTGGCAAACTACAACCTGTGGGCCAAATCCAGCCCACTTGTTTTTGCATGGTCCACAAGCTAAGAATGATTAAAACCATTTGTCCTACAGGCCATAGTTTGCCACTTCTTGCTGTATGCCATTATAATATAGTCTTCTGAAAATAGATTTTAAACCTCTAGGCCTCTCTAATCAACATCATAAGCTAGGCTTGTACAAAGCTATCATTAGCAATCACCTCTCCTCCCCCCTCCCCCGCCCCCAAAAAAGTCTTTTGGCCTTTAATAACTAGAAATTCAACTTATATCTTCAGAGAAGGCCTCTCCTTTTTATGGGCCTTCTTATAATGCAAGAACTCTTTGGATAGTATTTATGATTGTGCCTTTGAATATACTTTGAGTAAGGTTAGAACTATAATTACCCTGATCTGGTTGGGGGTATTTCTATGAACCCATAAGTCATATGTATAACTTGATTTTTACCTTTTCTTCTACATTCTTTTTTAAGAAGTCTTGGATACTATTCAAGAAAATGTTTGCGCTCTTGTTTCCCTCCATGTCTAGGGGTTTGTTTTTCAAGTTAGCTAGAATGTGAAAAGGTATTAAACTATTTTGGAATAAGTAATATGTGTAACTTCATTTGGAATATTTTATCAGCTTTCTTGAAATTTCATTTTCTTATCATGCCTCACTTGGCTAAATAGAATGTACAAACACCTTTGTAAGGTCATTATTTACTTAGTAAATTAGCACAATTTTCAAGGCATATGTATGTTGAAACATATTTGGAAAAGCCGTTTGATATGCTGTTAGAATTGAGAAAAGCTGCATGTCCGGATGCTAATGAAAAGGATGAGTATTGGGAATCTTCCTGATGAAGATGTAACCTAGTGAATGTCTAAGCACTTAAATGAAGAGTTGAAGAAATGATATACTAACGACCCATTACTTGAAAGTGGGATGCGGAGAAGACACATAAAAAAGGTCAATTAACTAAAAGTCAAGAAGAAAAGTAACAAAAATGAAAAAAAATCTTCCAAGTGGTTGAAAGAATACTTGGAAGCTCTAATAGATACCGATTTGATGGACGACGGATTTATAAAAAGAAAAACGAGTTACCATCATGCTAGTTTGCAGCAGGCATCTGAAATTAGGTCAAATAGTGAATATGCTGGTTTAGCTTATGAGAATGACTGGCTTTATCTTAGCTAACATTTTACGTAGGTTATATAGTTATTGTTGCTTTCTAGTGTACTTTTTCTGTACTTTGAATGAACTATTTGAAAATCAGCAAGTCTATTTTTGTAGTTATTAAAATGTATTAGAATTAATGTGTTATAATGACTCATGGAATATGAATACCATTTGGAGGCAGCCAGGTGCTGGACCTGAAACCAGAACGATCTGAGTTCATTCGTATCTGTCCTCAGACACTTATGTGTAAGCCCAGGCAAGTTACCTCCACCCACCCCAGTTTCCTCACCTATAAAACGGAAGTAACAGTACTACCGACGTCTCAGGGTTGCTGTGATGATCAAATGAGACATTTGTAAAAGCGCTTTGCAAGAAGTACTAAATAAATACTTGCCGTTATTACTTGGAGGATTACTATTAGAGTGCTAGAGTTGGAAAGGCTAAAGGAATTTGAAGAAAAATGAACAGGTTCAGAACATTCCTCCTACAGTTTTCTGTTTTTCTGATGACAGTGTAATTTCCAGTATGTAAAAGATGTTAAGGTCGTATGGACTTCCAAACATCACTAATCCCCCTGCCCAAAAAACCATCGTCTACGTCTAGGGAATGTTCCATGCCTTCCAAGCTTCTAGAGATGCGCTCATCCTAATAGATAGAAAGTTTGAAAAATAAGATAAGCAACAGTTTGAGTTTGTGGAAAGTAAACTGTACACCCAGATTGGAGTATGATGAAAGTGTTTAAATTGAGGTGACCAGGGATAATATCTAATAATATCCTAAATAAATATCTTTAAATCCTGGGCTTAGCAAGAGTTCATCGTCATTGCTCAGTACAGAGAAGCAAGAGAGAGAAATCAGACAATTACGCTGATGTCAAAAATTAGAAGCGCTAATCATTCGAACAGCAAAAGTTTCAACTGAAGCTTGTTTTCTAGCGAACGTGGTCTACTCTCCATTTGCGTCATAGGATGAAATTATGAATTCTCACTGAAAACATCACCATTAAAGTAGAGGTCGTTCATGCCCTTTGTAAAGAACTGTCTTAAGTGCACTTTGGTTAATGGAAAATTCTGCACTTTTCATGTATTTGACATGTTAGCTTGTTTAAAATTATCCGTCAGATTTCTGAGCGCATTCTCCTTAAGCTGATAAACAAGCACTATTTTACCACTGCCATATGACTAAAAGCATTTAGAACAAGCTTTTAAAAGCAACATCTTGACCATACGTGTTAATGTTTAATATACTGTAGCATCTTAAAACATCTTTGTATTCCCTACCAGCGCCTTGTGTATAAAACATAGTAGCTGCTCAGTAAGTTTTTGTAATGAATAGGCAGCTTAGACTAGACAGTTGTCAGCCCAAAAGTAGCCTGTTGTTCAAAGACTGCAGTAAGTCACCTACTTCCAAAAATATTGATGGTATAGTTAATGTTTCTGCACATATAGGGTAAGAACTGAGCTGGAAAAGCCTAAATTTATTTAAAGATTATGCTAACACTATGAAGTTGGGATAGAAAAGCTAAAGAATTAAAATTTTCAGCATAAGGAACAGAGAGAGCCTCAAGGTTTGGTAAATGATGACTATGTATTTGTAGTGGGTTTTGTTTTTCTTGCCTTCTCAGTGGGTGGGGGACAGGGAAGAAAGAGGGAGAGAATTGGATTTGGAGATTTGGAACTGAAAGTAAAATAAAATTGAATTTTTAAAAGTTTAGTGCATGAAAAATAATAGAAATTGGTAGTGGCGTGAGATGAAGTGAGAACAGTACCATATAAACCTACTTAAAAACATCTTACAGTTACATCACATTAGCAAGACGTAAATTATATTTTAATATTGAGCTCACCGGAGTTAAGTGGTCTCCATAGAAATGCAAGTGGGAAGATTCTGCTATGTCATCAGTAATAGGTATTTTTTTGTTTGTGTTACTCAAGGAAGACCTATGATGTGAGGAAGGTTGAAGCCAGGTTTAGGTTCAGAGTTAAAGGGCCTAGGTTCCTGTTGTGGCTCTATGATCCTGAGCAAGTTATTTCATCTCTCTATGCCTTAGTTTCCTTATCTGTCAAATGACTGTATTGGATTAGATGTTCCCAAATGTGCCGCCTGGCTCTAAAACCTACAAACCTAGAAAAGCATGGTTAAAGGACATTATTCCCTGTTAGCTTTTTCATCAGTTTTCTTGGGAGGAAAAAACTAAAATATCCATAACAAACTAGAGAAATATCTAAAGAAGATATCTGAATTAAAAGCAGAGTCAGAGTTTATTGCATCATTTGTACACTTAATTCTGTGCTTTAAAGCAATATAATTTATATAAATTATAGCTTACACACTCTACATACATACATACGTGTGTGTGTTCCGAATAAAATCTTGAGCCTAACGTTTCAAATATGGACAGAGTTTCTAGCCAGAAGTCAACTTTAATTTCCTTGTTTTCTTCTTTGAAAGTTAAGGATTTTTCCCCTCATCAATCTATTCCTTTAAGTATCAATCACTCAGAATAGGACTAGCCCTTGTTCTGTTACTAAGCCAAGGACTCTGCCTTCTGAAAGTATTTGCTGGTTCTTTCTTTTTGGTTAGCTAATATAGTTATTAATAGTCAAGTCTGAATGATGCCTGAACATCATCACATCTGTTCATACTGTCATTTCTTTGCTCATTTCCCCCAGATTTTGTAAGTAAACTATCATGTCATCAGCAAATAGGGATCGTTTTCTCTCCCTTTTGCCCATCATCATACCTTTAATTTCTTAGATAAAGGATTAGTAACCAATTTATATACTAACTAGTATATAAGTTAGCAAATTAACATGTGTTTACTAACAAATACAGCCATTCCCCAAATAACTATTGGGGATATGAACAGTCACTTCTCAAAGAATTGCAAACTATTAACAACTACATGAAAAAATGCTTCAAATCACTAGTAAGAGAAGTGCCAATCAAACCAAAGTTGAGTTTTCACTTCACACCCGTTAACTTGGTAAAGATGAAAATGGTCAATGTTAAAGGGATTGTGGGAAGGTAGATAACACTACTGAATTTCTGGTGAAGCTAGGAATTAGTACACAACTGTTTTGGAAAACCATTTAGAATCATGGATAAAAAGTTACAAAAATAGAGATTTCCACTAACTAGGCACGTACCCCCAAGGAGTTCACTGAAAAGAATAGACTGCCACATAGACCAAACTATTTATAGTGACACTTTTTGTGTTAGCAAAGAACTGGAAACAAAGTAGAAGTCCATCACTTAGGAAAAGGCTAAACAGGTCGTGGTACGCGTCATGTAATGGATTAGTATTACTGTGCTGTAAGAAATGACTAATAGGACATAGACAGAGAATCGTGGAAAGACTTACAAATATGCAGAGCCATGAAAACAACATATATAATGACTATGGAATTGAGGGGGGTGGAGGTGAACAGTCAGCACAGAGCAATTAGAAGTCAATGTTAAAGTAACAAAAGAAGCCTGGCTTCAAAGCAGAGATAGGACACCACCTTTACAGAGGTGAGAAGCCAGTGGATATGGAATAGCGCACATATTTTCAGATTTTTTTTTACGTGTTAGTTTACCGATGGCTTTTTTCTGATTCCTCCTTTCCTTTCTTACTGTACAATAATATCCTATTACATTCATATGATTTCTTTAGCCATTCATCAGCTGATATACACCCACTTTGTTTCCAGTTCTTTGCTGCAACAAAAAGTCCTGGTAAAATGTTTTTGTACACGTAAGACCTTTCCCTAGGAGTATTTGCCCAGTAATGGTATCATTGGGTTGACTTGTATGTACATCTTGTGATCTTCTAGGTATAGTTTTAAATTCTTTTCAGAAGTATACTTTATTTTACAGTAACATGTCCTGTTTGTCCACACTTGCTTCAATTGCTTAATGCTAGCTACTTTTTAAATTAAAACTTTTTGAAGTCCTTAGACAGTCTGTAAGATAAGTACAGTTCCTGACTGGAGTCAGAGAAGGTGGTGTTTGGCTTTTCTCGTTACCCTGCTAAAGTTGCTGTTTGTTCTCTTCCTAGTACTCTTGTCCATCTGTTCTCTGTTGTGTGATCCCAATCCAGATGATCCTTTAGTGCCTGAGATTGCACGGATCTACAAAACAGATAGAGAAAAGTAAGTATGGAAGTCAGGTAAAGGAGAAAGATAGTCATCATCTGATATATCCTTATAAAAGCCTTCGTATTTACTTAGAACTTCATACCCAAGTGGAGATTTAATATAAAAATATTTTTCATCAAGAACTCATACATTGTGAATGGACTAATCAGATTGATTTAAGTTCTAAAGCAAAGAGGATAAAGAAACCATCAACACCATTGGCGGCAGCTAGTGGGGAAAGCCTATAAGTGCAACACAAAGATAGATTTTTTTTCCTTGTAAACCTTCATTCTGGGAATCAGAGACATTTTAGAAATCTCCAGCAAGAATCCCAGAAGATTTAAGCTGTTAGCATCAAAACGTGAAGTGCATTTTAACATCTCTCCTATAGATGTTCACTGAAAAAATGGGAAGACCTCACTGATGGATAAAAACTTGGTGATATTTTAAACAGATATATGGAAGATCTCCTTTAAGGATTTAGAATTTGTTTGAGAGTGATGAGTTTGGCCTTTTTTTCCCCTAAGGTTCTGTTGGTGGTCATCCTTATATCTCGTAGTAAAATTGCTAAGTAGTGGCCAGGCCTGAAATAGTTTGATATAAATCATTCAGGTTTTTGGCCGTATTTGCAAAATGGACCAAATTTTGCCAGTTTTCTATGTGATTGTGGGTCAACTAGCAGAGCTTTGAACTCTGTTCCTTTCTAATGGAAGACTTACAGAATATTTGTTCTGTTTAGATGTTTTGATACTGGACAATTTTAATTAAGTGTAACTTTTTCTAGAATAGTAAGTCATCTATATCATCCAGGTTGATAAAGTTCTGCCAAAGGCAGCTATTGTAGTAATTAAATGACTTTATGTACAGGGCTCCTGTGAAAATTATACAGTTCCAAGTATGCTAAAGGTAACGAATTTAAGACCTTTCTTGGCAGTAGAAGGCCAACCAAATATAGAGTAAGCTTAGCGCTTGCTCAGAGACTGGCATATACCTCTTTAAGTGCTTTATTTTTGTTTTGTTTTTTTTGGTTTTTTTTTTTTTTCAGATCAGGTTATGAGTACTTCATACCATGGTCCTGTTCTGAAAAATGTGGCACTTCTCTACTTTTGTGAGGGACGGGGTGAAGGGGATTTGAGGGTTGTTTCCCTTTTGCAGCCCAATTCCCTTCTTCCCTTTGGGTTTTTTGAATAAATACAAATTAGAAAACTGGGTTGGAAAGGTGTCTACTTCTACAGAAAGTTGTTAGTCTTTCCATGTAGTACCTAAAGTCTACTAAGTAACTGAAGTCTGACGTGTATTATTAAGCCAACCCTCTCTTTGTATGTACAGGTACAACAGAATAGCTCGGGAATGGACTCAGAAGTATGCGATGTAATTAAAGAAATTATTGGATAACCTCTACAAATAAAGATAGGGGAACTCTGAAAGAGAAAGTCCTTTTGATTTCCATTTGACTGCTTTCTATGAGCCCACGCCTCATCTTCCCCTGTGCACATGTTTACCTGATACAGCAGTGCTGCGTGTTGTACATACTTGGAACAACAAAATAGAAATACTGTATTTCCCGTACCAACATTGACTCCTAGCAAAGAAGTGTGTGTGTGAAAAGCCAGTTCTTCAGTCATAACCTAGTTGTGAGACTAAAAGCTTTCCTTATTGACTTAATTGGATAAACAATGCAAGGGCGGGGGTGGGTGTTGTATGGTTTGGGGTGGGGGAGGACAGTTACACTGACCTGTGGGAGAATTTTTTAAAAATCGGAATCCTTTTAAACTCATAACAGTTATGAAAAGCGAGGTGAAGAACGTCAAGCTGTTTCTGTATTCATTTTATTCTGAAGGACCTACATCTTAGGTAAATGTTTCGACCAACAAGATTAAACTGTACCCACATCCTGTATTTTAAGGTCTAAGTTTAACTGGTCAGCATTTAAATGGATTGGAGCTATTAGTACATAAAGTGATGGGTGTTTTTTTTTTTCCAGCTCTTCTCCATCACCCCCCTTCCTCCCAATACTTTTTGGTTTGTATGTGATTTCTCAGTTAATACATAGCTAATAGCTCTTAATTTTTCTTATGTTTTTTAACTGCTTAGGTCTCTCTGGATGTAAGGGTAAAAATTCATTTGACAGAAATACTTGTGTATATTTAAAGACCCATTTGCTCCTCTGGAGCTTGTACGTTCAAGAATGATTAATCTGTGTAATAAACTGATTACTACAGTCATTACATATAATTTCGTGTGAACAGGCTTTTTTAATTTCAAGAACAGTTTATCTAGCTGAGATTAGTGGGGGATTCCATCCCCTCCCTCCTCCCTTCCCCCACCCCAACTTCTGCATTCAGACCACTTACATTTCAGAATCATGAAACAATCACAGTTCACATTGTAAAAGGCTATGTGTTAAATTTGACCGAACAACATAGGAACATAAGCTCAAAAGCACCTCGATAAAATTTAAATGTTTAGTGTGCAAGGAACACGACTGTTAAACCAAATAAGAAGTTTATTTTATTGATGAAAATCTAAGCAATGTGTCATGAAAACCTATGCCATTCCTGTGTGAGGGATGTAAGACACAAATGCATTTATATTGTTAGTAAGTTAACCTCTGTAACTAGGTATCAAATGTTAAGAGTAAAATTTAACAAACCTGGAAAACGTCAGCACGATTTCCTAATGAAGAAATCTACATTATTACTTTGCACTAACAATTGCAAGATGTTCATCCAGTTTAAAATTGTGCTTGTATGTGGCTTTTTTGGAAGTCTTCACTTGACTCTAGTAAAAGATGAAGTTGGAAACTTTACTTGTAAACCATTGTCTTTGCCAGAAACATTCCATGAACTAGGTGAGTTACGAGGTTTTCTTCTCTGATCTGATTGTAAACCAGGCCACCACAAAGCAACACCTTTAGATATGAGGTTCTGTCCTATCCATTTTCCAAATGCATCTCTACACTTGCACAAAAAACTGAGGAATAAATGTCCACTGCTTTTGGTTTAAATTTGTTCAACTTGTCTTTTAGTGTCTTACTGGGTCATGCAACTTCGAGCCTAGATGTGATATTTAACTCCGAAGCTTGTTCATCTTGCATTCTTTCTGGTATTTTTGTCGTGGTATTTTCCACATCCTGCTTTGTCTAACAGGAGCATTTTTTTTCCTCCATAACTACTCTCCGTGAAAGGAGAAAGGAAGGCTTTTTAAAAAAAAAATGCTGAGCTTCAAACTAGTTATGCTTGAACCCTATTCCTTTTTGTTTGTTTGGCAGGGCAATTGGGGTTAAGAGACTTGCCCGAGGTCACACAGCCCGTACATGTGTCAAATGTCAGAGGTCACATTTGAACTCAGGTCCTCCTGACTCTAGGGCCCGTGTTCTACTCACTGTGCCACCTAGCTGCCTCCTTGAGCCCTATTTCTAACTTGAATTACTCTAACCACAGTATTATGGGCAAATAAAGATAAGGCTTTCCATTGCTGCCATAGATGTATAGTTTGCTACTCTTTCCCTGAAATTCAACTTACTTGAGCAGACTTTTATCTCTATTACCAAATGTCTTATCTTGTCAACAAAACAAGCTAGTTTCACGTAGTTTTGGGATCTCCTCATTGGGTAGTTTCATAATTTTTAAGCCCTAGATAAAGTCTGATACTGGCATGTCTCATAAGCCCTTATTGAAAGGGTACAGTAAGCCTTGGATAATCTCAAACACCTTTGTTGGAGGTAGAATGCCTCTTTGCCTTCTTTTCGATTTGGAGAACCAAGAGCTGAAAGATGGCTCTCCCATCTTTACAAAGCAATTAATGTGATGTCACACACAACTCACAAAACCAAAATCCCCCATGGATGATTGAGCTATTTCCATGCAAACATACCAGGCGTATCCCTGTGATTATTTGAAGGGGACCTGTAGAAAAGCCTAAATGTGTTTATATACCTTTTCCTCTTAACAGCTTCCGTGTACTAATATTGCTCCCTTTTTTTGCTAATTTGCTAATGTGATTTTATAAAAGTATATTTTTGGACTACAACAAAGTGACATTAACTTTCCAGTTTCCACACTTTGGGGTTGTTTCCCAAAGACAAAAGGAAGTACCTTCAGAAGAAAGTTTAAAGGAAGGAAAGGTATAGAATGAATTTGAATTCCTGACACGGGGCCACGTGAAGAAAGCCTCAGTCACCTCCCCCCCTCCCCCAGCTCCACTTTACTCTGACATTGGACTTAACATTGAGGGGCAATATATTTCCTGAATCAAAGACAGCATGCAAATAAATGTCTTTTTGCTGTCCAAAGTTATAAAAATAACCTTTTTTTCCCCTTAGCATTTTAATTGCAGTGGGGAGTTAAGGAGCTCAGGACTGAAGACTGCTGCTTATTAAAAGACTTAGTACCTTAAGTATTACTTATTGCCATGCAGATTATTCACCTGTAACTACACTTAGGGTGTTGAAAACTTTGTCTTGAAATAAGATAATACCATCTTTGGTAAATACTAACCTGCTACATCTTCCATATAAAAGAAGTACTTGAAATTTGGGGAATTTATCCCATTGCTTTCTTCCCATTCAGATAAACTATAAGCATCTTTCAAATTCTAGGGATCTGTTTTATCTCATTTTATCTGTGATTTGCCCTTTTGACTTAAAAAAAAAAACCCCAACAACAGTGTTTGCTGACATTAAAGTAAAGATAGCCATTAGATAGGATAATGCCTGCTAGAGAGAAGGAAGACCTAGAAAGTCATATAATTGACTGATAAGAGTTTGTACTGGCTTGACAGGTCATTTGGGCTGATTTCCGAGTGTGAAAGCTGGCTTCCTTCATCAAGTGTAGGTAGTGGCTTATTTGGGTAGTAAACTCCCTTGTAATAAACACCAACATAAACGGGTATGGCCCATGATGCAAATGAGATTTGTCTAGTTGCAAAGTTAGGTCTCCTTTTATTTAAAGGTTGAGTATTATAATGGGCATTGAGTTTAGTGTAACCAGATGCATATGATAGCTGGAATGTGACTGGAGGCATGAAAGCTAGGGCCAAGGTAATTGAAGGAAGTGATCAACGTTCCATCGTGTATCTTCACCCAATTTGAAGAACTTGAGTCTTTTGCTTTTACCATCAACATACTGCTAACACCTTCACCACTTTGGTGATCATCTGAGCCTGGGAGAATGAATGTAGTTGTATAAACTCTACTTGGTGAAGTGTTAGTTACTGGGACTAAAACTAGTCATTTTATCTGGAATTACAGGACCAAATCTGTAGTAAGACTTTCACAGAAGCCTTGGGCTGGCAGAGGCCAACAAAAAACAGAATCTTACAATTTTGCAGCACTTACTTCAGAGTGCCTGCTGTAGATAGCTTGTCCCATTCTAACAACCCCCAGGTGTTAAGGCCAAATTAGAGCATTTTGTTTAGTCTGGTTTTTAAAGGTGAATTAAAAGACTTTCCCAAGATGCTGCATTTTGGAACAAACTTCCGACCGCATTGCATGGGGTTGTCATTTTTCACATCTGGATGATTTTTATGAAAGTCTTTGCTTAGTTTGATCCATTCTACAACAGGCTGGAACCTAAACAACTCAGCCCCTCTTCCCTGGTCTCCAGATAGGATCTTAATGGGCCTAGCATGAGATGGAAGGACTTGGTTTAACTTCTGAAAGAAGGCTACAATGGGGCCTCTCTAAGCCTGACCCATCATCTACGTGTTCTTTTATGCAGCAATCTGGGTAGCACTCTAGCCTTCCTGGAAAAGGAACTAAAAAGAATTTTGTCTTTGAAAAAGACAAGAACCCACTACCAAAGTTGCTCTTTAAAGTAGCAAGGAACAGGTTTCTGACTGATAGCCTGTGCCCAATAATCTCAAGATACAGAGGTTAACAGGACTGGTTAATGTGTTTAGCACCTGTTCCAACTGATTGCTGATGGCATACCCAAACCTACTTTTAAGGAGAGGGTGAGCGATTCTCTTGGGCCCTAAGCTGAAGCAACTTTTTAATCCACGCACCAACCATGAAGGCCGTTAATGGTTTCAACCCCATTCTGAAGATCTTAAAACCCTTGGATTTGAACTTTTCCCAGTAAAAAGTGTCAATTTGAAAATTCCAAGTGGAATTTTAAAAATACTTTGCAAAAATTGTTTCAGGGTCTGAGAAAGTGATTGGAAAAAGTTAGCTAGGCTTCAAGCACTTGTGTGCCTGCAGAGACCTTTATCCAGAGTTAGATTTGAAGCACACCACTTTGGCTCACCTGGACTAGAGCTTGTTGTGGAATGATAGAGAAGAAGAGCACGAATTTTTAATCTAGAGGGGTAGATGAGGCAGGTTTATGTTCTGTATCATACTTGTGGGAAGTATAAGCCTTCTTGAAATTCACAGCCTAGTAAAACTTAAGAAAACAGATTTGTCTGATTTGTAGTGTTGCTAGCATAGCTAACAGTGTCCGGGACTAATGCAGTTATTGGGGGAGGGGAGAGTTGGGGTGTTCTGTTTTTGTAAGGGCAGCGTCCCAGGTTTGAGCTGTGGCTGTAGTGGATAGAGGTGGTTAAGGGTGGTCCTTGATTGGGGAAGGTTATTTGTTAGTGTTCTAGATTACTAGGGAGTGTTCACTCAGTCTTGACAAAGAAACTATAGGTTCTAGGCTTTCTTCAAATTCTGGCTCTACCTCTTTATTCGAAGACAAGTCAAGTTGTTGGTAGGAAGGCCCATTGTACAAGAGTAGGAGGATCTGTGCTGCCCTCGAGTGGCTGCTCCAGAAGAAAAAAAGTGGCCTCCATGAATAGGGGGTCAGACCAAAGTGGAGGTGCCCCATAAATAATGGTCATGTTCTACCATACTGTCATTAGGAGCAGTGGTACCTCCACTTGCTTCTGTGATGTGAGACTGTCTGGACTGGGCAGGCTAGCCAGAATGATGACTGGAAAGAAAAGGATGTTCACTCCACTGGTGACTTTGTCCCTGTATGTCTCCTTGTAGAGGTCAGAAGAGTGGTTTGTGCCAAAATGCCTCCTAAGTAAGCTCGAGGTTTGTCTTTTTTAGTTTTCCTGGTGTGAGAGAAAGAATATTATTATTAATGGACTCCCAGAGAGAGAGGCTCTGTAGAGATGGACAGGGTCATAAATGCCCCTTTCCCAGCTTTTGCACCCATCCTTCCCTGGGGTCCCTGACACAGGAGTCTGGGAGAGGCAACCAAAGACCTCTCAGCTTGGGCTGCATCTAGCGTATGGATGCAGAAACCCCATTTAGATTGGGGAACAGTGGAGGTCCCTACTGTTAATAACCAAACAAATTTCGCCCTCAGGATGAAAAACGAATGAGCATTTTTGTGCTACACTTCGTGGCCTTCTCGTAAGTGAAAAAAGACCAGCTCTGGAATCAAGGTGCAAAAGCTATCAGCCTTACTCCCCTCCCCACTTCCCCTACTTAGTCTCCTCCTGGGACCTTTCTCCCTTATTCCTTTCTTAAGGGACAAGGCCTTGGGCTGGCTTTCCCAATATGAAAACAGGTTGCTGTAGTGTAGTCACTGCTTCCTTTCCCAGGCCCACCCCAGCAGAGAGTTGTTATACGCCCTTCAATTTTCCGTAAAAGCGCCTTTCTGCTTCATTTATCTGTAAGGGGCTGAGGGCTAAGGACCAGATTTGGGGGGGTAGGGGTAGGAGGGCTTCAAGCAGACGCTAATGCCTATATCGATGGTTGAGACAGAGTGTCGTCTCCCAGGGTACGACATCTTAGGCACAAATTTTGAAAGCTGAATGCAATAGTGCCGAGGCTGAATAGAGATGGAGAAAGTGGTGGCCATTGCCCTTTCCGAATGAGTGCCAGTGCTTGTCTGGCCAGCAGAGGGCAGTGGTTACCCACAGCATTGGCCAGACCAGGCCTGGTGGTCAAAGAGGCAGGGCAGACACCGGGGACTTAACACCGCTGCGCCGAAGTCCTGGGGGCAGGGGATTGAGGTGCTAGATCAGAGCTGATTACCTCGACCCCTTGTTAGGGGACCCAGGGGGGATGGTGTACAATGGTGACCCCCAGCTGGGAAAGTCTAAGGCCCCTACGCTGAATGGCACCTGCCGGCAGTCATCAAGAAAGGAGGCTGAGCCTTAATGTATTCAGTATAAGGGCAGTACGTTTCTCATAACCCTGAGCCACCTCATAAATCATTCTGGGGGAGATGCACAGGAAGGGTTTGTGGGTAAGGGAGATGATAACAGGACTGGTCTCAGAGGGAGCCAAGGTCAGTCAGTGCTGTGTACTAGCCCCAACCCCAAATACAAAGGTCTTTTAGGTGTTCCCAATTCCCATGGGGTAATTTGGGAAGGAAACATTTCAGTTAACTAGCCCTGTTCAACATTAGACAAAATCTTCCCCACCAAAAAAAAATTTTTTAACCGGCCCCCACCATCACTTTGTGTTTTCTTCCCTGATATCCCCCACTGTTATCTCAGGAATCTGGCCTTTGGGAGTTTCTCCTTCCTTTAGCCCCCACCTCCAGACTCTCCCTTCTTGGGCTGCTGGACTTCCCACTCGTTTTCCCTTTTCCTAGCCTAAGGTGGGCTGGGAGAGACTATCGAGCTTCATTACTGTCCCTTGTGCCCCCTACCCACTATGCAGCTAGGTATCATAGCCAGAATGCTTTGGGCTTCAGGAATAATATATTTCTCTAACAAAAAAGGAACTGGGGAGCTATTGACTTCCTCTGGAGTGGGAGGTGGGGAGGGGAAGGAGCTGACCCTGAAGGTTCTCGAGATCCTCAGAATCTAGTTGATTCATTCTAACACCTTAGTAGAAAGACCCCCTCTTCCTCCCATAAGTGGCTGACTTGAACCCATTGACAGGATTCCTGTGGGCACCCACAATCCAATCTTCAGCATCCTAGATACGTAGTCCAGTGGTTCTTCCTCTCACATTTCTAGGTGAATGAGTGCCTCCTTTTGGTTGAGGTAAAGTCACGCCTGCCTAGACACTAGTCTCCTTGATTCCAAATAGTAATGAACCCGCTGAATTTCTCGCCCCCATTGAATTTCCTGGGGAATGGGTAAGGTACCTCTTCAGTATGATGGTCTAGAAAGAAGGAAAGTGTGTGGTCTAAATAGCCTTACAGGACCTAGGAGTTCCCACCTGAGTTCATTGAGGGGGAGGATGCTCCTGGGGTACCCTCACTTTAGCCAGTTCTCAGGCTCAGCAGCTGTAGGCCAGCAGGGCTGGAACGACAGCTGCCTCCTCCCAGGGGGAATTCTTTGAAATTCCAGGACTCACCATCTGGGTTATGCAAATGTCTCCAGATTTGAGGAGCCTGCAGTCCTCTCTGCCTTTACTTCCACAGTACCCCACCCGCAGGCCCTGGGAACCACCATCCAAACCACCCCCTCCCCAATATGCCCTCTTCCCTTCAATCCTATGGGGGAGGAGGAGGTAGAAGATAATAGAACTCAAAACACAACCACTGAAGACCCAGCCTGAAGTCACCCAGGTCAGCCAAAGAACATTTTCTGATCCAACCAGCTGCTGGTGCCTTCCTCCCCAAATCACTTAGTATCTAGTGTGTGTATGTGTGTGTATGTATATCCATGCATGCACGTATGTAAATATTGACTTCCTGGCTAGACTAGAAGCTTCTTGGAGGGAATTATTTCATTATTGGTTTTATATGCCACCATCTAGCATAGAGCCTGCAGTGTAACATAGCACAGAGTAGGTGCTTTATAAATGTGTGTTGATTAGTTGACCCTTGCTGCTATAGTTCAGTAGAAGAAAGGAATCCTGGGTGCCGAATCTAGATATGCTTCCACCTTAGATCTCAGGGAGCCCTAGAGTGAAGGGAAGAACAGACAGGGTCAAGGTGGTGGTATTGGTATATGATTGAGGAAGGAGGGGGTAGACTGGGCAGAAATAGCACGAGACCGAATGAGGACCTTTGAATGTGTTGGAGATAAAAAGCAGGAAGAGCTGTTGTCTGATCCCTGGAGAACTAGAGAAGAAAAGACCTTGGCCTTTGGCTGAAGCCAGAAAGACTGGCTGGGACACTGGAGTGGGAACCGGCAGACAGAGCTAGGCATTCCCAACCAGGTGGCCTGTTGATTCCATGGTATCTCTGGCATCTAACCCCTTCCTTACCATCCACATAGCCATAGTTCAGGGCCTTATCACCTCTCACCTCGACTGCTGTTAAAGCCTTCTATTTTGTCTCTCTACCTCCAGTTTCTCCTTGTCCAGTTCATCCTTCAAGGCCCCTTTAAGATTGAAACCTTTTTAATACTGTGATTTTCCATATAGTTGTCAAAATAAGCTTCCTAAAACATAGACCTGACTAGCTCACCCCTTTGCTCAGAAACCTTCAGAGGCTCCCTATTACCTTGAAAAAATACAAACTTCCCAGCCTTTCACTTAAAGCCCTCCATAATTTGGCCCTAACTACCCCCCTCCCATTGTCAGCCTCCCTTCACACACTTCCCGCTACCCGCTGAACTAAAATTTCCATCTGTCACCTACATGCACTTGCCTGAAGAATGCCACTTCTTACCAGAACCTTCGTTTCTCAGCTCACAGGCCCTCTCCCTCTGAAGCCATTGGTAAGCCTCACCAGCAGTCAGTGCTCTGTGTTTACTTGTGTGTATACATGTTGTATCGCCTCGATAAAATGGAAGCTTCTTGAGGGTGAGGACCCTTTCATTTTTGTACCTTTGTATCCCAGTGTCTAGCACAGTGACTTATGTTCAGTAGATGCTTAATAATGCTTAAAAATCGACTGCACAATCACCAGATTTCAGAGATGGGCTGGGCTTTAGACATCCTTTGGTTGATTTTACAGATGAGGAGACAGGCCCAGAGATGTCAGAGCTAAGTCAGTGGAAAAACCAGCACACTCTTAGAATCCCTACCAGGACAATCCCTACTCTGGTTAGAGTCGGGGAGAGAGAGAGATGGATGATGGTGGAGAGAGACAGCCCATTCAGAGGCATTCCCAGTTATTTCTCCTTTTCGTGAGGGCACAGCCTCCATTCAGCCACATGATGGCTTTCCTCCTTCCCCAGCTTTGTCCTCCTGCGTGTTGGGTTCTTAAATACAGTGAAGAGTCAGAGGACATAGCAGCACAGCTCATGGTTGGGGGAGCTTTGGGGTATCCCTAAAATGGAATTTAATATTATAGTCTATGGGGGCAGCTAGGTGGCGCACTGAGTAGAGCACCGGCCCTGGAGTCAGGAGGACCTGAGTTCAAATCCGGCCTCAGACACTTGACACACTTACAAGCTGTGTGACCTTGGGGGAGTCAACCCCAATTGCCCTGCCTTCCCCCCTGCAAAAAAAAAAATTAAAAAAAATATTATAGTCTATAAAGTATATATAGTATATAAAGCCTGGTCTCAGGGAGAGAATCCAGGATCTAGGGGCCTACTGATCCCAAGGGCCTTGTTGGCATGGGGGTCGGGGGTCAGGAGGGGAATGTGGGGACAGGAAGAGCAGAGCGGCATGGAGGTTTCTGAGCCTATAGGGATGTGACTCCATGCAAATGAGATGGAAAATATCATGCAAAAACATCTTCCTTTCAGTCATTTCTGGTCCTCAGCTCTGGTACTTTTAGTCTCCATTTGGAACAGCAGGAGGTGATGGGGAAGAGGTCTTGCTCATGTCTACCAAGGCTCATGCCCCGGCTCTCTCTCCCAAGCTCCTTCTCCTGTTAGATGGCCCCAGAAAGGGACATTTATCCCTTTCCTCCAGGCTGTGGGAGTTTTGGTCCCTCTCAGAGCCCAGAGGCAACAGGGCAGGGGGCAGTGGAGGTTCTCCTCCCCCAGTCCAGCAGCAGAGGTCACCTACTCTCCTTTCCAAGCAGCAACCTCCTGCCCACACCATGATTACCAGATAGAGTATAGCCTGGAATGTGTGTGCCAGAGGGTGGGAAGAGGAGGAGGCCTTCCCTCCGAGGGGGCCAGGGTCAGGGCCGAGGGAAAGTTGGAAATGCCGGCAGGATGTTGGGACAGAGCCACCGGGAGTGCAGGGAAGAGCATGTGATGCTGGAAGTGTGCAAGATAGAATGTTAGTGACCCAGACTATGGGAGGCTGTATGAGTTTAGGTCCTCATCACCTTTTGCCTGGACCAGTACAGCAGCCTCCTAACTGGACTCCTTGCTTCTAGTCTCTTCCCCGCTCAAGTATATTGTCCACACAACTTCCAAAATAGCCTAGCTAAGGCATATATCTGATCATTCACTGCCCTACTCAACAACCTTTAGTGTCTCCCTATTGCCTCTAGGATAAAACCCCGTCATCAAAGCATTTAGAGACCTCTGACCAACCTTTTTCACTTATTTCCCCTTGTTCCCCTTCACATTCTCTGTTTTTCAGCCAAATTAAACTACTAGACAGAGCATTAGAGAACCTGGGTTTGAATCTTGATTCTAATTCTTACTGCCTTTGTGACCTCGGGCAAATCACTGCCTCTCTGGCCCTTAGTTGCCTCATCTGTAAAATGAGGTTAGATTACCTAACCTCTAGGGCACCCTTGAGCTCTAAGTCTTTGCTCTTACATATATTTTTTTTGGAGGGGGAAGGCAGGGCAGTTGGGGTTAAGTGACTCACCCAAGGTCACACAACAGTGAGTATCTGAGGGTGGATTTGAACTCAGGTCCTCCTGACTCCAGGGCCGGTGCTCTACTCACTGTGCCACTCAGCTGCCCCCGATTACATATATTTTCGATGACTGCCTAGGATCCTAGTCAGTCCCTGACCTCATCTGCCGACTTTGGATATTCTTTCCTTGGTTCTCTTCAAAATTCTTTGCCTCTGAGGTTTACTTACTCATGTTGCTTTCTAGGGGAGGCCTCTTTCTCTACCCCTACCCCGAACTGTGAGTGTTCTCTCCCTGCTCAGATTACTTATCTGCAGACCCACTAACTTGCCCACTTAGCCATAAAAACAAGATTGGCTAGTGAATGGCTCTGCAAACCCACGCCCACTGCTGAGCTGGAGCCCTATGAATTTGAAACATCAAGGTGCAATATGGCTTCTGCTTGGTATATCCAGGTATGTACTTGTGTACCTCAGTCAAATGGAAGCTTCTCGACGGCAGATACTATTTCATGTTTGTCTCAGCCTATCCATTCCCTAGGAGAGGGCCTGGCACACGTTGGGCAGTTGGGGAATTCACTGGTCCAGCTGAATATTCGAGAGGACAGGTGGGTGGAGTGACTGATAAAAGCTCTGCCTTTCCTCACAACAGTCTTGTGTTAGGTGGTACAGATGCCATTCTCCCTATGTGAAGGATAAAGGAGTAACTCACTCACTATCACGCAGTTAGTAAATGCCAGAGGTGGAACTTAAGGTTGGGCCTTTTGCCTCAGCTGTGTATCCCATAAATAAGAATCCATCTGCTCTTCTGACCAGCGCTGCTGAATCTCTGGCCAGCTGGAGAACCAGGTAGCATAGCCCTTGTAGTTAGTCCTTTCCCTCCCCCTCCTTCTCCCAGGCTTTGGCTGGGAGATGGGGGGTGGCGAGGAGTGACCTCGAAAATAGACTCCCTCTACACATCCCCAGCTCCTCGTTAGAGACTAAAGCAGTTTTTCTGGGGTTGGCTCTAGGTATCTCCAGGGCCATTAGTGGGAACCAGGCCTGCACACTGCTTATAGCATAGTCTTGGTGTGTGTTACTCATCTCCCAATTCCTTCCAGCCAAAGGCCAGTCCAAGTCAGGGCCTCTCCTTATAGTGGGAGGGAGGGGGGAAGGGGACAGAAAAAAAAATCTTTATTGACTAAATCGGTTAATTCAGTCAGTGTCCCCTCACTATGAGCGTTTCTGTGTGTCTATCTCTTCTGGTGTCCCCAGGTGGGTATCTCTGCCCTCTTTGCAGTGGCTGTGTGTCAGTCCTCCCGGCAGAGGGTCTGGGCCTGTCCAGATAAAAGGGGAGGGCAGGGCAGGCCCTGCAGAGCCATAAATTGTGAGAAGGGATCTACTAAGCTGCTCCAGGCCCAGCTTTTGCCTAAAGCCCCCACCCCCACCCCTGTCACTGGAGGAGGAAGAGGGGAGAGGGCAGCGGAAAGAGCCCAGACCTCTCTTTCGACAACCCCTCCACCCCCACTCCCACCCCCACCCCAACACACAGCTGTTTCCCAGCCTGTGCGGGAGGGAAGGGAAGTGAAGGGGCGGCTGTTGGCTCTCCGAGCCCCAGTCTCTGTTTCCTTCGGGGCATTTCCGGAGGCTTGGGCTGAGGCATACTGGGAGGAATCTCTGCCCAGGTTCTCTTTCTATGACCCCGTTCTTCCTAACCCTCCTTCCCTCAGGTGGCACTGACTGGGGAAGGAATTTTAGAGAATGTGTATTTCGACTCCCTCATTTTACAGAGAAAACAACTGAGGACCATCAAGGATGGGTGACTTGTCCAAGGTCACACAACAGCTTAGTGGCCAACTTCAGACTGGAATCTAGGTCTCCTGATATTCGGTACAAGGACTATACAACTGTTTATCGATAGCAATAATTAACTATTAAAATGGTCTGTCCCATGTGTATATATGCTTAAGCATTTTCCTATCTATTATCTTATTCAACCCTCATGACAAATACAATTCAAACTGGCCAAGTGGTTAGAGCAGGAATATATATCTGTTATGACCGTTTTACAAATGAAAATAAGGTACAGAGAAGATGCTGATTTGATCATGACCTTGGATAAATTAGAGCTGAGGTTGGAAGGGATTTTAGAAGTCACTCATTTTATTGTTAAAAAAACTGAGACAGGGACAGGTTAATTGACTAAGGATCAAAGCAGAAGGTGCCCCCCTCCCCACACACACACACATACACACACTGTCTGTGAGCTGCTGGACTAGTAAGAGGTCAAGGTAGGGAACAGCTGCCTCCACAGCGCCTTCAAATTCTTCCTCTCCCTCCTGGGAATAGGGGTAGGGAGGTGGGGGTGGGATGGGCAAAACAGGTCCAGACCCTGAAGAAAGAAGGAAGTTGGTTTGGCATCACAGGCGTGGGTGTCACAGTTGTCGTATTGCATTTGTGTGGCCTTGCGTGTCCCAACAAGATGATCTGTACGGACGACTTTAGGTAAATCCTGTTGTATGTACCTGTGCGTCTGTGACATTTTTCCGCCCTGTTCAGGGTCTGTGATCAACTCTGTGTGCAGGTCTGCAGGAACCAGCAGGAATCGTAAGGCACGCTGCTGACGGGAGGGGAAGGAGAGGAGGGGGGACTGGAGGAAGAGAAAGCCATACCCCCCAACCCCCATACCTCCCCTGGCCTCTGCGGCCTCCCCGGCCGGCCAGCCTTGGTTAATGATTCAGCGCTGTCTGGGGCCCCTCTGCCCGGTCCCAGGCACTAGCGTTGCAGCTGGAGTCTCCCTCTCCGTGTCACCCCGCTTTTGTGTTGTGTGGCTAATACACGGCTTATCCTGTTGTGCAGCCAAGGCGTGTGTCGCATGCTTCTGGTGTACAACTGCCCTGGGGGCACGTCCTAGGTTGCATCTGCCCCGTGTGACTGTTGCCTTTAGCCAAGTGCGCTCTTTTGGCTGCTGCGGGTGTTTGCGGGGAGCGTGGGAAAAACTGTTGTGTTGCTAGTCTCAGTGTAGTGCGTTGTGTGGCCAGGGTGCGGGACCCAGCGTGCGTCGGGTTGTTGTGTAAGTGTAGTGCGTTGTGTGGCCAGAGTGGCGGACACATTGCACTGGGTTGTTGGGGGGCGGTGAGTCTTGGGGTCCCACAGTTGGAAGGGACCCTAAGGATGGCTCCAGAGGGGCGGACGTTCCAGTGGGCTGAAGTGTGGCAGTAAGGGTGTGTGTGACTAAGTTGTGCAGTGGGTGTCACTAAGCTGCGTGGTCAGGGTGTGTGTCGTTGCGTTGGCGCGGCTGGGGAGGGTGGTCGTGCGGTTGTGTGATGGGCTTTTTCCCCGCCCCCGGGCCCCTCCCCCCCCCCAGCCTGTCTGAGCTGCCGCGGCCGCGATCGATCGCCATTGATTGTCCCTGACGAGCTGCTCCACTTTCCAGCCAATGTCAGGCTGGGGGAGGTGGGGGGGGGGGATCTCCGCCGCCCTGGCGGTGTCATTTCCACACACTCCCTGGGCCGCCGCCAGCCTACCCGGCAGACGCCAAGAGCCGGTCTGGATTCTGGCTCTGCCCGGACCGGATCCCAGAGCGGACCCGGGGTTAGAGAAGGCGGCTGCCCCTGGGGCTCGTCCAGAACTGAGCAGGGCGGGTGTCTCCCCGCCCCGCCCCGCCCGGCCTTCCGCCCCTTACCCCTTCCGGCCTTGCTCTTTCCAGGCACCCCCTGCTTCCCTGCACACCCACGCACTTCGTGATCTCTGGTGGGTGCCTGCCTCCCTACTCCTGGTGATTGAGCATTGCATCGCCAACTCCTTGGGGTCCTGTGGAGCCTGGGCAGACCCCCACCCTACCCCCACCCCGGTCCTGATCACCTTCCCAGCCCTAGAGCTTTGCACTCTCGTCACACCCCCTTAGTGACACTCCTGTGGTCACAATATAATTCTTCTCCCCACCCCCACCCACACCCCACCCCTCTACCCTTCTACCCCCCACCTTACCCCCACGCTTAATCCTCTACCCCCAACTTACCTGCACCCCTTTACCCCTCTACCCCCTTATACTACCCCCATCC